>VWZS01000853.1:6960-161855 GCA_013397075.1 Rhabdornis inornatus
TGGTCACTGTCCATGGCCACCCCCCTTCTCTCTCTCTCTGCCAGGATATGCCAGCTCCCCAGACAGGGGGCCCGGCCCGGCCCCCCTGCCAGGCCCACAGGCCTGCAGTGGAGCCAGGCCAGGACCCTGTTACCTGCACTGCTGCCGGAAAAGCCAAGAGGCCTCAGTTCCGGATTACCTCCTTCAAAATGTGTGTTCATGGAGCGAACTAACTTTCTCCAATTGGTTCTTCACACTGTCAATAACCAAACCAGCCTTCAATTGGTCACTATCAACTCCCAGGGGAGTACTCACAGAGAAAACTCCTCTTTGAGTTTTTCCTCCCCAGGTCAAACTACGACACCCATACATTAGTTTTTCACAGAAAATTGAAAGGACTTGACAATGAGTGCCTCAACTACATACCAGGTGGCACATGCAAAAAGAGGAGAAAGTAGACGCAATATCTGCCAACAAACTCTACTTCTCTGTTTCCTCTGCTCCAAAGCCCTACATCTGGGAGGAAGGCCTCAAGTTTAACCTTTTAAAAGGCATTTAAATGCCTAAGATTATTCACTAAATGCCATCTGGGATGCCTGTGAGAATCCTTTTGGCCTCCAGTTCCCATCCCTGATGGATGAAGATCTACTGTACCATATATGCAATCTTTGGGATACAGAGAGGAGCTGGAATCTCTCAGGTGTCATGAGATAGAAGTTATTTATTGGATTTTGCCTTACATGTATAGATACCAATCCAGCTCACAATCCAAGTTACTATTTAGAGAAATTTCTTTTTGGTTGTTTTTTTTTATTGTTTGTTATACGGCAAAATTTAATAGATTTGCCAATAGATTACTGGCTAATACAGTAGCCAAAACTGTACTCTTTAATTATTATTCCTTGTGTCATGTAGATCAGAGCACTACCCTATATCAGATCTTGCTTGAACCACTGTTTAACTTCTAAAAATTAATCTCGGTGCTACTTCAATTTATCAGCAAGCAAGAATCTACTGCAGCATTTCACATATTCTTTTAATGCTGTCAGTTACATACAGTGGTCTAACTCTGGTTTTAATTTTTAAAGTTGCCTTGGTCACTTCTAGCTTCCAGGCATGGACATATATGCCTTTCTCCAACAGACCAAACACCTCAAGTGTCTATTCCTCATTTAGGCTGTCAGAGGTTTTGTAGCCCATCTATCCTTAATCTTCTTGTTATAGATTACAATCCCAGAGATATTTTTCCAAACCATGTTCCTCCTGCCTTTGATCACACCATTAGCTCATCTCTGATTCTTTCCAAAGCTAGACATAGTATTCCAGGAGTGACTTTATGGGATTCAGACAGAAACACTGAAACATTTATCTGCTGCAATTTTTGAAAACTCTCCAGATCCACAGTCTTCCTCCAATCTGTCCCATCTGTAGGCATAGAATGAGGTTTAGGTCTATGACTATGGATTTGGCTCTGTTAAATTGCATTTGTTTGTATAAACAAGTGCACAAAATGATTGTGGTCACTCCCTCTCTCAGTAATTGCACTATTTAGCTCTCCCTAACATTTATGTCATCTGCTGTCTCTGCTGGCATAGAGTTCAATTTTTCTTTCAAATCATTCATATGTAAAACAGTCAGGGTTATTTTTACAAAAAGAGTAGCAGGAAGGGCTTCTAGAGTTATGTTATCCTGAAAAGGAAGTTCAAAGAAGCTGACCTACCAAATAAACAAGTCCAGCAAACTGGTTACAAAGGATGAGGAAAAGGTTGAGATACTCAACAGATTTTTGCTTCAGTCTTTGATGGCAAGCTCTCTTCCCACATCTCTCAGGAAGATGGACAGTAGGATGGGGACTGAGGGAACAAAATTAAGTCTTAGTTAAAAGTGAGGTTCTGGACCACCTGAGGAACATGAATGTACCTAAATCTATGGGACCTGAGGAGAAGTATTGTAAAATCCTGAGGGAATTGGTTGATGTAGTTGCCAAGCCACTCTCCAAGATATTTGGAAGGTCACGGAAGCCCAGGGAACCGAAAAAGGGGAAACATTGTATGCATCTTTTAGAAGAGTAGAAAGGAGGACTCTGGGAACCACTGACCTGTCAGCCTCCCCTTTGTGCCTGGGAGAATAATGGAAAAGATCCTCCTAGAAGCTGCGCTAAGGAACAGGGAGGAGAGGGAGAGGATTCAAGACAGCGTGGCTTCAGCAACGGCATTCAGAGGGTAGTGATCAATGGCTCAGAGTTCTGATGGACGTCAGTGACAAGTGAGGTCCCTCAGGGGTGAGTACTGGGACCAGTGTTATTTAATATCTTCATGAATGACATAGACATAAGGATCAAGGGCACCTTCAGCAAATTTGTAGGTGACACCCAGCTGAGTGGTGCTGTTGACACACCTGAAGGACAGGATGCAATCCAGAGGCACCTGGACACTCAAAAAGTGAGCCCATGGAAATCTCATTCAATTTAACAAGGCAAAGAGCAAGGTGCTGCTCCTGGGTTGAGGTAATCAGCACAGGCTGGGGATGAACAGATGGAGAGCAGCCCTGTGAGAAGGACTTGGAGGTGCCGGGAATGAAAGGCTGGACATGACCCAGCCATGGGCACTCCCAGCCCAGAAAGCCAAACGTGTCCTGGGCTGCATCCAAAGCAGCGTGGGCAGCAGGGGAGGGAGGGGATTCTGCCCCTCTGCTCTGCTCTGGTGAGACCCCAGCTGGAACCCTGCATCCAGCTCTGGGGTCCCTGCACAGGAAGGACATGGAACTGTTGGAGGGAGTCCAGAGGAAGGACACCAAGATAATTAGAGGGGTGGAGAAACCCCTTTTTCCTGTGAGAAAAGGCTGGTTTTTTCCAGCCTGGAGAAGGTTTTGGGTTGATGTTATTGTGATCTTCCAGTACGGGGTTGATGTTATTGTGACCTTCCAGTACGTGGAGGGAGACTACAAGAAAGATAGAGACTTTTTACAAGAACTTGTAGTGGCAGGACAAGGGAGATTTTATTCAAACTTAAAGAGAGTAGGTTTTCATTAGCTATTAGACAAAAATTCTGCTGTGAGGGTAGTGAGGCACAGGAACAGGTTTTCCCAGAGAAGTCCTAGGTGCCCCATCCCTGTAAGTGCTTAAGCTGGATGGAGCTTTGTGCAACCTGGTCTAGTGGTAGATGTCCCTGCAATGGTGGGGGAGGGGGGGATGGAGATGGGGATGGAGATGAGGCTGGAACTACACAATCTTTAAGGCTGCTTCCAAATCAAATCATTTTGTCATTCAGGAATTTTATGATTCTATGATTAATGTGAGTTATGTTGATTTTGGTTTGTTCTGATTTCTTAATAAAAATGTAATGGGGTATCAGACCAAACGTTTTACAGAAGTCCACATGCATCATATTAACACTATGACCTTTAACAATCAAACCTGCAACCGCAGCAGAGCATATCATGTTAGGTTTACATGTATTTTTATAATAAGCTTGTGCTGATTCTACTACAGGCCACTACTCTGAATTACCACAACAATGACTTCCACATGTATAAATGATCCTGAATATCATAATTGATTTTTGTTTGCTGGCATGAAAAAGGAAAGCTGAGAAGAATGTATTTCCCACAGGTATCATTCCACTCAGTGCATGTACCTTTTCCCCTCATTAGTAACTCTCTTGCATGAGGTTTTAAGAAGCATATTTTTCAACGGCCTACAATTCAGCCCACAGGGACTCAAGAAGGAGACTGAAGGAAGCTTATAAGTAGAATAGCCAGGTGTCTATGTATTAGTATTTATATGTACAAATTAATACTTTCAGATTAGAGACGTTTTTAAAGAAAACAAATCTAGAATGTTTTGGTGTTTTTTTAAACACAAGATATGTTGAATAAATTTTTTGATATCCAGATAAATTTGGGGGCTGATCTTTACACATTCATAAAGAAGGTAAGTCTGGCAGGGTAACTTTGTCTTTTTGTAGGACAGTAGAATATTGTGAACACAAAAAGTGTATTTTCATAGCAACAACCTACTGCCTTCAGGGAACAATTTACTACAACCAAAGACAGTTAAAGGTTTGTATTTTCCATATAACCTTTCCTGAAGGAATGATAGTAAGAATGCAACACTTAAAAACCAGGGCACAGTTAAGACATTCATTATCAGTTCTGAACAGGATTAATTTTAATGATAATTCCACTTGCCTACACAGTGTTCTTAGATGTGAAAAAAACCCATGGGATTAGGCCAAATATTGTCATGGTAACTGAAAGAGAGGAAAATAACTCTAAAAGTTTCCAATAAGCAAGAGCAACTTACCATTCCATCAGTAGTCTTCAATAGAACATGACATCTGTTTTTCATTTGTTGTTTCTAGGCTTGAAGAAAAGCAGGATAATTGGAAATAGTACAGTATTCTGGGAATGTATTGAATGAAAAGGCTCTTAGTGCTTTTTAAATATCAGTCCATTTATCTTTGAAAACATCTACCATGTACCTTCTTTGACCATTTATAAATTGGACAATTAGTTGGAAAATTTTCTGAACTCAACTGTGCTCAAGCAGTGAAAGATCAAAGCAAGCTTCTTGCTTTAATAAGAACTACCATTTCAACTGAGAAGTGGACATCTATTTTTGGAAACTGAGAAGATGAGAATTAATTAATTGTATGAAATTATTTGATTACTTGGGGAAAAACTAACCCAAAGAAGAAACATGCACCAGTACTGGTGTTTCCCTCTTTTATTCAAGCATACCACCGTTTCTTACACATGAATTTAAGATAATACTCATAATGGTACTGCTAAGAAACAAGCAGACCAAAATCCAGTTGTGGAACTTGAAGGGGGGAAAAGAATTGGAAAAATCAGTCATAGGTTTTACCAGCAAGGGTGGTTACCAGTGAAACAGTGTACCATTGAATTTTCCCACACATTAAGTTTTTAATAAACTGTTTGGAACATTTGTAAGAATTGATGATGGACTGTTAAGTGCGCTCTACCCAAGATTAGAAAATCTTGTTTGTTCACCTAGGCAAGGCAATGCACACACAAATAAAAGCTCTTTTATCTTATGAATCCATGAGATGTTTATACACCAACTTACCAGGTAAGAGGTTGATTTTAGGCATTCACAGTTTTGCAGTAGTTTATGGTTGAAAGCTCGGACACTTGGTAGGAGTGAAAAAAAAGAAAAGAAACAATGATTTTACTTTAGTTATCCTGAATATTATTTCACTATGTCTTCATAACAAAGAAGAGGAAAAAAACTAGGAGAGAATAATAGAAAATTAAATCTTACCTGATGTTTCCTAAATCAGGATTCTAGAAGGATAATACTGCATGAAAGACTTCTTGATATATTCTTTGAGAAATATGATCTAGCTAAATTTCATACACTGGTCACCTCTGCAGCTTCTTGGAACCTCATGTTTCAAGGTCTGATAAGGGTCAGTACAAAGGGTGTTGCTTCACTTGCTTGTGATTTTTTGCAAAAAGGTCATGACATCTAAACCGCTTAAGTCAGGAACCAATGAAGAGTCATAAATTAACATCTTTCAGTTTGTAAGATTAAATCAAACCAAAATTCCCCCCAAACCCATGCCAACAACACACCACCAAGGCAAAAAGCTCACAGATCAATTCCAAAACAATTTAAACTAAAAGCTAACTGCAAAATGGCTCATTTCATGTGCAATGTGCTACTTGTGCTCTTTCTCTCTTCATACGGACAAAAATGTAGCTATAAATTATTGTTAGCATCAATTCTCCCACTCCTATTCATTCAGGTAATCTCTGGGGCAGCACTATAGGATGGACCAATAGCTATAGATAATTTTCTAGATGCAGTTTCCAATTTGAAAGCCTACTGTTGGAGTGCTTTTCTAAAAAGGACCTAAGGTTCAAAATAATTTTATTTCAGGCTGCACTCTGTATTTGAAATTATATGCTGACATTGTTTTACGCATAGTTTGGCACCTGATTTTAGTGTTACAATAGTGCATCCTGATATCTTTGACCTTGCCTACTGCTGAATTGTGTGATTACATGACTCACGTCTTTTGAATTCCCTGGCCCAGGATCAGGTTGCTCATGTGTGTAACCAATGCTGTTCCCAGATATTCTCCGGGTAGGGATGATAGGGAAACTGCTGCTCAGCTCAGGCTCACTGTCCTGCCTGCTGAGGAGACTGTTACGATAACAGCTATGTTTACCAGCTTTTCAGTAGCCAGGAAATTCTCAACATTAGGGCACTTCAGGTACAGTCATATCTTATTAGTGTGCAAAACAAGAGCAAAAACAAACCACAAATCATAAAAATGACTGTGTGTGGGGGTCTTTGTTTATAGAGACATTTCGAAAATAAAGCTCATTTATTCTTGTGACTATTTGTCACAGCAAGACCAGCCTTAGTTTTATTTTTTTTTCCGATTTTGTTTTTGCTTACTTCTCTGCCAGTTTCAGGCTTTATTACCTTCAGTTATTTGCCTGCATAGCAACTTCATACACTGAAAAGACAGCTGATAAGCAGTGACCGTCACTAATGGAGAGCAAACACTGAGAAATTTCGTTCTTGATGATTGACCATCAAGGATGTGGTGGTATTGTCACCCTTATGCTCACGTCAGTATCTGTTGCCTTGAGTCAAAAAACAACATGGGAAAGGTGTATGGACCTTTTCAAGCCCTGCTGTTTCAGCTCCCAAGGATGTTGGTGTTGGAGAAGGGGAGAACATGGGTTTGGAATGCAGAAGCCACAGGTGCAGCAGTAATCTTTATTGCTGTGTTGATTAGAGGACCAACTTCAATATATAGATGTAATAATAGTAATAATAATAATAATAGAGATAGTTGCTTATCCTGCCAGCTGTGGAAATCTCCTTACGTAGTCGGAGATTACATAGTAGGGCTGGAAATGAAAGAGGAAACTGATTTATTCTCACTGTTCATTACTGCAATTCAGAGCAATTTATTTAAGGTCACTATCTCCCATTCTAAGGGAAAATGCAAACATTAATCTTCGTATACTGTATCTTGGAAACCAGTGTTCTGGATAATTAGTTTGCTATCCTCTGTGCGTGCAGTCTTTTCATATTTGGCAAGAAAGATAGAAGTCTAATCATCTGTGCTGTACATATGGGTTTGAGTACAGAGCACAGCTTAAGCAAACAGGAGATGATCGCTGTCTTCAAATTGATGATACCTTCAGTATTCTTTTAGGGTCAGTTTTTATTATTTCAAATTGTGCTTCTATTATTAGGTTTAAACCCACAATAGTACAACAAAAAACTCACATCTCTTGGTTGGTTTGTCCAGAAGTGCTTACGGGAAGACTAAGATGAAGGTGAGTACAAGCCATTTTCTGAGTGTTTGCCTTGGTTTTAGGACAGATTTTGCTGTCCATGTTAGTCAGAGCACCCCTAGCTTACCTGTCCCATGCACTTCCCTTATGATGCATTTCAAGGTGCAGCTACATTTTTACTATGATGTGCATGTCCCATGTACCATTATTCTGAAGACCTAACCTTTGCTTTATGAGGGCATCTAGATTCATGAAGCAAGAGCCCATCCTACTCTACATGGAACTGAAATCAACACCACTAGAGACAGTGAGGTAAGCAAAATGCACTGACTTCTGACTTACGTCACTGTGAAAATATCCATCCTCCTAGATAATATCAACCCGTGTGACCTCTCCCACTGCCAAAGAAACATAGAGAAGATGTCCCACAATAGCAAGGAAGACTAAAAGCTCAAGTTTTGCCAGTTTTGATAAACCCACAGGATGTCACTAATATTTTCAATATGACGGATAGTGAGATTTTTTTCTCTATTATTTGGAATTTTTTTCTCCCTTAGAGGTCAAACTAGAGGCAATAGGTTTTGCTCTGCTGGAGATGCTATTAAATGAGATGAAAGTTAAGCTATCCAAGGACAGAGACATGCCCAGAGAGGTTGAGGACACCAGGATCTTAATGATGTTACATGTTAATTCCTGATTTCCCAAGTAGCTGCTAAATAATCATGATGCTTCAACAGCATTAGTGAATAATATTTAAAAGACACTGAAGAGACAAAAACAGGTGCAGGGGGTAGATAAGAGCACTGGTTAATGGCACAATTCCTGGACAGTCTTCATATGCTTTTTACAAAGACCCTAACCCTGCAAAATTCTTCTTCCATGATGAATTTCATATCAAAGACAAAAAGTAAATAATGCATCAGGAGCAGACCCTCAAAAGTCTAATCAAGACTTATGTGACCTTGCGCTCACCACTGAATCTTTTCAATGATTCCCTGTCCAAACCTGGTCAGACTGGCTCCTTGAGTTTGCCAGAGCCAAATTAACTGGTGCACTTGCAGGACTAGGTCTTCCTGCAGGTCACGTTTCACTTTCCAACCTTGGCCCTGCTGGTAAGCCAGTGTCATGCAGAGAGCACAGCTCACTTGTTCCTTGGTAGAGACCTGCAGTTGTGGTTTCCCTCTGGGCTCTGAAAGATAGGCCACCTTTCAATACTTCATCCCTCCCTACTGGCTGTTCTTTCATGGTTTGTGGTTTCTTCTCTAAATGTCTGTGAGAAGATTAATAGCGTTACTGCTAATGGGCTCCTGGTAGTAACTCAATATCCACAAGGGCTCTTGGGGACAGTTTTTCTCATGCTCATACCCACTTTCTCAATCTAAAATGCCAGAGAGAGAAGAGGGTAACTGGCAAGGCAACCCCTAGCCTGAGCTGCCTGTGTCCCTCTGCTTACATGCAAATACAAACATACATGCACGTCATGGCCACCCCATGTCCTTGCACCAGCCTGTTTGTTTCCTTATCTTTTATGCTCTCCTGCTTTGTATGAAGCAGCCATGCAGAAAGCACCTCTCATAGTCATGGTGTCCAAGGAGGGGACCCCATGGGCAGCCAGCATAGCAACACAGAATTAACTGCTCCCAGTCATCATAAGCAGAATCCTTATCTGGTACCCCTTATCCAAACACTTAGAAAAGGCTGAACTTGGAGCAACATTTTGTATGTGCAAATAAAACTTCAGTGGACAGCAGTGGCCCCAGGACTTGTGTAGATTAGGACTGCTAGAGAATCCCAGGAGACTCTGACAGATGCAGTAAGATATGTGGTGCCTGAATCTATTTAGAATTACTCTTTGTCCTCTCTTAAGTTTTAAGTATAGTGAGAAAAAAGAGTGAGAAAAAAGCACTCATACTCCACTTTTGCACAAGAGAAGTGAAAGTCTGTATCTGGCCTGCCTTTAAATTTTCCTGCATGGAGCTACTACACACAAAAAATTAAACTTGTCTCTGTGTTTTTTCTATGCCTGATAGTACCCACTTGGGTTGTGCAAAAGGATCAGGGAAACAGCAGTAACCAGACTATAAAGCTGATGCCTACCTCCATTGGCTGCTGACTTATATGGAGGATTGGTGATTGGTACCAGCTGGAGATTTGGCCACTGGTCTGCTTCGTGCAGCACTTCAGAGATTAACTTCTGGATCAACCAAAGTGACTTCTGAAGTTATATCTATTTTGTTAGGCAGTTCTGGCTGAAGAAAAAGAAAATGAAGAAACATTTCTTGGAACATAAAAATGCGTTGTTTAGAGTTCAGACTTCAAATTCACAAGAACATGCAGAATCTTCATGCAAGTAAGAACTTTACAAGTTCTGCATTCGTCTCTAATCCAAGCTCTGAATGTTGTTGAGATGAAATTTCAGGCCAGACCTTCTGCATCCAAGAATGCTATTTAATTCCTGGCTCAGCATGAGGAGACTATGAGTGCTTTCTCCTCACCATCTCTCTGGGTGGCAGCTGAAAACACAAAAGAAATGTCACTTTATGCCAACTGACAAGCGTTGTGTCTTGTGCCATTTTATCTTTTGGTTTGGGTTGGGGTTGGGTTTATTTTTTTCTCCTTGATAAATCAAAGAGGATCACCCAAGCAAGATTATCCAGAAGGAAATTAATTATTAAGCGAGCATTTCACTTAAGCAGGTTCCTATAGGGAGGCATCAGGAGGTATAACAATGAGCCATCTAGCAGCAAACATGGTGAAAGGCTGCAGGGAACCAGGAGCAGGTCCAAGGGCAACATTTCTCTCTTGCACTCTTCTTGCAGTACTTCTCTTTTCTGGCCAGAAATCAGACAGCATCAGCCCTCATGTGCCCTAGCTAGATGTAGTTCCCAGTCACAGCAATCCTAAGTTTTTCACCAAATATACCTTTGATATGCTTGGGGAGTAGAAGTTTCGTTCTTGCACACTAAAAGATTTTTGCAGTTTTTTGACTGACAGAACTCTGAGATAATATTCTGCATGTGCAGTAGTGTGCATAACCATGGGATATTCACTTCAAGCATTGGTGAAGTGTTTTATAACTCAAAGAGAGCACATCTACTCAACTGACAGCACATTCATCAGTCACTCTTACTCCATCCCTTCACCTGGCATCATGATTTTCTCTGCAATGTGCCCTGGGAGCAATACTCTGAGGAAAGCATCCATCCATCAAAGACTAAAGCTGTTTTGTCCACTGCTGCTTCACCAAGGGCTTCCACGCCAGGGCTGAAAGCAGGCTGCCCTTGTATCTGCAACCTCCATTCCAGGTCTGTCACTTAGAGAGGTGAAATAGATGCTTGGTGTGAATGAGAAAAAGATATTTATCGTGCAAAATAGAAGTTAAAAAGTTCAGGAATCACTGCTATGTGGTCTGTTAGCTGAACACCATGATTTATTTCCAAGTATGGCAGTGCAGCTTTTATCAAAGAGATATGCTGGAGGTTGAGAGAAGATAATTATTTGTATTTGTCTCAATTTTTTGCTTTGCAGACTGGAGGCTAGTGAGCCTATAACCTAGGAAAACATGAGAGACACAGACTTATCTCTCCAACACTCACCTTAGAAAGCAAAGCAGACCCACGACCTCTGCAAAGTCAATGGGAGTTTTTCCACTGACTCTAGTGGAATCTGGATTTCACTCTGGGTTTTCCATAATGAAGGCCAATTACTCCCTCAATTTATGAAGCATGGTGTTTTCCTGGCTTCAGTGCACACTGTCTCTTGTTTTCCAATGATGCATTCAGAAGCTGAAGTACACCTCTGTGAAACAAATGGCAGGATATACAAGAGGATTTAAATGAAATATGCTTATAGCAAGGGACATAATGTTCACTCAGTTTGCTAATTCCACTTAGTGGCCAATATAAATGCAAAACATAATATCTCCTGGAGATGTGATATAGTCTTAGAAAAGGAGGATAACTGACCTTATGTTCAAGATGAACAAACTGATGTGAACAAAGAGATCCTGTGATGCCTATGTCCCATTAACTGTTTGTTTACGAAGTTAGCCTTGCTAAATTTACTTGAGAAAATAGTAGCTTTTAAAAGGAAGCATTTCCATAATTCTCTGCAGTTCTACTGACTTCTGCAAGTCCATCAGGATGTCCAATTCTACAGGATAGGAGCTCCATTTTTAATATCTTACATTTTAATTTTAATAAGTAACTGTCTTTTTCTTGTTTTCATGTTTTCAGACTTAATGGAAATAGTACAGAAAATGTGATCTCACAGATGTGGAGAATTCAAAACTAAGAATGGCAACAACATGCAAGAGCTTAATTTTTTTGACAATTTTTAAACTTTTGAACTTCAAATGCCTAAGGTGCCAGGACCGAGTATTAAATATGTCTTTAATTCTGGGACCCCAGGGTTATTTTGTGGTATATCAGCACTTTCAATTCTAATGTGATCATCAAGTAGCCTGAAGCTGAAAGAAACCATTTATGGGGGTGTACTAAAGAGTTTGATCCCTTGCTCATCACAGAAGTGAGTAAAGTGATTAAAAAAAAATTCCATACAACAGGGCCCTGGATGTACATAAATGCTAAATTGTATGCTTAGGAGCAAAGAAGGCAGGAGAGTACATAAAAACATATACTTGGGCTCAGTGGCCCCGAATGAGCATTAGAGGTCACAATGCAAAAAGCAATTCAACATGAGAAATTCCACTGATGTGATAACAAAGTTAGTAATAGCAATGAGTATATGAACAAGAAAGAAGTGAGAGGGACATTAAGGTAATTTTTTCTCTCTCTACAGTACGAAACTGATTGTTAGGAGAAATCCTCCACAGCTGTAAAATATCACTGAAAAAACCCAGAGAAACACAAAACTCATATGAAGACTCAAATAAGTAAAGCATTTTCCAGACAAAACCAGAAGAAATTTGGCTTATCTTCTCAGAAAAAGTTTGAAATACTCAGAAGAAAAAAAACCCCAAACAAAAACCCTCTCAAGATATAATCTGGAGATGGAAAGAGGCAATGCTTTTTAATGGTCTTTGATACAGTGCATAAAGGCAGAACAAGCCAGCATGTGGGAAAAGGTCCAATCTATTTAGATGAAAACTGAGGACACATCTTTCCTTACTTGATCTTTACTTGATCGATTAGACACAGTTCTAAGGGAAGTGACAAGTATTTGCCTCTCCCTGTCTTGACTTTAGGTCTAACTGCCTGACAGAAAAGCACACATAAATAAAACAGAGTTAATGGAGCAAGATACAGTCATAACTAGATGAAATGTAATGGCCTGTGATGTACACAAGGTCAGACTAGATGATCTAATGGTCCCTTCTGGCCTTAAACTTCATAAATTGTTTCTTATAGCTGCTCTAATGAGCCAGCTGCCAGTTTAGACTTAAGTTGGCTATGAGTTTTCCACACCAATTTCATTGCGATAGCAGCATCCAGGATAATTCCAGGGCCAGGAGCACTGCAGGTGGCTGAGAAATGGTTCATACCTGGTGTCTCATGCATGTCAGGAGAGGCACAATGCAGTGATGCATGGGATTTGGTTTTCAGGATTTTTGTTTCTGTAGGCTTTGAGGTTTCAGTGTCCTGGCTGGCTTGCCCCCAGAAAGGTGCTTCTTTCAAAGAATCTTATTTTCCAAACTGATTGTTAGGAAGCCTGTGAGCTGGTACTCACATCTGTGGGGCTGTACATGTGCCTGAGCAGAGCACTGCTTCAGACCCATGCTGAACCGGCCACAAGTCCCTGTTGAACCTCTGTGGAGCAATAATCTAAAACTGGTTATTTTAGGTAGATGGAAGCCTGAAGGCTGTTTTTCTCATTTGAAAAACAGTCTTATTGTTTACTTCATCAGCTGGCTACACCTCTGTGCAGAGGCTTTGTACAATGGGGAACACGCTTTTCTTCTCCATCCCACAAAGCTCTCCCATTTGCTAGCATTTCTGTGTAGAGGAGTTTAATTGTTAAGAGATTCAATTTCTGTAGGCATCACAACAAAGACAGATGTCCATCAAGTCTGTTAGAAATTAGCGATATCCTTTCATTCAAATTTAATCACAAATGAAGTTTAACTTGCATTTGTGATGGACGAGGCATTCAGATATGGTTTTATGGTTACAAAAAACAAGTAATGATTTTGATACTGGAGCCGAAAGGACATCATCAGACAGGAAGAAAATTGTCTCCTTGGTAATATTTAAAATACTTTCAAAACTAAATGCCTTGAGTTGATGCATTCCTAGCTCTTGAAGAGCACAGTAAATTCTCTAATGTATTGGAAATTATATCTAAATGTAATCAGCAAAAGCACTGGTACAGTTTATTTCCAGATGAGACCTTGAAATTCTGCCCTCTTGTTCAGATATCATTGTTACACTTTCATCCTGTTAATTAATTATTTAACACAATTATCCCTTTTTGCCCTCCATGAGAGTGAGCAGTTTACTTAGTTATATGCAAAATCATAGGCTGATACAATTTGCTGACAAGAAAAATCTCTGCTAGTTTTTGTATTTATTTGTGTAGAAACACATATATACAGTCATATTTGGTCCTATAGCATAGTTGATAAATTATATTTGATTATAAAAAAGTAACTGGACACTTTACCCTGCACTTTGCCATTATACTAAGTACGTGCTGATTATAACAAGAAGCACAGAAATTTAAATAGTACTTATACGTTTGCATACCTGTGTATATGAATGTGTGGTTTTCTGTGCTGATGTAAAATGCATAGGGTATTTTTACAGTTCCAAAATTTTGCTGCAATTAGAATTTAAAATAATTAAAATTAATAAAAAGTAAAATAACCATTATTTTTTAAAATAAATGACTGAAAAATATGTAGTTATAAAATTATGTGACATACCATGGTTCCAAAATACTTACAGGTATAAAATGTAACTGCAAAAACATCCATAAATATTTTTTTGATTACTAATGCCTCATTTGATTTGACGCTTGACTTCAGGCCAGTCAGCTCATTGCAAATTCCCCTGGGGGCTTCCCTGGGACAAATTAACACATTTTACATAAAAAAAATGAAAGGTCCTGGGCTTTGGCACACCACACTGTGCCAGAGTGAGACAACAGACTTCGGTCTAGTTTTGTTCTGCTTCCTTCTCTCTACAGTATAAAAGCATCTATGAAGGAAAGTAAAATTGTCTTTTTTAATGGTCCTTAAGTTTTTTGAGGCACTTTGAACATGCAGTAGCAATTGAATTGCACCCTAAAATGTCAATGAGATTTTCATAAGAAGAAAGAGAATCTTCTTTAAATGTATCCTTTGCCATCAAAAAAGTATAATTTAAAAAAATCTGATCAGGGAAATGCACCAAATTTCAGAAGCTGTCAGTGATATAATGCTCAAATCCTCATAAAGCTTATAGTCATGTGCTTTGATAAACATTATAAAGTCTTGGTACATTACTAGTCCTTCTTCATTCAGTCAAGCTGAAGTACTTTGGGAAAATTTAAGGAAGGAAGAAAATTGTTTGGTTGTGAATTAAAATTCTGGAAAAATTATACATCTCCATAAAATTTATTATTAGGCAATTTTTCTTGTAAATTTTACAAAAGCAACTGAAAAGTCAATCTGCTCTGTTTTATGGATTTAATTACTCTTTTGAATGGTTTATTTTCAGTGGTTTTACTAGTTTTCAAATACTGAGAAGAAATTATCATATGCTCAGAATAATTTTGCTGTTTTCCTTAAATCAGTATTTTCCATTTGCAATATTTATTTCCCTCTGCTCTGTACAGAGACATTTCTGACTGACAAAAAGCAGATGAACTCCGCAGTCTGTTCCTACACCCTTAGGAGGAAATGAAAACAAAAGGCCAAAACAGAGAAAAAAGATTTCCAACTGTCTTAAAACAAAATAAAGCTCTTGGCAAGAATTTGTGTAATGTATCTAGCAGTCTTATCAACCAAACCTCACTGCTTTTGTTAATCTAGTATTAACCTTTGTCTTTTTGGTGAGATTTTCAGATTCTGTTAACAAAGCACAGAGATTTTAATGATGGCACCTGTCCTCTTGAAGGTGACTTCACCCATCATTATGGCTTTGGCACTAATTACAGGGACCTAATAGATAAAAATGCAATTACTACTTTGGAAAGGACAAGGTATTGTTTTTTTTTTTTTTTTTGTTTACCAAATTTTTCAGTAGGGAATTTTCACTTGCTGCAGATACAACAAATGTTTCTTCTTTATTTCATTTTTAATTTATGTTTCTTCTATAGAATTTCCAATAATATGTTCTAAACTACTCTCACAACAACTGAGAAAAATTAGTTAGCACTGTGAAATTTTAAATTGCATTGGGGTTTTTTTTACAGGAGGCCTTTTGCCTCAGTTTTCCTCATTTACTTGGGCAAAGCAGTGTTTGGAACCTGTCTCGGTTTGAAAGACAGGTGTCTGCTAGGGAAAGCATGATCCTCCCTTGGAATGGAAAATGTAAACCCCTTCCCTCCAAATTATTATAAATTTGAAATTAAGGGGCTCTCAGGCCAAGATACAAGCTAGGAATAGCAGTTCTTTCCTAGTATGTATAATAAAGCAAACAAGCCAGCACCAGGTGCAGCATGAAGCACAAGCAGAGCAGGAGCCCAGGGACAGCTCCTCTCGGCCGCGGGCATTTCCCTTGGTGCAGTTCCGGGCCCGGCCAGCANTGCCGGAGCAGCAGCGGGGGTGGGGCAGCAGCGGCCCGGCTCCAGCAGGGCAGGGAGAGGAGAGCTCAGGATCCCGGGCACCCCAGCAGAGGGTGATAGGTCTCTCTTCTAGTGAGGTAGGTGATAATAACGTCCCAGTTCAGTGGCTGCTCTCACGAACAGAGGCTCACCCCACGGCAGAAGCAGCAGCTCTGGGCTGAGAGAGCTACAGATGTCCCAGCTCTGTCTTTCATCAGCCCAATTCTTGGGGTATCTCTGCCCCTCAGAGAGAAGCTCCCAGATAAGAGAAGTTTGACCAGATGCCCTTCTCTCCTGAGCTTGACCATTCCTTTTGTTTTTCTTAAGTATCCAGTTGTTAGTATTTCTTAGCAACTTATGAGAAAAAAATCTGTAAGTAAAAAGGAACAAAAGGAAAGAAACCTAACTCATAACAGAACCCTGTGCAACTTCTGGGGTGTAGCAGGAAAAGTTGTAAGCGGCTTTGTGATTGCTTCGACAAAAGATGCTCCAAAAGACGTTGTACAGTCTGGGTGTTTGATGTGCCAACTGGCTCTAGGTGTTTGCATTGTATTGCTTTCTAAGAACCACGCATGACATCCCTATCTCTCTACTTCTACTTGTGTTACTCTGCCTCTATAACTATCTGCCCTTGTTTTCTGGTGGTAGTTATGAGATGGAACAACATGATCAGCAGACTACATGATACTATACAAACCACAGGAGTAAATATATAAGGGTTTAAAGGAAACATTAGTTTAAATTAGTGTGTCAAACACAAATGTAATGGTGAGTTGTCCTGCTCATAGTTTGAGAGGTATGTAATTTTTTTTTTTATTGTTTAGGTATTGTGGATACAGAAAAGCTTTTAATTCCAGTTATTAATAATTTTACTCTAGTCCCTTTGCCATACAGTATACAGGGCTGTTACTCAGTATGAATAACAAAATATTCTACTTATGCTTCAGTTTATAATGACAGTGCAGTCCTGAACTATAGTACTATATCACTGTACTAAAAGAGCACAGTATTTATGTCAAACCTTCATGGGATGGGGCTCATTACTCGTCAGTGATTGTTATGGCAAATATCCCAGTATCCCGCAGCATTTCTACATGAAGTTCTCCCTACAGAAAGAGGAGGCAATTGTTCACATGTCTGGGATGAATTAAAGCTTCCCAATATCAGCTGGGAATAAATCAGCTGTCTGCTAAATACAATTAAGGTGACATATAATGTTTATTTAGTACATAAGATAAGAAAACTCCTAGCATAAATATCTCTCTATTTAGAATATTATCACTGTATAAATAGCTTAACAGGATGAATGGTGGCTTTCTAAAATAGGCAACATATAAACTGGCTGCCTTATGCCTGTGTCAGATTGACTCAGTGTTATCTACTGATACTCTTGATCCCTTACTGGCTTGAGCACAAGTGATCTGCACAGTGTGAAACATCCTGCAGCTTCCCAGTCACTTAAGACAATCAAATGTTTCTCCACAGAAACCTGATTTTTGACATTACAGGTAGCTTTATCTCAGGTTGCTAAGGTTTTTCACCCCTTCTGCCTGATTCATCCCGCATGTCCTGCTGAGATGGACTATCACATCTCCAGTCTTCTGCATCTACATCCCCAGTTCATCTAACTTATCATGTACTCTACGTGTGCTCTGGTTTTGTTAATTTATCTTCCCAAACTTGGAGCTTAAGTCAGCAAAGAAAAAGACAGGTAGAGGGGACCACAAAAGCATCAAGAACAAGCAATGCTCTTGTTCAACAGTGTTTCTGAAGACAAAAAACTCAGGCTACATGAAGACTCCATTTTACTTTGAAAGAGTATATGTTTTGCCGAAAGATTAATGGGAGTTACTGTTAATTTGTCTCAATCCAATCCTTCAAATGATTTCTGATAAACAGGTAATTTTAAAATGTTTTCCTCTGGCATGATACACTTGTCCTCGTTCTTTCCTGCTACTTATTGATTACATTATCCCTAGTAATCTGTCTGGGATTCACTACAGGCTGAAATCTTTGCTTATTTATCTGTAGTTTGTTTCCGTCTGGTGCCCTGAGATAACATCATGCCCACCAGTTAAGTAGCCATTCTCGGTGTAAGCCTCTGTTTCCAATTCTCACCCAAAAAACATCTTGAGAAACACCAGTGAAGTGGCTGTTCACTATTACTTGATGGTTTTCTTTTAATCTTTGTTTTTATTTTTAGAGATAATTACGAATATTATGTTTATGCACTGTGGCTTGTGCTGAAAGGTGGAAACAAACAGCAGCAATCTTTGTTGGGTTTTTTTAGGGTTTGTTCTCTTTCTTTCTTATTTCTCTAAATCAATTATTTAATAATTTGGATGACAACTTAATTTTGGAGTTAATGACTTACATATTTCTTTCTATCCCAGGCTTAAGAAGCTTTTGGGAAAGACAGTGTTTTGTTTGTTTTTGTTTAATGAAGAACTTACAATGGCATACAAAATGCATTAATAAACATGTAGTATTTTAAAAGAAGCTGCAGTTGTAGTTAAAATTTCAAAGGTGAAGATAGTGTTGAGCTGTCCTGCCCTTCCCTGCAGAGAGAGCATTTTCTCATTTGACTTACTATGGAGATGGAATTTATAAAGGCATATACAGAACATTAGCAACCAGTTCCTCACATGTAATGTACAGTTTTGAAAGCTTGACATGATCAAGCTTTCTGTGTAAGAGGTCTGACAGGATTGTGACAGTACCACCTGGAGCAGAGACCTTCACCTTGGGAGATTTTGTGGACCACAGCAAAGCAACAAAGGGACCAGAACAGAGATTATACAATCTGCAGCGTTTTTTTTTTCCATCTGATTTTTAATAGGGGAACTATACAATTAGTTCAATTTACATCTTCAGTGTAGTTCCATAATTCTTGAGTTGCCTCAAAGAACTGTCATTGGTATAACAAACACCTAATTGAGATTTCTTTAAAGTCACTTTGGGTATAGGAGTTGAGCATCTGGGTAATTTCAAAGAAAATGACTAGATGATAACTGAAAGTGTATGAGCACAAATATTTTTCTTCCATCACTTTGTGTACTTTGTGCATTTCATATTGTTGCAGTCATTTTCACCAGAGATTCCAGTAAATCCTAAGCACATTTTATATGAGAATAAAAGTAGCAAATAGAAAAACAGTTATGTCAAAACCATGAAAAATTTCAAATATTCAGTAGTGAAAGAAGGAAGAACATGGACCATTCAACATGGACCCTTTAATCTCCATTTTAACAAGACTTTTATTTAAGATGGAGTTTGCTTGAAATACGTAAAATTTAATTGTCAGGTCTTTTTTGTTCATCAAAAATCTACATATTTAAAAAAACCCACAACTAATTTCACTTCAGAAGTAATATTGTTAGATACTAATGATGTTAAAAAGTATTGTTAGCATTGCAATTAATACTTCACAATACATGAGAAATCATTATTGTCAGCAATTGTACTGCTGAAAATCATATATGCAGTCAAATAACTAGGTGAATGGTTGTACCCTGACAGATCAAAGGTATCCCAGTTTCAGGACCCACATGTAGCAGGTGTCTGGAGAAGGACAAGGGCAGGAAGTACGCACAATAATAAACAGAATCTTTTCCCACCCTCATGTGGGGTATAAAGCAATTGCTGGAGTATCTCCCAAGTGTAATGGTGTCTTTTAAAAATTTTTCAGTAGATTTTTTTTTTCCAATATATATGTCCAGCAATTCTTCAATCTATTTTCATTCCTGCTGCCCACAAGAAGCTTTGGTAATGTTACACAGCTAAACTGCAGAGGGTTATCTTATTTTGTTGCTTCCAGAGCATGCTCCTATTTCCTGTTGCTCTTAGCACCTGCATCTGAAAAAATGTAATCATGCAATATTCACCTTCACCACACCGCTTGGGATTTATCAGTTCTTCATTTTATCCTCCTGAGGTCTGAAAACTTAGGACTGTATTTAGGGTGCTACTGAGGCATTTCTTTCATGATAGCTGCTGCCATAACCGGGATTTTTTTGGCCTTTCTGTGAAATGTGCCTGTTCTACAGTTCTACTTGAGATACATGCAACATTTAAGGAGTAAGGATTTGCTAAGGGACTCAATGATATTTTGTTTCTCCTTTATCCTGCCTCTGTTGGTGCTGGCATAGCTGATGAGCATGATGAGCAGCTAAGCAGCAAAATGAACATTATCTCAGATGTAGGTAGAGACATACATTTGTGTCTAGAGTGTCTCAGTGGTTCTTTTTGGTGGAAACTTGTTGGGAGATTTTTGCAGACCTAGGGTGTGTGAATGCATTCTATGCCCAGTAGTCAGATTAAGAGCCGTCTGAAAGCCACAGCAAGATTTCTGCTGACTTAAAGGAAAGCTTAAGGAACTGTCTGATAGTAAGGAAACACCAGTGAATACTGCACTTTTCTTGAAGGCTAAGCACACACTATCAACTTCCATGTTATGAAGTGTTATAGAGGCAGCATGAATCCTTTTATCACCACTTCTTCTCTGTATGCAGGTGAAACAAGTCACTTCTGTTTTGTTGGACCTTGTATTGTTTGTTCCCAGTGAATGACTGTATTTTGCTATATTTCATATAGCTGTAAATTTTTTTTGTGTTATTGTACAGCTGCATAGAAGCGACCTGATTTTTCACTGAAATAATGCATTTTTAACAACAGCAAGTAAAAGGCAGTATTAAACTGTATCACTGATAACTTCTTTTTGCATTCTAATTTATTTAATACTTCTTTAAATTTTTAAAAATTATAATAGAACTACCAAACTCCAGTGGTAACTGTATGAACAGTTGTAATAATGGGATGAATAAGCATGTGAGAAGGCAATCTTTTCCTGAGCATACTGCTGTGGCAGGCATCAGTGAAGTGGCAAGAGGCAGAGATCCTTATGGTAGTGGCTCACTGAGCTCATTCAGTGGCACCACATACAACAGTAAATACTAATCACTGTGCAGATAACAAATAGAATTGGGTTCAGAAGTCCTGCCAGGTAAATTGTCCTGTCTTCAGGATGTCATTTATATGGATGTGTTAGCTCACCATAACAGTTATTTAACTAAGGAGTGAGGAAACTAATGGAAAATGTGTTCAACAACCTCCATGCTCATTCAACCAAGTAATTCAGACTGGCATTGGAGCACGTGAAAATAATTCATCTCTTGCAAATCTCACCAATTGCATCAAATAAATTTTTACCACTTATTTCTGGAGAGAGGTAAAAGATATTCATTATAGATATTCATTACAGATCTTCCTTTCCCTGATCATAGTGAAATAGAGCAGTGGACCACTGAACCAGAAAATCAGTTTATCATGATCTCTACCAGCGCTGAAACATGATACACAGTATTCTTTAAAAGATAAAAAAATATAATGTTCAACTAAGCAAAACAATAGAACAGCTTGGTCTGCACACTTCTATAGTGAAAGTCCCAGCATGTCAGACACAACTGAATGGGATGCAAATGCTTCCGAGTGCAGAATAACAGGCTGGAAAAATCTGGACTGTGTCAGGTACTCCAGTCTGAGGCAGAACAGTTATTTGTTTGATCTAGGAGTTATAGAAAGATACACATTTGCTGTGAGCTGTTCCTGGTGGCCTGGCTCAGCTGTGACCTGTCCAACCCAAACTAGGAAGACCCATGCCTTGGTGTGAAACACATCATGTTTTGGCTTCAGTCTCACAACTGAGGCTGAAGTTGTGTTTCAATGCCTCCCATTTCAGGGAAGGGAACTCGGCTGAGCTCCCTCTGCCTGGCTTATGGCCATGTATCCTGACTTTCTGAGGTCTGGCAGCAACTGGGTATGCCAATAATGATCGCCTACAAAATAAAACACAGCCTTCTTAGAACCTATTGAAAGTCTGCAGTTCTCTGAGAGTGTAGGCCTGATCCAGCACCCAGTATAGGTAGATCAGCCTCTTCATGAGTGGCTACCTCATCAGTGGGTCTATCTTAGCAACTGGAGCTCTGTCTTTTTAATCACTTGTCAGTTTTGTTCCTTCCCAAGCCCAGAGCATTTTGGATTTGAAGAATTACTTTCCAATAGTTGAATGAATAAGAGTTAGTTGCAGCCCTCTGCACAAATTATCACTCAATGAATGCAGAATAATGCATTATAAGTAGTACTCTATTTTATTTATTGTACAATAAATTATGTGTGTTGAATTTGAGCTATTTAAGAGGCACTTCCATGGTAACTCATCTCTCTTGACAAAGTCTTTATGTCAGAGAAGAAGTCGAAGATGCAGAAACTTAACTTTGTAACCAGTAAGAGGAAGATGGCCAGTATTAACCTCACCTAAGAACCACTAGAAAACAAGCTGATGTGTATGTCTTCCATTGGATGTCCTGCTCACCAGGGAGCTGCCAGCTGCAGGATGAGAATGGAGGCAAGGTGCAGTTGGTAGTACCTTTATAAGGCAAAACACAATAAATCTGTGCTGCATTATTTTCCAAGATGCTGGCTGCCCACATAGATTAAATCACTGGTATGTTTTAAAAAGAAAATAACAGCATGGAAGGGTGACTTCAGTGTGACAGTGTTACTCAATTCTGTCAGTAATAGAGCAGGTAACCACACAGCCAAAAAGATCATCTAATAGCAGGTGCACTTTTCTGCCTTTCACTAGCATTGTTTTTTTCAGTTTATATGCAACAGCTTTGCTACCATTTCAAGGTATGCCTAGAGACTGTCAATTTTAGGGATTTTCAGGTTTGCTCTGCCTTGATTTCTTAGTCCCTTGATTTCTTAGACATGAGATTATCTAATCCCCTCCCAAATCTTTTAGCATTACACCTGTTCCACTGAGATCCCTGGGTTTTGACCTCTGGAAGGCAAAACAGCAGCTGGGCAGGGTCTCAAAGGGCATCCCCATTGCTCACATCACAGCCCAGACTCTCCTGGTTTTGATTGAGTCCTCAATGATACCAGTTCTGCAGCTGTATGCAGCTAATTTTGCTGAAGCTAGATTGGTTTGTTGGTGCCACAGACTTGAAATCAAGAATATTCATGTCCATTGGCTGTATTTCTGTCTTTCTAAGCAAAATGTTGACTTTTTTCGAAAAGTGCTGGAAATGTGCCGTATGTGCCATTCTGACTTAGAAAAACTTAGGTTTTTTGGACCCTGCCCTGAGTCCCATTCACATAGGTGTTTGCCAGCAAATCTAGTCTAAAAATAACCACTAAGCAATGTGTATGATGGTGCAATAGAATTTTGCACATCTTGGGAAAAACTGCATATCCTGCAATATGTGTTTCATATTGCAAACATTACTGATCCCTTTATAGTTTCCTAGTCTGGAAGTTTGTGAGGATGTACAACACAAGATGAGCCAAAAGCATGCTGTAACAGCTTGTGGATCACCTAGCTCTTGCCAGAGTGATTAGATTCCCACTGGCAAAAAAACCCAACAACAATTACTGCCAATAGGTGTTATTTTAACCAAGCAAAGTGCATATTTATTCAGTGGCCTCTGCAGAATTGAAGGCACCGTGTTTAGTGTCCATCTGCTTTCTATTATCCAAGCCTCTTTAGATTCTGGGTTGCTAAAAAACCAACCTTGGTGCGGAGGAGATGACCTGAATTTATAATGGATCATTTGCAGAGACTTCCCTGTGTAGCTATTTTGAGGAACTGGAAGACAAATTCTGTGCCAAACCCCCTGCACGTTGGGTTGAAGTGGTAGAGGGGAGCAGGGGATATGAGATTCATATGTTTGTCTTACCTTGTCTCCTGAAGTCTTGCTGTTCCTGGCTGTGATTTTTCTTGAAATGTTAATTGCAGGAGTTGGGGATGTCAATGATGCTCTTAACAGACTAAATGCTTAAAAAAATCACTCAGTTAATAAAAAGTTTTAGAAACATTGATCAGCTGCAGAAAAAGCAGTGGCTTGCATGAGGAGTGCAGGACTGCTCCTCTGCCTGCCTGGCACCACTCTGGCCAGGGCCCTGTCAGTGGATTTCTCCTTATGCCTTTGTGCTGGCTCTCAAAACCAGCCTCAGCAAGATTTATGAAAATGCACCTGACTGAGCAGGCATTTCCCCCACGATGGTGAGGCAAACAGGTGCAAATACTGCTACTGCCATCCAGCTGGTCACCAGTATGAGAAATTGATGTGATATGTCTCCAAGGAATGATTCATTTCTAGGACAAGCCATATTGGTTTTCCCTTTGTTCATGGATTTAATAGATGCAATTAAACCAGGACAACTATTACATTATGCTGCTGAAGCATTTATCAGTTGCCATGCCAGGGTGAAGTTAGACAATGTCTTGCAGAGAAAAGGTATTCCCTCCTGGCTCCTCTGGGAGTCATCCAGCTCACTGCTAGCAGATCTCTCAAGCAGCTGCACAGGGCACCCAAAAAATGGCAAAGGCCAGCATGCAGGGACAAAGGCAGCCATCAGCTCACTGCACAGCAAATAACATCAAATTGTCTGAGTGGGCATGAGTGGCACCACCCAGCACAGCGCCCCTTGTCACATGCAGAAGTCGGTGCATGCCAAGAAAGGCAGTGCTGCAGGTCTCTCATTGGTGATTGGGTGCTTTGACACCATGGCAGCATATGAATATTGGGAGTGTGGGCAGCTGTGTGCAGTGGTTTTGATTAACAGAATGACAGGAGCTCCCATCACAGTGATTAACATATTTTCCCACACACCTAAGACCAAGACCATTGCACACTTAGTCCTTTGCACACCTCAGTGGAAGTGTGCTGCCTCCTTCTTCCTCTCCAGCATATCAGTCCTGGGCTGATACAGAGGTGGCTGGAAGGAGTCAGGGAGTATTACACACTTCAAGCTGACCACAACCACATGCACCTTGCTCATGCTGGAGATACAGCACACCACCTCCACAAGCATACCATGGGACTGTCCCAATTCACGGCAGAAGGAAAGGAGGCCTATTGTTAGCAGTTTGCCAGTGAAAAGGAATCAGGACCATCACTTCTATCAGGATGTGAACATGCACAAGACAAAGCAGTTCAGACACCTGAGGACAGGGACATCTTATTTGCCAGGACTGTGCCCAACAGTCACATGAGGCTGAGGGCCAAGGCTGTGCTCTCACCTGTGGGGCATCTGTGCTGCAGCTGGTTTATCCTGACATACGGTGAGACATGATGGGAGGGGGAAACGTCTGTGTTGGGCCATAAGACATGAGTGTGCTGAGAAGAGATGTTCCCATGTTGCTTCTCAGTAGATACCCCAGGCCCTTCAGCACTACTTAGGGCCTGAAGACCACAAGTTCAGCTTCTGTCAGCTTTGTAGGCTGTGCTGGCTCCCATTTCCATGTTTTTTTCTGCTCTCTTGCATGGGCAAAACATTCTGTTCATCTCCCCTAACACGTATTGAGCACATCTGCTGTCTCTGCAGGACTCAGAAATTAGAGGACACTTACACGTGGAAAATCCAATTGGCACAAAACTGTCTGCATCAAGGGTGAAGTTGATCACCTCTGCCAGATTGGGAAATTCTGACCAGCCAATACAAGCTGGGGAAGAAAAAAGTTTCAATTTAAATGTTACCCAGGTCCAGGGCTAGTAGTACTGGGTAGAAAGGCAACAGAAAAGTGGCCAAGAGAGGAAATTGTTTCCCTTTGATCAGCTATCATTAACCAGTTGTAAATTGGTTTCAGACTGCGAAGCAGAAGGTGATGAATGCCTTGTCATTACTTGTGCAGCCTCAGCTTTCAAAAGAAGGACCTGGGTTACCCTGAACAGGAGCCTACCATGGGAATTACTGGTATAAATCAGTACTCCCATTCCTGCTAATCATCTATAAATTACTTAGCCATTCCCAACAGTTCCTAACTGGGCTATCTGGACATCTCAGATTAATGAACCAGCAGTGAGCTCTCCCGTATTATAACACACTGAATAGCAATATCACTTTTTATGTATTTAAATTAACTGTTTCAGAAAAAAAAAAAAAAAGAAAAACAAAGACAAAACCCAGGATAATAGGGACAGATCTGGACTTTCCATGACACTAGCAGTCATTGTATCATAACAAAGAACTGCTAGGCCTAGAAACATCTTCTTCCATGTTGGAAGTGCTCAAAATATGTGTAAATAATTTTCCAAGTATCAGTTTTATTTGTCTTCAATGTCAGACACAAGGAGAGCAAAGCTACACATCTAATTTTTACAGCACATTTTATACTCTTACTCTCTGATCTTCCTTATCCATCTCTTTTCCTTTTGCATTCTATTTAATACAGATCCCAGACAGAAAGAGCACATGCTCTTCAGTTCAAATTGTTATTACTTGTTACAATAAATTTATTTGCATGATGTGATTATCAGTTCAAGAAAGTAAAACATTTGTTTTCCACACCACTGTTCTGCTTATGGTCTTTTTTTACTAGTATTCTTCACTGCATCACTGATAAAATAAACCCAAGCCCTAAAATCTTTCAGTTCTCAAAAGCCATGAATTGCTGAAGAAACTCTATGTCTGTTGTGCATGTCTGTCTATGCTCAAGAGGTTGAAGCATGGGGCTTTCAGCATAGAAATTAGGTGGGTAATTCTTCAGGTGTTTACTTCAAATATTTTTCTTTCTTGCATGAAATCATTCCTGCCAATGGTTTGTGACAAATATTAATAAGCTGCTTTGGTAAGCAAACCTGGGGGCTGATTAAGTAGAGTCTGCCTACCGTGTCCTGAGTAGATCCAAGATTTTGTTTTTTTCTTTTGCCCTTTGAAAGTAGGGCGATGTCTTTTTTTCTTTTTTTCTTTTTTTTTTTTTTTAATGTGAGCTTTCTCACTGTTTAAAAAGGAAATTATTTATTATAGCCATTAAAAATACCAATGGATACAATCAAGAGGCACTGTGAATCACCTTCAAAGCAATACAGTGATCAAGATGATTTTCAAGTTGTATGTATCATTTAACACAAAGATTTCTTCACTATGAAATCAGTTGTGGAAGTTTGTTGAGACTTAGCAGTAGCAGGTGCAGGACTTGTGTTGCATATTCCTTGCTGACCTCTGTTTAGGGTTTCACAATTCTCTGTGGATTTTATGCAGGAGGCAGGCACTGGTAAGGCAGGCACCTCAGAGATCTTCAGATGATGTGAAGCCATGGAAGGATATTGCTAAGCTGTGCATGAGTGATCTTAAACAGACAACCGAGTCTGACATGTTTTGGGAACTTCAGGACCTCATCCTGTTAGTCTTTCAAAAGCCTCTTGTGCAACCTCAACTAACAGCTTTACCCTTACAGTTACAGTGAACAGAAGGCAACAAAAATGGCCCCAGTCACTGCTTTTAAAGTGAACCTCTGCTCTGATACATAGTGCATGCTACAGGGTCATATATGCCCAGATGGGAAAGGCAGAAGATACAAGACTATTCTCCCTCAAGTGACCAAGTGATGAGCAAGTGTTTGAACAGTTCTTGCCTGCCCAAGGGTCCACCTGGAATTGAACTTAAAAGAGCAATGGGACTCAATGGGTAAGCAGGATGGTTGCTGGGAAGAGGAAACTTAAACTGGAGTCTTGGGTGGGCTGGGCTGTGCAGGGGAGGTACCTGCCTGCCTGCTGCAATGCTGCAAAAATTCTGAGTCTACTTCTGAGGCACTCCATGGGCCCTGCTGGCTCATCTGGCTTTGTGTCTTTGGTGCAAAGCCACCATGATGAGTGGTAATGGCCTGTACCTGCTGCAGCTACATGGCCCCTAGCCTTAAAAATTCCTGGGGACAGGGAATGGCACGGAGTATGTGCAGGCTGCTGCACCCATGCTGATGTGCAGGGCAGTGCTAAATGCTGGGGCTGAAGCTCTCACTGCTACCAAACAGCTTAGTCAAAAACAGTTACCTGAAGAGAGGTGTTTTGGAGTAGCAAATTTTGGGGTAGCAAAAACCCATCAAATCCAGAAGGCATCAGGATTTTACCATGAAAGCAGGTAAGGCATTTCTAAGCCACTGCATGAACATGAACTGTCAACAAATTTTTTTAGTGTGTTTTAACGATATTTTCAGTTTTGGACAGATTTCATCCTGAGGTTCTTCTCAGTGGATTATTTTCCTTTGACCTTTTGAATGCTTATAGGCAGCTCATCTAATCTTGAAGAGGTCTCTTGGCAGAAGGAAGCACATACATTCATAAGTGGCTCTTGTATTGTTTTACTCTTACCTTGGCAGGCTTGGTTGAGATCAACAAATTGTTGGGGGATCACTGATACAGTTGCTGAACCTTCCTTTGAATGTCTATGTTCTGAATCTTTATTAAGGACTTGGATTTAATGCTATATTTGTTCACAATATATTCATAGTAGACTGACATCAGTTAAAAAGAAAAAAACTACATTTTTAACAGGGCTGCAGTTTGAGGGACACTTTTAGGGAAGTGCCAGAAAATACCTGAAGAAAATACTGAAGGATTGCTTCTGCTAGAAGAAAAGTAGGTGTTTGCTGCTAGCTGCCCAAATGAACAAGAACTCAAATGGGATCTTCCTTTGGATAACAAAGACTAAAAAAATAAATCTGCCATCAGGTTGGCCATTCTTTTGTCCTATTAATTTTGGTCAACTCTTCCATGACTATGAGTTCAGTGACCTGTTTTTGCCTCACAGTTTTAGAGTGCAAACCTGCCATGCTTCTGAGCATACCAAACTTTTCCTTAAGTTTATCATAAAAAGAATAGAGGTAAACAAAGGCATTCAAATAACAGAAAACAACACACAACACTTCATGACATTTTTAGTGTTTTAAAGTAATCATTTTATCTTTCTTTTGGATGACATTGTTTATTGTAAGACATAATTTTTATTAAATACACTGTAATACAAGAGACTTTCCATGTCATGTTGAGAGAAGCTGGTCACATGATTCACAAACAAAACTTTTAACACTGATACCTAGGCATCACTTTGAAATCAGCCAAGATGCAATGAAAGTTTTAAAGCAATGACTACTTGCAACAAACTGCAAAACAAGAACCACTAAGTATTTCCACAGAGACATCACATTAAATAAATTAAAAAAAAAAAGGAAAAAAGAAAGGAGAAAGATAGCTCTACACACCAGGTCACAATTTGGTGACAATATAGATATTTATATTTGTATGTAGATATCTTCCTCTTTACCTAATGTGACAAACAGAGTGATATCTAGAAATATATGTACATAAAGTATAGGTGGAGAGAAGGGCTGGGACAAATATTTCATAATTGATTCTCTCTCTCTATTGGTGATTCAATTAAACATAAATTTTGAATTAAATTATTTGTATATAAAACATTCTTAGGTGCTTTTCTATAAGTTAGGAAAGATAAGCTGCAAGAATTAGGCCTCTGGATAGATTTGATTTGTTCTGTTTTCTCACGTATTCCAATTGATGGCCTCACTTACTAGCAGCTTCCATAATCCTTGCTCAAATATTCAGTGTTTATAAAACATCAGCCAGTCATCACTCAGAACCTTCTACAAGCAAACAAAAAATCTCCACAGACCTCGTGCAGAATGCATAGACGGAAAAATAACACATCCATCATTTCCCATTTCTTCTCCTGAGACATATGTTTAAAAGATGGCAAAATAGTCACTTCGTTGCTATTGTGAATTTCACAGTGTTTTCCCTGCAACATGTAGACTTTTTTCCTTTTTTTGCTTCGAATTTGTGATGAACAACACATCCCCCCCATCCTGCCCAAATAAAGGTGTTTTAACTAAGGCTCTAAAGGACCTCTTATTCAAAGCAGCAGTGTTTATTCCAGTCCTTACAAAAAGAAAATACAACTTCCTGTGCTATCAAAACCTTAATCTCTCTTTAGAAATCCCAACTTCCGCTCCAGTCCCTCACCACTCCCCTCCCCCACATTTTATAGCAGTATTTGAAATTCAGTTACAGGCCGCAACAACCCAAATGTGGATTTGTGGACTAATACATGGATTATACCTTAGTCTTTTGGGTTATTTAATTTCTTTTTAAAGTGTTTTGTAAAGATCTACATCAACCACAATCTCTTATGAAGGTGGGGAGGGTACAGATAGAGAGAGAAAGAGAGGGAAAGAAAGAGTTATAAGAGAAGGAAAGAAGGAGGAAAGAAAGGAAAAGAGAAAGAAGGAAAGAAAGCGATAAAAAATAGCAAGGACAAAAAAAGAGAACAAGATAAAAAATAAGCAGTCACTTATTAACCTGTAGACAATATATAGATATGTTGTTTTACAGGTCAAAATAATGCAGTCCTTTTGAAAGTGTACGTTTCATCAGGCATCATGAGATGCTGTTGCTGTACAAGTGTCTTTCTCCATGGCCAGTTCCAAGTTCTGCAGATCTATTGGGAGTGAAGGACAGAGTGTGACGAATGCTACTATTATTACTCCTGAATGTCAGTGTTCTCGTTGTTCCTCCAAGTAGTGTTGCAGTGTGAATAGTCCAGCTCATTCTTGGAATTATTTCATTACTTCAGGCAAGTATAAAATGCTAATGGAGCAGCACTGTTATGCTAGAACAATAAAACAACAGTAGCACAAACTCAGTAAAACAAACTCTATTTTCTGAACTTGGAAACTTCTCTGTTAATTTCATTGTGAGAAATCAACAAGTGAGATGGGAATGGAAGAAATGTTTTTATCTGGGGAAGAAAAGTGCTAGTTGTTAAATCTCTGGCAATCTAGCACTGCCTCTGCTGCACACCAGTTAGAAAGTTGAATCTTACGAATATAGAAAAAGAAATATCAAAAGAAAAAAAATTTGGTTACTCAGCAAACATTATCGATTTATTAATAGCACTCTAATCATAATTTGTAATAACATAGGTGTATGTAAATTTATACGTATACACACAGCCCATACATAATGTGCATGCATGTCTGCACATATAGAAGTAAAATACAACAGACATAGGCATACATGTATATGCTATGTGTGTGTATATATATATATGCCATATGCAAACACACATATATTATATATATATATATGGTCAGTTCATAGCACAGTCCAGAAAGACTTTTAAAATGAGCCTGATTGTCATACTTACTCAGTGTACACGATTTACCTGACAGTGCAAGCATGATGAATATGCACATATACTCACTCTTCATTCTGATTTGAACATATTTCTTCCTCTTCTCTGCTCACTCTGTTACACTTAACCACCTTTTCATGAACAAACGCAAACTATGTATAGCTACAGTTTACAGCTTTTCTACTGTGATTATACATTTTATGCACTATCAAGAACATTAATGATATAGGTCAAGGTTATCCATGGTGGTGGCTCTGTAGAACATTTGGTCCTTTAGAAATTTAACAAACTGCTATGTTATTGCACAATGCATTTTAATACTATTTATTCTCTGAAATGACTCTAAAAGTCTCACTACTAAATCAAAAAGAAGATGCCACTAAGTACATTTTCAGGGTCTTGTGGTTATTTTTTGGTATACATTCTTTCAGTGCTTTGAAAACACACCTGCTTGCTTTTGGGCTGGAGCCTCTTTTACAGTAAAAGCATCATCCCAGATGCCTTTTTCTTCACCTCAGAAGAAACTAAGACACAATATGCTAGTAGAAACTTAGCAGCCCCCTCCACCAACTGCACCCTCTTCCCACTGCACAGTAAGAGGACTCTGATATCTTTCTTTTCCACCATTGTTATTTTGAAGATCAATTTCAAATTCTTTTAAAATATAACATTCATGTTCTCAAGAGAATGGGTTTCACTGGATGCTCAGTCTTTTTCTAGTTTTCTGTGAGAACTTCCGAGACAGTCTAGATAAAATCTTAAGGCCCATTTTGTAGGAATCTTCCTCTGGCTTTTTATGTGTTTCCAGTTCAGTAGCAGTTAAGAAATAACTTCTAGTTTATTAAAGAAATACTGAGTATGGCTTTATAGTTACACTGTTATGTTTATTTGTAATGCTGCCTTTTCAATGACATTGAGAAGGGTAAAACTTCATCAGTGTCCAGTGAACTGTTTTCTTCTGAAAATGTTCAGAATTTTTATAAGCTAGCTCTAAAAGCTTCTGAAGGAAAAACTTAAAGTGCCTCAATAAATAATACATGCGAGCAAATTATATATTAAATGTGCTATGGGAACACTTACAAAAATAAAATGCTTAATTTATTAAATAAAATATCCCCAACACGAAGATGGACTATTTTGATCTGGCTCATATCATTAGGAAATAATAAAAAGAGAAAATGGAAAGAAAGATCACTTTTTTGCAATAACGCCCCCTCACAGAGGGAGGCAGAAGTCTTGAGGAATAGGTAAGGTAGGTTTTCATTTGTAAGAATTCATATTAAAAATAATCCTAACTCTAAATTTCAAATTGTCAACTTCTAGTTTGAAAAACGACATGTATACTCATGCAGCGATCATCAACACAGTGGCCATGCAAATGTTATACACATACAATGCCAATCCAACCAAAAATAAATTATTTAATAAAGTGTGTATGTTGGTTATGACAGCAATAGTACCAATACAAAAATGACGCTGAGGTCAGAATCTTTGCACTCTGAATAGCAAGCCATAACCACAGAGTAATTTGTTTTATCTAGAGATCTTTATCCCCTGCTATGTCTCAAACATAACCAGTGATCTCCGTGCTTTAGATTATTCATGTTATATCAGCCTATAGTATCTATAACATTTTAAAGGCATTTTAACATGGCTAATGTCTCCCATTAGCCCATTCTAATGAAATATAGGTTATATCATGAATTTGCTATGCCTACTAGGGTGAACTACAAGATGAGTGATTGTTTCTGCACAAAGGGCATTAATCGACAAAGACCATGCACAGTTTTGCTTGCACGGTTAAAAAAGGAAAAAATAAAGGATTGAGGAAGGAAGGAGTATGCTGCTGGACAAGCACAGTATAAGACACACCTGTCTCAGCATTTATAGTTTGTCCTATCAAAAGCCTTAGTTTCAACATGTGATCTTGAAATTAATATTGTATGTAACTAAATCTAGCTTCAGCCTTTACTAAAAAAGACTAGCTGGAGAACATTTTTACACCAGTGGCATGACAATATCCTACCAGAAGACTAAAAAAGGGCATGTGTTTAGTTTATCATGTTGTAACACAATTGGGTGCAATGCAGGCAGCATCTTTTTTTGTTTTACTTGATCCTGGCAATGAATGGTGCTGGCAAAGCACCTCATTAAACTATCCCTTTAGTCCTCAGAAAGACTCTTCAGGGAAATAGTTAGACCCCCTCTTGTCTTCCATCAAATCACTTCAGTGTTTTCTTGTAGGGTTGGATGCCACGTGATTTCCCAAGTTCCTCCAGATAGTGTATAACACAAGAGTGTCTTCTTTCTATCTGGCTTTATCTCTGCAAAGGACATTCTTCATGTAGAGAACACCAGTCTTCTTTTTCCACCCACAGGCCGAAGCGAAAAAAAATGAGGTTAATCCATAGAAACTCCCAGTAGCTATACAGCTGAAATCACAAAGTTTTAGTCAAATATATTTTTCCCTTTTTTTCATCCACATCAAAGGCATGAATACAACAAGGCATTGTCAGTTGTGGTGGGCAAACTGAAGAGTCTGCTGATATAACAGATTGGGTTTTTAAGGCCTTTGTCTATGCAGAGTTACAATAATGCAGAAGCCAAATTGATTAGAAAGACAGGAGAGAAGGAAAAAAAGATAGAAACTGAGAGAAAGAGAGAAGATACGTCTTGATAATGTCTAAAAAGTCAATACTGTGTCTACAGATCGAGAAGCGCACATTGCTTGCCCTTTGAAAGCTTCTCCGCATCTTTGTCATCAATACTGTCAAAGTTAAGAACACATTTTAATATAGTTCAGCGGCAGTTGAAGACATTCATTCCTGCAGCCCAGAAGAAATGCTAGGAGACTTTAGCCTAAAATATCCAAGTAGACTGGAGATGCCTTGGCCAAGTTCTGAAGGAGGGAGTGGATTTCTTTGATGTTGAGCCTCATGTGAGGCTCCCGTTGCCAACAGCCCAGCATCAAGTCATACACTTCCTTTGGGCATGTGCGAGGTCGCTGCAGGACTCGGCCCTGAGTGATGCACTCAATCACCTATGAGAAATCACAAGCAAAGGATCAGCACAGTTGTGACAGCTACGTAGAGATCATCCATGGAAGAGTTAACTTTAATTACAGCAGCCTCACTGGTGGCTACCATGCAGCCATTGCTGGAAAGGACTGCTTTTCTAGGCAGATGAGTGAGCAGCAGTATGTGATCTGGAAAACTCACTGTGATGTAAGTGATCAAAGAGCAATAACTTCACTCATGTTAAGTTCACCCACATTGTCCACTCCACACATAAGGAAATTGGGGGTGCGAATTAGTCCCATAATTTCTCTCTCTACCCACCTGCCACCTCAGAGGGAGGAAAAATTTTCAACCTGCTCATAGAGCATCAATTCCTCTCCTTCTCTCTACCCTCTGCAAACTTATGAGTATCACTGTGGCTAATTTCTGGAAGGGAGATACTTATGACTGCCTAGAAATTTAAAGAGATATCTTGATTACTTCAATCTAATCTATCCATGGTTATGGACAACCACTCTGAAACACTATGTATGATACGTCTGTTCAGGAGATAGTTACAGTCCTTTTCATTCTCTCATGGTCTACCCAAAGCAGACTTTATGCTATACAAAGGAGAAAAAATAAATTCCAGCTCTTCTAGTTCTGCTTGAACACGTTCCATCCACTCAGGGGAGAAAAGAGTGAAAAAGAAGAAGTTCAACTGTATGGGTCACAACAATACAAGAAATACTGTATGTAAGTGTTGGCCTTTAAGAAATAAATTTGTTGCTGTCTCTTCTCCAGAGAACCCACACCAACAATTATCATAACAGCTTTCCCAATGCAGTTTGAGAATATATTCCACACACCTCATTGTTTGAGAGCTGATACCACGGCTGTTTGCCATAAGTAAAGATTTCCCATAATACAACCCCCAGGCTCCAGACATCACTTTCTGTGGTGAACTTCCTGTACATTATACTCTCTGGAGGCATCCAACGAATGGGCAGCATGGTGTGACCTCCAACCTGAGAAAAACAAATAAAAGAGTTAGAAATAGTTTCTTCTAACCCTCACAAGGCAGTCTGAAGATGTTAAACATGGAGGATCCATGTTTCTTTTTTTCCCCATCTGGTAGCATTCACTTTGAGGAGATTTGAAGAATTGTGGATTCATGGTTCAAACTCCTCTCCTCCAGCAACAATCAGTACCACACAATACGTTCCTCAACAAAAATCTAAAAAGATGTCGTTTCTGAAGTCCAAACTAACCTTTAACGTTTACTTGGCACACACTACCTAAGGAACAGGAAAGTCTTTATTATACTACCAACCAACTTCGAATTATTTTAACACTCAAGAAACTAAAAAAGATTCATTAAATGAAATCTGGACAGGTGATTCTCCTGGAAACTCAGCAACATCAACTGAAATGCATGAAGATAGAGTGATCTGACTGTATGACATTGTAGGATTAGATCTGTATGGTTGAATATCTTAATTTTGACTGAATTAAAGCAATGCTATTTTCTGTTGTTAAGTTCCACAGTTAAAGCATCAAATTATTTTGTTCCACATTTACTACCCTGTCCATTAAAAAAAAAAAATCAGTCCTTTGGATATATTCCCTTGATAATAAACAACTTGTAAGACAGGGATTCCTACCCCAAATCAACTCTTGTTGAATGGGACTTTCTCTGAATTGATGCCTTTCCAAAAGCTTTTAGAACATTTTAAATTTTCCCCAGAAAATTTCCTTAGACTTAGGTTTCCTAACCTTAATTTAAATTTTTAAAAGTCTTTTATTTCCAGGTTCTAAACAATTTATTGTTCCTGGCATGTCCTATTCTGGTTGAATGACATCAATAAAGAAATCTATTTTTAAACAGTGTAACTGCTGATATACTGTGATATTGGTGTACAGATATGCTAGTTACTTTTGTGCAATGAGAGCTGAGAATATTTCCAAGGAAGATTTAAAAAAAAAAAAAAGAGGAAAGTTTTTTCAAAGACACCTTACTTCCTTTCTAAAAATATATTTAGTTATGAAACCACAGTTACACTTTCAGGATTCTGTCAATTCAAAATATAATTTCTCCTTTTGGGACGAAACATTTGTTGTAATAAATAATGCCCTTCTTGTTCTCATGTTCAGACAGCAAATGGAAGAAAAACTGAACAATCAGAGTTGACATTATTTCTAAATCACACAGGATATTTGTGAACAATTCAGTGTTAGTGCATCATACCAAACACAGCTATGGCTGTGAGAGTTCAGTCCTGTACTGTGAGTCACCACAAGTCCATGTTGACTACTGATTTCATAGAAACAGAAAGTCATGCTAAAATTTTTAAAGACTTGGTTTATTATGAGGCCCTTCTTTTATTATGATGCCCTTCTTCTACTCCCTCCACGTGAGATGTTATGTAAGTGATGGTTACATACTTAATGGGTTGTTGAATGACAGGCAGGGCTGCCAATTTCAGTTCCTGGCTACACTGTGGATGTGCTTCTGACTTCATGCAGGTTGCTATGCACAAGTGTCTGAGCCATTTAAAAAGGGACCCAGTTCTTGTGCACTGCATTGATAGAGAATGGATACACATTTTCAAGTGTTTTCTCCAATTTGGCCCATTTGTTTCAATGTTAACAGTTTATCTTTCTGGCAGACAGGCTGGTTGTAAGGCTCTGTGCTTCAGTATTTTTCATCAACTTTGACTGAGAGGTCTCTCAATGATGTGGAGAGTTAGAACATACCAATATGCTGAGATGCAACCAAACATTCAGTTTCCTACCTTATCATAACCTAAACTGACATGACAACCAAACACTTCCAAACCACCACCAGATTTAAGCCAGTCTTGAGAAGTATTTCATTAGAAAGATAAAAAAATTAGTTCATTAGAAACATGCAGCCACATAGACCCATTCAAAGGGCAAGTGCCATTAAAAGATGGTGGTTAGTGATGAGAACCTTTTGGTCTCATCAAATATTGAAATGGCTCAATGGCTCTTACATCTGTTTATCATATAATCTCTGCTACTGGTTCTGTTTTGCAATTTCTTTGACTCATTCCTTTAAAAATTTATGAAAGCTATAGACAATAAAATATGTGACTACCTTTTTTTTTTTTGGTCACATCTTAAATCAAGAGATTTTGAAAAAGCAGTTTAAAAAATCCCCACCTACTCTTCAAATCTTATGTTTTTTCACTACAGATCCAGTGTATTTTTGGTAGGATTCTATGCTGAGTTTCCAGTGTCACTCAGGAAAATGAAGGACACACCTCTTGAGAGATAATGATAAACTGCCACCAAATGATGACTCTGTGACGAACTGATGTGTAACATCACACACACCTAGCTGCTAGCTGTCTCTCTTTGCACTTGTAGCAAGACTGACTTGTTAGTATTGACACCAGGAATTCAGTTTACAGGTAAGTACAAGGCACAGGGCTTATTGGTGTTCTTCCCAGAATCATCTTGCCTGGAATTGTGTCCATTTCTGTCCCTGAAGGCACAAGACTTCACTTGATCAGTACTGAGAAGTCCTGAGGTGTCTCCATCTCTATCATTCCTGTTACTTCAAATACCTCAACATCTTTTTGAAGATAGAATTTATTGCCTTTCGAAGTATCAACAAAAGTATTATACAAGGTGTTCTCCTTGACAGATGGCACTGCAATGAAGACAAGATAACCTGTGCAACACTGATCATCTCCTGTGGCACTCTGTGCATCTACCCACAGTCTAAGAGCATCTTGCATTTCAGTTCAGTTCCATTAAAAGCACATGTCCAGGCCAAAGGCACTTCTAAATGCATGTTTCCTTCTCTATTAAAAATCAGTTGTTACTGGGTCAACACTCACTCAGATCAGAAGAGCATTAAGAGCTGTGCTAGTTGTATGCCTAAAATGAAGCACATACTTCAGAGCTTTTTGAACTGAAGCCTAGGACTTGACACAACTGTTTGCAGGGTGCCTGAAACAAATTGTGTCTGTTGAGAGCTTCTTTTGTTTTTATCTTATGAGTCCAAGCACCCAGGGTTGTGCCATAACAGCAGTGAAGAGAGGTGGGGTGCCTTCTTGCTGTTGTTGCCATACTCTCAACAAGGCTAGGAGGTGTTTTCCAAGAAGCACCAATGAACAAAAACATGACTTCGCTGACCAAAGTTTAAAGGTTCTGAGTACTTCAAAGAGATGCCCTTAGCTTATCCTTTAATAAGAAATGCAAGTTATTACAAAGCTCTCAGATATCACCAGCATTCTCCAGTACAAAGTCCCTGCCATGCATACTGTAATTTCAGTGCTGTTTGATACACATACATTTCAAATGGTTTTTTGCTGAACAGATTACGGTTATGTGCAAATAAAACCTCTATATTCAGTCTAGCTAAAGTTATGAGAAGTTTAAAAGCATTAGAGTTTTAACTTAATATGCTATCACTTTAAAATCCATAATGTAGCTGTATGACCACTTCATGTATACAAATTAGAGTAGATTTTCTTGATACTTACCTGAAAGCAGCTGCATTATCACCATAATACCATAAAATATCACAGTTCTGTTTTATTTAGAATTGTACTTTTACAGAAGTACAGACTCAAGTACTTACTTCCAAATGCCAGTTCATGAAAGCAAGCACACCCTAGCCCAGCTGTGGCCTTTCATTATATCCACTAGCTGCTTTTACTAGCAATACTGGGCTAGAAAACCTGGTGAATTAGCCTCTGCAATGTGCAAACAATTCATGGGGAGGAGAGACTGCTATGCCCAATCAGTGAACTGTCATGTTCTCCAAAGAAGCTGTTCTAAGGAAAAACTGCCACAAAGTTCCATGTATGAAATATTGCACTTTCAACAATACAATCTCATTAACACTTGTCACCACTTTAATCAACTGTCTTTTGAATGAATTTAGCACTTTGAAAAGTGCCAGAGAAGCTGGCCTTGAACATTGTTATAATCTATTTGCAAACATTAATCTTCTAGGGCTGCTATAGAAGGGCCACATATTAGTCTTGAAGCAGGGCCTCTAATTTTATAGTTTATCTCTTTCTTTCAATTAAAAATACATTTGTCTATACCCTGACATGTACAATATTCCAACTTCATGGCCCAGCTGCCATAGAAATCCAAGGCTCTGTTGTCTGATGATTGTGAGACAATGGATATGCTCTCTTACAAAGAAAACCAAATGAAGCCTTGTACTCCTACTGGAAACAGCAGAGGGTGGGTGGAGCTGGGGGAAGCTAACCTATAGAGATATGGAAGTCACAAGGGGTATGTGGGGCTGCACAGATAAGACACAAGCCACAGGCCAGGAAAGGCACAAGAAATAGTCACATGGAATCATCACACAGAATCACCAAGGTTGTCAGAGACCTGAAAGATCATCTAGTTCATGCATAGCATCACCATAGTCGCCCTCAAACCATATCCTCAAAGGCCACATCCAGATGTCCCTTGAACACTTCCAGAGACTGTAACTCTATCACTTCTCTGGGCAACTTATTCCAATGCCTAACCATTCTTTCAGAGAAAAATGATTTTCTAGTCTGAACTTTCCCTGGTGTAATTTAAGGCCATTCTCTCTCATCCTTTGGCTTCAGACATGGTAGAAAAGAATGACCCTCACCTCACTACAACTTCCTTTCAGGCAGTTATAGAGAGCAATAAATTCTCCCTTCAGCTTCTTCTTCTCTTGACTAAAAACCTCCAGCTCATTCAGCTGGTCCTTGTAAGATCTGTGCTCCAGACCCTCCACCAGCTCTATTGGCCTACTCTGGACACACTTCAGTAGCTCAGAGCAAGGGGCCCAGAACTGGACACAGGATCTGAGGTGTGGCTTTCCCCCAGTGTGGAGTACAGTGGGACAATCACTGCCTTCATCTTGCTGGACACACATAAAGGCCAGAATGCCATTGGAATTTTTGGCTACCTGGGCATGTGCTGGCTCAAGTTCAGCTGGCTGCTGGCCAGTACCCCTAAGTCTCTTTCTGCTGAACAGCTCTTAAAGCACTCTTCCCCCAGCCTGTAGCACTGCATGGAGTTGTTGTGATCCAAGTGCAGAAACCAGCACTTTGCTTTATTGAACCTCATGCAGCTGTCCTTAGGCCATAGATTCAGCCCATCAAGACTGAAGAGCCTTTTGACCCTCAGGCACATCAACCAATACTGTTGCTAAGATGACCACTCAATCAATTCACACCAGGTTTATGCCTTATTCATCTCAGTGAGTATCATGAGGAGGGAGTGGCCACTCTTTTGCAACGCATGCCAGCTGCAGCCCAGTCTAACCATAAGTTCACGGGGGCTGTGGTGCTGAGGGTGTTGGATGGCTTTGGGGCTCCACAACCCAGCTGCAGGATGCTGCAGCGGCTGACAAGGGACAGGACAGAGACCAGTCAGAACAGTCTTCCTCCTAAATGCCAGTGACCATGCCTGGGGAAGCTCCAGCACTCCTGGAGAGGACATCAAATGGAATTCCCAGCTTTTGCAGGCATTCTGTTACATAACCCTTTTCTGATTATTTTTTCCCCTCAATTTCTGGCTTTAAGTAGTAGATTACTCTGAATTCATGCAGTAAAAAGCACAGCAACCAATTGCATAGCCTTGGAAAACAGACTTCTCATTAACATTTCACATTCCCATGTTCCCATGATTCCTGTAGAGTGACATTTCAGTAATGTGTCATAGCACTTTGTATTTTCTCTAAAGACTAGTGATGCTTTTTCTGCCAAGAGGATAAAAGTAATCTTTTTACTTTGTTAGCCCAATGAAGCTGAATGACTATAAGGGGTTTAGCCCTCATCCTGTCCCAGTGTCCTGTCTCGCTTGTCTGGTGCATCTTTCTGGAGTCCTGCTGTTTTCAGGCCTTTTTCAATTCAGGGTAGTAGACTTGAATGCAGCAACATAGTTTAGCATATGTCCAAATTAAAAGCACTGTGACAAGTATATATTCAATCTCTTTAACACAACCGCACCTTAGTCTGTCAAACTAGAAGGAAGCTGAATCTTTTGAATCATTTGTTCACCTCCTCCTAAAATAATCCTGTATACTTGTAAGATAATGCCATTTTAGGGTATTTTTCACTATTTATATTTTGGTCTTCTGACTTGTTTCCCCATCTCAGGATGATATAACTGCAAAGAAATGTTTTCTGCAAAAATTATCATGTCTTATTGCTAAAACTGAAAACCTCTCCTCTCTTGCTGAACATCTGCTCTTTCCCCCTCATAAAAGCTGGCAAATGTTTCTCTCAGCACAGGGGGAAAAAAAATCAATAATTGTTATTTTCATTTCTTTCATGGCCTGGCCTTGCAGATGAAGTCAATGTCTTCTCTTGAAATACCAGTCCTGCATGTCTACTTGGAGAAAAGCAATGTATTATTTTCATAGACATGATAAGCCATACCACTACAATGCAAGAAGTTACTGATTTATAAAATAAGGCATATTATTAGCCAATAGCTAAAAATGCATCCTTTCATTTTCACTTTTAACTCTGCTTTAGTTCATCTGTATTAAAAGGGGCTTATGTCTAAATTTGTTAAGTAATTCTACCAGTGGTTTTGTCAGAAAAGTGAAACATGATCTACAACATTTATTACACTGTAAATTCTCTCTTCAACTGCTCAACATTGGTTCAGTATTGTGTGCCAATTTTGTGTCATGGAGATAAAATTCTTCTCATTAGCCTCTATAAAAACATGAGCAGTATGGAGAAGATGAAGGACTGGTTACTCAGATGTTCACATAACACAACAACCAGCAGGTACCAAAAAAAAATGTAAATGGCAGGTTCATAATGAACAAAAAGAGGCACCCTGTCACCTAATGTACATTTGCTTCTGGAACTCACTGACATGACATACTGCCAATGTGGAAGGCTTATCTGGGATCAAAAAGTGATTAAACAAACTGATGAAGGATAAAATCTGATGAGGACTATCAAATATAAAGATACCATCTCTAGACCAGGAAGCTCTGGACGTGAAGAATGCTGGAGGCTAAGACAGTACTTGAGGAAAATATTAATATATGCTTAGCATGTTTCCGTACTATTCCACAGTCATCAGTTTCTAACAGTGACAGGATCCTGGACTAGAAGGGCTTTTGGAGAAGTTATTCCTATGTTTCTGTATAGATGGGCCACATATTGCAATATGCAGTCCTTACTAAACCTCTCAGCAATGCTTATGGAGGGCTGGAAATGATTCTGGCAAAAAGATGGAATGAAGGGGAGATACCACAAGAATTAAAATAGGTGAATGATCAAGAGCATCTTGCAATTCAGCATTTTCCAAAGATCTTAAAATGATAAGTTGAACAGATACAGAAATGGTGCCTATTGTTGTGTTTTACACAATATCAATTTGGGTCAGACAAATATACAGGATAATTAATAAACTGTAGTAGTTATTGCACTACAGGCCATTTAATCTTCTAAGAAAAGAAGATGAAGTGCTCTGGATGTAAGATCAGATGAGTGCTACGAAGAAAGCGACATGATTCACATCTCTGATTAAAAGAAAGATCCATTATCAGAAAGACAGAAGGGAAGTTTACTTGAGTAGAAATCTGCAGTACTTAAAACGAATGGATTACAGCTTTTTGGTGTCCCAGATGAAGTGCATATGAATGAAGAAAACAAGTCTATTCCTTTAAAATATAATTTATTTTGATTCAAAATGATAAAGTATTCTAGTGTTAAACAACAAACAATAACCTAAACTAAGAGAAAGGGAGATATGCTGTGGAAAATTGGAACGAATGACACTTTGAACAGTGTATTTCATTGAGTTCAATGTAGATTTAAATTCAATTCTGAACAAGGGAATCCAGGATCTTAGTGAAAAATCAAGGAGATTGGATAAGCCAGAGAAGATCTGTTGAATCAGATGGCCCCTCCTTTCTAAAACACTCTGCATTTTCCTAATTTTCCATGTCAAGTAATGCCACAGCATATATACTTACTGATCACTCCAGTGGCATGATTTTCACCTTAGAATGCTGAGCTCATGTGAGGTCCTTTGTTACTGAAGTCCTTACAAAAACTTGCCACTATATCCCTTGAACCTTACCACTGTTTGCACATCTGAGTGTCTGCTGGTTGTACCAGCAGATGAAGAGAAGTATTAAGTACCCAGAAGACAAGCAGCTGGAATGACTCATGTTAAAATTCTCACTGGCTCCAGGATGATCATCTAATCTGTCCAAGTCAACAGCAAAACAATTTTGAAATGCAATATTAATGAATTGCAGCTACTGCCTTTCTGATTTTCAAAGTGGTTTACAACATATCAAATGCCATTTTTATATTAATCCTAAGTGGGTTACTGGGGCTAAGGAGGTTTTAAAAATAATCTTTAATATGCAAAAATAATCTTTAATATCCACTGGAAAACTGGCTTCTACAAATCTGCATCAGCTAAAATTCTAAAGTCTTTTACTTTTTCAGGTGGGGGTTGAAGGTGTAATGTGATGAGATGCTAGATGAACAGCACAGTCAATATCAACAAGTTGCAGGCACTCGAGCACAGACTCTGAAAGCCAAATATCACACCACATAAGACAGTTTGTGTTCACTGGGAAATCTCTTACTGCTAATGTCAAATCTGAAAGCTATTTCTTAATTACTAAAGATCACAACTTTTCCCCATATTTTACTGAAAAACACATTTTTCTTCAAATTTACTGTAGGTTAACATAGCATGTCTGGCTCTATCGCTCATGTCAAATTACATCATTACATTACAGGAGAAGAGGGGAGCAACAGAGCTTGGTTTGTAGCTTTACTTCTCCCTTGTGAATCACAAAAGTATTTTTATAATATACACTGCATGGGAGAACCACAATTTTTAGCTGAAATGTCTCTGATGTTCCAGTTCTTTGAATTTTTTAAGACAGTCTCTTCCCCCTTCCCCCAGATGCTAATAAATAAGGCAATGACAAGGTCCTTGTACTCATATTCTTTCTCTTCTGCAGTTTTGATGTTTTCTGCTTCACACTTTCTCTGGGACATAATTTGTTTATATAAACCGGAAAACACAAGAGAAAAGTTTCACTAAAATAGAACAGAAAAAATTCTCTGTTGTTTTCCCTCCATGAATTCTAGTTTTAGTTTCCTTACTTGTGCCACAATATCATTCTATGAGTTGAAACAGGCATTTGCTCTGAAATGAGGCATCTATCAAACAACACGCAACACAGTCATTAAAAATACAAGTGACTGCTATTACTGGGGGGGGAAAAACCACTCATTCCTATGGAGCTTGCAAAATCCTCAACTGTTCTCATCAAATTCATACGTTGAATTATTCCTCAAGCCATCCTTAAAGTATTGTTCTTGGATACAAGAGCCAAAGTGTAGCCCAAGGAGTGATGAATTCATTTTATAGCTCTTGGACAAATTCCTATACTGGTGTAAAGGGAAAATTTGCACAAGCAGAGACTTGGAACCATAATTTTGGGGTTTGGTTTTGTTTTGTTTTTTTTGTTTTTCTTTTCAGTGCTCATTTCTACCCTCAGCGCTGTAATTTTCCATTTGGGAAACAATATCCTGCATTGTGTATACAATGGTTCTTGGAATTCACACAACTGCATTTGTTTAACACCAACAATGAGCTTTAAATTCTGCCTGTGATAGTGAAGCATATCAACCACCTTCTGCCTGTAAACAAGACTGGATAACCTTCTGAGAAGCCACACTGTCAAAAGGTGTTAGTCTAGTAAGAAATGACAACCAAAACTTTCCCTGGGTGTATCTGTTCACTGATGGCGTGTCATCAGGGCAGAGGTTTGGCTTTCCGATGTAAAGCCTCTTTAACTTGCTTATTACCAGGTGATCCTGGGAAACGAGGGAAGATCAGAGTACACTTTGAAAGGATTTAGGACTCTGCACCAGCACTGCTGCATTTCAGGTAAGGACTCTCTGGAGATCTGATATACGGATTTCCGCACTACAGATTATGCAATGTACTCCTCACATTCTTCACCATATGCTGGTAGTGTGTGAACAAAGAAGAGATGAATGAGAAAGAACATACAACTACACCTATTTTCCTTGCTTTCCTCTCATATTTTGCGATGCCTCAAGGGAACTCTCCTTCCACCTTTTTCTCTGATTGTAGCTACTCCTTACTGAAACCATGCAGCTCTGAGGTGGTTCCATCCTCATACATGCTTATCTTCCTCTCTAAATAAATAAGAATCCAATTACACATGGAATCCTCTACTTGCTGCACTTTAATAATTACTTCAAGATAAATACAGAAACATAATTTTAGTTTACCTGCTCCAATAAAAGTAGGATCTGCAGTAAAACTGAGAGCTCAAAGGTTAGATCAAATTAAAAAAAAAAAAAAAAAAGGATAGAAACAGAAAGTAGTTAAGACAAGTAATGTAATTTTTTAGATCTCTACTATTAGAACTGCAGGTGAACATAATCTTCAATATAAATCTTATATACAGATTTCCCAGACACCAGAGTTGCCAAGAGTCATGATGTCCTGGTCTCATTCAAAATAAGTCAAGTGGGAAATGAAGGTATTATGTTGTTAGGACAACAGTTTCAATTTTGAATCGTTTTCTGAGATTTTCTACAGAGGCAGTTTTTTAGACTGTCAGGAATACTTCAGGCTAGAAATCCCAAATCAAACTCTATGAAAATCTCTTACTAAACCAAGTAATATTTCTGTTAGGTTGGAACCAGTATGTTGACCTCTGCTTGTATAATACCTAGATTAATGGAGTCCTGATCTACATGAGGCTCCTACACAGGCTTGCAGTGCCATAACAATAGTAACAACAACAATAACACTTTTTCTAGTCACTAGTAAAAAATTACAAATGGGTTCACCACAGTGGCTGCAGTGTTACGTTTTTATATCACAGTCGGTTAACATAGCCCTAATACTGTTTGTACTCTTTGTACTTCAGAAGATTTTTCGTCAGCTTCAGATGAAAACTTCTGCAATATTGTTTCATAAAGCCTGCATTTCCTTTGAAAGTTGTGCTACTTTATATTACTCTTCGGACGTGTTTAAGGTGATCCCCACAGAGTATTATCACATGGACTTAATGATGTTCTTATTAAAATGTTATGTGCCTCAGCCCTTAGTATATAATTTTCTTTGCTTTCTTGCCAGGCAAATCTATTTATTCTTTCTGTGCATTAAGCCATCACATTCACCTAAATAACCTCTGTGGTTATTTCCATCAAAAACATCCCTGGATCTTATATCCATCAGGGGTGGTTCTGGTGTTCCCATTAGCCTTGACCTCACACTTAGGCTGCAGCCCCATTTTATTTTCCTTTCCTCTCTGCCAGATAGCAGTTCTCCTTCAAGACTCTTCAGTCACTGAGGAAAGAGTTTTTTGTTAATGAAAAGCAGATGCAACACTTAAGTTGTAATAGAATCTTCTCCTAATAGAATCTTCTTCCTACCATAATAATTTTGAATTTGAAAACCCACTGTATCACGAAAACCCATTCTGTGTGATTATTCCAGCCTTCCAGAAGAGAGTGTTAATTTTATGACTTGTTAATTTTATCCGTGAGCTTGTGCTGAGTGGTTAATACTGACAAAAGAGACTGCATTGCTAGTATGGCAAGTACATGTGAACATTGACATTTTAAATGGATGTCCTCCAAGTTGTTGAAGTGTGCATTTATCTTTTAAGTTGCTTTTCAGTTCTTTTGAACACTTTACATACTCATTATATTTATATATTATATTTACATACTCATTGCTATATGACTGATCGGTTGCTCTGATGCTGAGAACCTTGAACTAGGTAGTGAAAGAACTGGATTAAGGCAAGATCATGGAGACTCTATTCCAAAATGTATGCTACTTAATTTTGATTTGTTACTGTATACATATATTTCTATATAACATTATAGATATACTGCGGTGTATGTGGTAAAGCAGCTCACTGTTATGGTCAGTATGTCAGCTTTGGTGGAAAGCAAGAGATGCTTCCAGTTTTCTGGGAGAACTGTTGAGCTGTGGAAATAGTCAGGTGGAAGTTAGACATTTGAAAGGCAGAAATAAAATTCCATGTACTTTCCTGTTTTGAAGAGATAGCAATGAATGTCATATCTGAGCCAATATAGAAAGTACTTGAATCAGACAGGAATTAAGTATTGCAATTCCTGGACAAAATGCAATTCAACTTCTTGCTCTTTAAGGTCAGATGACTTCCCAGATTCCATATCCTCCTGTGGCAGGAAAACACAATAATGGCAAAAGGAAGTTATTGCCTCCACAACTGTTTTAACTATAGCAAAAATAGGGGAGAATGTTCCCTGTCAAATGAAACTAATATAGACTACTCCCCCCCCGCCCCCCCTGATGCACTTGCTCAAGTAGGGGCCTCTTTATGCTCAGCAGGAGCACTTTAATGAAGAAGCAGATACAAAATGAAACAGCAACATGGCACGCCAGATCTGGGGAAAGGAATAAAGATATTTGCAACTCAGTAAAGAGTTGGGATGCTGGTTCTAGGATTCAATAATCTTTTACTAATCTGAAATAATGGAAAATCTTTTTCTGTAGTGCAATGGTATCCAGAAGCAGCCTATGTGCAACCAAGTCCTAGATCTTTTTGTTCTGTTTTGTTGATACAAAGAAGAGAGAAGAATGAAATTCTGTAAAGGAAGAGATTGTTGTGTTTGGTCTAAGGACTGACTGACAGAAGAATCACAATAAGTTTTGACTATTATGCTAATACATTGTGATTCAGAAGGACCAGAAGCAGCAGAGAATATAGGATAAGCAGAATAAGAAGTGAAGAAGGCAAAAGAAAAGTTCACCCTGTTCTTTTGATCTGAGAAAGTCTTCCCTTAAAAATCTCTTTCACAACACATTCAAACCAATTATAAAGAACTTTTACCTAGGCTACTTATGGTACTCTTGCTATTGTACTCAACAAAACCACGGTGGTCAGAAAAAGAAGTTCTTGTCTTTGTGAGAATTACTGATGTTTTGAAATACCTTTGATTCTGTATCAGGCAAAAGTACTGAACACTTTCCCCTAATTTTGATTACTGCAAAAAAGTTTAAAATTAAAAGTGCTGGTGTTTCCCAGCAAAACACAGCAGCCAGAAGCTCCCAAAAGATTTCAGTTTGAATGAAAACGTAACCCAAATATTACTCAGATAATATAAAATAAAATGTGACTGCTGTTCAGTTTAGGTCACACGTTCTGCAGCATGCTTTTTGATACTGTGCATCCTCTAAATGAAATGAAATGAAGCAAAGACCTACAGAGGTCTGCTCAGAAGAATCTCAGCGAGGCTGCTGCGGGAGGGCTGGGAGGTGGAACGGACCATTACACTTTTGGAAGGCAGCTTCCTGCACACAGTACCACATCTTTGAATCTGTGGGTGTGCAACATTCAGGGGATTCCCAGTGTGTTTCAAGCCCAGGGTAGCTTGGCACAAAAAATGAAAAAAGTGAAAAGTTGGCAGAGGCATGATTAGTGGCTAAATGCAATATCACTGGTCTCTAAATTATTTTCATTATCACTTCCAGAAGGAATTCTTTCCCTGCTTGAAACTGCTCCATATACAACTCAGATACTCAAGATCTGCACTGAGAGAAGGTACATTTTACGGACATCCATAGAAAAAAACAAATAAACAAAGCTTCACATGAGATCAATAAATCATGTCTTAAAACAACTGGATCCCAGATAAAGTACTAAAACATACTATATTGTAAAGAGAATGGATTATCTTACAGCTTAAACAAAAACAAGCAACAATAAAATAATTAATAAGCAAATCTTTCTAATGTTTCTCAAGGCAGACTCTTTCCATTGAAAATGAAATTATGGGAGAAAGTGATCATGAGTTGTTAAAAAATAAAAATCTGGAATACCACTAATCACTGTCGCATTAAGATACTTAGAATGCTCTCCTTTTAGATATTAAATATTGTAGCATCACTGTGTCAAAACAGAACTAATCCATCTAATAATCTTTCCCTGTGTCTTTGTTTCAGCTGTGATAGTTAATTTTCTTCTTACTAGCTACTACAGTGCTGTGTTTTGGATTTTGCATGAGAATAATGTTGANAAGCTGTCCTTATTTCAACCCACAAGTCTTATTTTTTCCTGATTCTCCCTCCCATCGCAACAGAGGTAGAGAGTCATCAAGGAACTGTGCAGTAATTAGTTGCTCTCTGGGATTAAACCATGACATGACATTGCCCTGTTTATTCAGAAACATCACAGAACATTTACAGATCCTGCGCAGCTGCTTAAAGTTTCAGTAAGAGGCAGCTTTACTGAAATATTGTCAACCCAGGACAAGATGTTGCAACCATTTAACAGAACAGAGAATGATTTTTAAAACCCACAGTTTTTAAAAATAAAAAATAAAAAGAGTAATGTCAAGAGAAACTGGATGCTCTGTAGGAGAGGGCAGCATATTGCTTGGCATCATAACTACAGTCTAGCAGACCCCTGTTATCTGCTCCTATAAAAATGCACCCTGGTCTCCAGGCTGCATCTTTTCTGCAATCCCGTTCTGCCATGGGCTACAAGCTAAGAGGCAGCAGGGAAAATATCAAGTCTTCATCCAAGTGAAGTTCCCCTACTCCTTCCCCTTTCTGCAGTTCTCTGGCAGAATNAGGACAGCTGGCCCAAACTGGCCAGAGGGATATTCTATACCATGGAATGTCATGCCCACTGTATAAATTGGGGGAGTTGATTGGAAGCTATCCATCACTGCTGTGGGATGGGCTGGGCATTGATTGGCAGGTGCTGAGCAATTGCATTGTGCATAACTCTTTCCTTGGGTTTTATTCCTTTGTCCCTTCCCTTTTTATGAATTATAATAATATTATTAAAAATGTAAATATTAAAATAATAACGAGTATAATATTTTACTTTATGTCAATTATTAAGCTGTCCTTATTTCAACCCACAAGTCTTATTTTTTCCTGATTCTCCCTCCCATCGCAACAGAGGTAGAGAGTCATCAAGGAACTGTGCAGTAATTAGTTGCTCTCTGGGATTAAACCATGACATGACATTGCCCTGTTTATTCAGAAACATCACAGAACATTTACAGATCCTGCGCAGCTGCTTAAAGTTTCAGTAAGAGGCAGCTTTACTGAAATATTGTCAACCCAGGACAAGATGTTGCAACCATTTAACAGAACAGAGAATGATTTTTAAAACCCACAGTTTTTAAAAATAAAAAATAAAAAGAGTAATGTCAAGAGAAACTGGATGCTCTGTAGGAGAGGGCAGCATATTGCTTGGCATCATAACTACAGTCTAGCAGACCCCTGTTATCTGCTCCTATAAAAATGCACCCTGGTCTCCAGGCTGCATCTTTTCTGCAATCCCGTTCTGCCATGGGCTACAAGCTAAGAGGCAGCAGGGAAAATATCAAGTCTTCATCCAAGTGAAGTTCCCCTACTCCTTCCCCTTTCTGCAGTTCTCTGGCAGAATGTCATCCTGAGACCTGGCTGGTCATTTCAGAACGTGTAATTTTCATCTCCATTAGAGGCTTTCTCTATTTTCACATCCCATTTATCTTGTGGGGTGGGAATGATGCTGGAGAGCTCATGTGTGAGAGAGAGGGTGTGTGTGTGTCCGGTGTAGGACCCTGCTTGCTGCCCAGCCAGGGACAGCAGCCCTTCAGCTCCTGGCTGCTGCAGTCCTCTTCTCCTGGTCCGCAGCAGCCCGGGAACCCCTGCTGCTGCCGCCGCTGCCTGGCCCTGCATACTAATTGGCACATTTAATGCCTTTCCCTTGCTCTCCTTCCATTTTCCTCCTAGGCTGCTGTCTGGGAGCAGGGGAGCCCGGCTGCCATGGAAACTGAGCCGTCAAACACCCTGAACCTGCGGCACCAGCCTTGAGAGAGGATGCCGGTGGTGAAGCTCAAAGAAGGGGATGCTGGAGGGGGAATAGAAGTAGAGGAGTGGGAAGGTGCAAGGCTGACTGTGTCAGGAACGGGTCTGGGCTGTTTTGTGAAGGCACTGCACAGGAGGAGTGTATATACAGGTCATAAGGAATCAGATATTTAGGAGAAAAACAGGATAATGCTCTGTTACCGGCTTTTTTTCTTCACAGTGGTTCAAATATCTCTCTGCCCCCTTCCTCCCATCCATTTACTGCCTGGATCAAATACCCCTAGTGTATGTACATACCATATCATCAAGGGGGTTTTGACAATCCCAAATATGGATCACACATCTCAAGGACTGTTTATAGCCAGAAAAAGGGCTGATTACAGCAAGCAAATGGTTTGAAGGCGCCTCAGTCACAAGCTGGCAGAAGACAAACCCCTGCCTAGGCAATAAGGCTGTGATCCTCTGCCCAGTCTTTCAGTCTTGCCTCCCTTTCCCAGGCTAACTGCTGGACTGGAGTTGCATGAAAATGCAGCATTTGTGGCACGGTCTGTATGCACTGATGCCTTTTCTGGGCAGGCACCTAGTTCAACACCAGCTCTGTGTCCAAAAGAATTCTGGTCTGTGCTTCATGCTGTGCGGTTGTGGGAACTGCTCTTTTGTCCTCAGTTCTGTCTCCTGAGGATTTACAGGCATATAATAAAGGTAAAATAAGTGTTTGCTTCAATCTTAGCACCCAAATTTCAGCCTTTAGGGGACATTGTCACATCTACCCAGTCTCCTTGTAAGCTTTCAGGCAAGCAGCGGAGAATCTCCTTGTGTGTCTTTTTTCTAAGCAAAGCTCCCTATGATATGATTTATTCATGAAGGGAGCCCTCAGAAGGTCAATAAAACTGGCATGCTCCCCAAAATGCACAAACAAAACAGGGAAGAAGAAAACCCCACCAGGTCAGTGCTTTTCTGAAGACAAGATGAAGCTGTTTATGTCCCAGGCAGACCCACTTATGCAAAAGACATAACAAATGTTTCAACTCTCCTCTGTTCCAACCTCTTGAACAACCAGCTTAGTACTGAAAATTTACTTCAGATGCAAGTGAGAACTTGCTGTGCCATGAAGTGTCTCAGGGTTTTGGAGCTGGAGTACCCAACACACCCAACAAAAGCACTGCTTGGTATTCCTGTGAAACAGGGGGACCTACTGCAGTGCAGGCTGGGGAGCAGATCTCAGGCATGACAACAAAGGGCGGACAGCCCAACCGGCTTCCCAAAGGAATACTTCCTCCTTAGCTAAGACCACCAAAGGAGACTTGTGCTTGGATAGTTTCTTTCAGGGACTTTTATGTTGCCTTGCACCTGATCTTGCCATTGATTTGAAAAGGAAAAAGGACTGACCCATTATAAATTTCAGTACCCTAGGTCTGCGACATGTGAGTTGCTACTACACAAATTGGTACATAAAAGGTGCAGAATAAATGTTTGCAAGATATAAGAATGTCTAAATTAAGAAAAAAACTATTTTACAGGGTTTGCAGCATTTATGTAAGCCTCTGGTTTCATACAATTGAGAGTTATTTTATTAAATAGGAAATAATGTTTGAAACAAAAACTGTTACAGGATTGATGGGAAGAAAAAAAAAGATGATTTCCCCCCCCCAAGAAAATAGAGAAACTGGTTAACATTACCAGGGATTCACCTGAGTCAGAAGGCATGCAGGTGGGAAACTTCAGGTTTCTCATGATGCATGATGCATGGAAAAAAAACAATCTGTATCTTTCTGAACAGAGTGGAAAAAAAATCTGCAGGAAGAGATACCACTCTATCAGCCCAAAGGTGATCCACAGGATGAGTGTGAACGAAGATGATACAGCAGACAAATCATATGTGGATTTTCAAAACAAACATCTTTGATAAGGCTCTACATCACAGACTATTTAAGGAAAAAAAAAAGGCTGCTACAAGGTTTAGAAAAGGCCTTTTTAGGGAGTGAAAACTGGTTAAAGTACAAGAAGCAGTAAGTAGGACTTCAAGGTCATTTCTCAGGTCAGATAGAAGGCTGTAGTGAAGTCCTCAGAGGCCAGCATTACAACCAACTGCATTCAACATCTTCAACAGCCTAGAGACGGAAGGGCGTTGCCAGGTAGTCCAACCCGGGGGAATAAGTTTCAGTGCAGTTAACTAAATGCATGATAAACAGCTCAATGAGCAACAGCTGCCACAAAGATTAAAGACAGTGAGCATGACCAGCACAGTTACCAACTACATGGCACAGGGCATAGTTCTGCCACTTTACAAAGGCACGGCCCACTCATATGTCTTCAGTGTGCAGTTCTTAATGGAATGCAGTTCTAAGTCTCCAGATCTTAGTGAGGATGTAACGTAATTGGAAAGACACAGAATAGGAGAACTAAACTTCAGCTGAGGCTTAAAAACTCACTAAAATGATGGATAAAGTGAGGTTGGTCAGCAACTACTGCAGAATAGTTATTAACAAAATCTGAAGAACTGTAACAAGAGAACACTCAAGAAAATTACCAGGAGATAAATTCAGAACAGATGAAAGTATTTTTATACATAATGGTACTAAGATTCTGGAGCTTGCTCCCACAGTAACAAACAGTACCGCTAGATGCAAATAAGGGTAAGATTAAATCTATGGACTGATTTACACACAGGCAATAATGGGAACTGTCAGAAGTGACCTCTAACATCCCACATCCTGAGCTTGTAGACTCTGGACCAGTATAAGAAAATGCCCACAGCAACTGGCAAGAGATAGGGCAGGTTACTTATAAGAAAATGTGATTCATATCTAAGAACATGCTAAGCCATTTTTTGGAAAGGGTGGAGAGTCTTCATATTGAACATACTTGTGCAGGGCAGGAAGGTCAGGAAAGCGTCTGCCTAGTCAGAGAAGATTAGGCCAGAATGGAGAGTCCCATGTAGCTATGTGTTGTCTAATTTTGAAGATGGGCCAAGTTTGCACCACATTTTGTTGCTTATTTTTATGTACCAGGTGCATTTTGCATCAGCAGGAATGGGTTAAACTTCTCATTTGGTAGGAAAATGAAAATCACCTTTGCATATCGAATTAAAACATAATGAAATGTCTGAAGATCTTTGGCATTTTACAACAAGTCCTTGGGTAACTACATTTATGTGTAGTGGATAAAGGCAGAAGCATTAGTAAATGTACTTCATCAGTGCAACTGCTCACATGTTTACAACCGTATCATTTCTATATAAATATTTTTTATATCACATGTATCATACATAGGGGCTTTCTCCCTCTGGAGCAAAAGATTGCAGTGCCATTAGCAATCTAAATATGCATCATAGAAAACAATTTAAATCAAGGATCTTATAATGTTTTTCCATACAATCTCTTTTTAATTCTGTACATTTGCTAGACTGTGGTCAGCAAATGAAGGAGCTGTTAAATATTTCTTCTTAACTACAAGGCTGAAGAACTCCAGCTCTCTCAGCCTGTCTTCACATCATCTTAGTGGCCTCCTCTGGACTCACTCCAACAGGTCCATGTCCTTCTTACGTTGTGGGCCCCAGAGCTCGATGCAGCACTCCAGGTGGGGTCTCACAGAAGTGGAAAACAACAACAATACAGATTTGGGTATGCTCATCCCCCTACTCTTTCATGCACGTGAGAGAACCAATTTTAGCATTTACATATCAAAAACAATTGAAACCAAATGAGTATCTAAGTCTTTTAATTTCAGGACCTTAGTCTGACACACTAGAAACTTTAATGGTCAGGGTTTTTTTCTACACAGCAGAAGAAAATGTTGAGGTGAAGGACTGGAAATTTCACATTATGAGTTGAATGCCAGAAGAATCTTGGAAGGACAAGTAAACTTCATGTTTTGCTTGTGTTTCATGGCGGTAGGGGATTTGCTATTCAGAGGGTAGTAATCTTGAAATAGCTGTCTGTAATAACTGTAATTTAACCCACCTGTCCACAGAAGTCTCCAGGCTCCTTTTAAATTCTGAGTAGTTGCTCTTTAAAAGGCACAGAATCATCCTATATAATTGAAATGACAGTTGCACAGTTTTAGTCTCTGGGATTTCAGTGTTGAGCAAAATTTCCATAGCCACCTTGGGGCTAATGTTTCCTTCAATTTGAGGCTCCCAAATCTTGCATTGAAGACCAAGATCAGAAAAATGCACCCAGATACCCGCTAGAAATCAAACAGCTCATCTTGATGTTATTCAACAGGGTCCCAAACTCAGCAATAGAAGAAAGGATGAACCATTCAATTAACTTCCAGGCAACTTCCACTGGTCCCCTTCTAAGAGAAAATTATGTTTTTTCTAGAAGCTGTGGAAGCTGTTGGAAAGGTGGATTGAGAGAAAAATACCATTCACCTTTGAGAATAACAGGTACACGTTTGCTTCATTACATCTTCTTCTGTTACATCCAAAAGGAAAATGAGTCTGTCTGTTTCCCTATCTCCACTATGCAAGATTCAGGAAGACTGACTGAGTGTCCTGGTTGTCATATCAGTGTTGGACTGCTGCTGCTGGACTTTCTGATCATATTTGGGATCTCAAGAACGTGAACAAACTTTCAGAACTTGAATGCTCTAGAGTTACTGAGGCTGTAATGGCTTTATACTTTCTGTGAAAGAAGCTTAGAGTATTGCATATAACATGCAATAATGAATGTGACGAATTTGTTACACATTATAACTCCAGGGAGAGCCCAGAAAAATCCAGTGTGGAAGCCCCACTACTTCCTTTACAACAAAGCTGCAATTTTGTGACCTAAAGTGAGTTTCCACCTCTCTAAACCAGCAAGGGTTGTAATAACCCTTGTTACAAATAGAAGCCACACATGTTCTGAAATGGTCATGAGCTGAAAAGGTAAGTTCAAATTCTCACCCTTTTTTAAAAAAATAAAACTGTGAAGAAAACAGAAAGAAGATACAGCTGGAGCAGAAGCAGAACCATTACATGTTTTTACCCTTTAAAACCTTCTTTCACTAATAAGTAATGGAGGACACTTGGAAACAAGATAAAGCAGTATTTTCTCCTGTTATCGTCAAACAGAAGCATCTATAAAACTGGAACTCAACCTGCCTGGAATGTTGAGGGTTAAAATTTAATTATATCTAATCAAAGTCGAGGGCAAAGTGACTGTGTGCTGAATTTAAAAATGGGTTTTTCCTGTCATAGTCATGGAGAAGATATAGTCAAACCTGATTTTCTGTTGTGTGTGTAATTTCATATACAGCAACAGAAGATAAGAAATTCCAAATAAGAGTTTCATAATTACTGACAAGTATTCTTATAAGCAAGAAATATTTTCAAAACTTTTTCCTTGCCTTGAAAATTCACCCACCTTGAAATGTCTTTCATAAATACTAACAGCTCTACTTTGAATATTATGTGCAAACTAATGATGGGGTAAACTGATTGAGACAAAAGTATCTGTGCTTCAGACTGCTTACTCATGCTGGCACTCTGCTGAACGAAGTACTTCTGACGCTATCAGGAATTTTGGTTCTTTATGTGCTTCAAGGTACCTAAGCTAAGAATTATGTGGAGCACACCAAGTCCTCAGGTCCGTTTGCATCCTAAGACATAGCTTGTCTACATTGAATCATTCCCTTCATAAATTACACAGTACCACCTTAAAATGAGATTGTTTTCTTCTAAGTTCACAGGTTGTCAAAAGCCACATGCTTTAATTGTTAGAAATCTTTTCCTAGTCTCTTGCTTAAATTCTATGATAGCCAGATTGAATTAATTTGTTCTCATGTGAGCATTGTTCTTTAGTTTCAGTAGTATTCTTTCATCCCTAGTGTTTATTTTAGCCTTTTGAAGCACTCATATAGTGCAGTTCTTTCAGACTCTCCTTCAACAAAGATTTTAATCAGGAATGTCCTTGTACTGTACTTTGGTTTGGAGAAGTATTCTGTCCTCTCTGCAACCAAGAAAAAAAAAAAGAAAGCCTGTTTTTCAGCTGGAATATTTCATTAACAAAGTTTGTTCAGTGGCTGCAGAAACATTGATGCTGGTGCAGAAAAGCAGATGTTACAGGAATTGGCTGTTGGGACAGCTAAGAGGAGGGCAGGACCTCTGCTTTGGGCAGCAGGGCTGGTTTATGCTGCTTCAAGAGTTTGCTGACCTCTTTGTGTCCAATCATAAAACATGCTGTCAATGTCCCTCATTGCTCAAGGATCTCTTCTCTATGTGTGTTCCAGGTTTGACATTCATATACTCTTAGTCCTACTGGCCCCCTTGCCTGTATCTTCATAATTATAACTATCCTTTCAAGACCTGATGTTAGAAATTAATTTTGCTTTAACGCCAAACTAACTTTCCTTCCCACATCATCATATTTGCAGTGACAACACTTTCCTCCTCATACTCTTGACATTTAAACAGTCAAGACACTCCTCTTGTCTATTGTAGTACTCTTCTCAAAGCCAATCTCAAATGCTTTTTGGCCCTTTTCACTGTTTGTCCATTACCCTTTCCTCCTTTTGTATTTTTTCTTACTTTCTGTGTCCTTAATGAGATGAAATCACCAATAGTTCTGCAACATATTGCTCCCCACTTTTACACGTGATTTAGGGCACAATTTCCATCTACTGTCTGCATCTTTAATAAAGAAAATCCACATTTCTCCAGTTCTTAAGCTGAACCTAACAACTCTTTCTATTTTTCAAAGTTGAATTGAACAGCAGTAGAAGGACAGCAAGAAAACAGGTAGTCCCAAAATTTTGGGGTCAAGATTATTTTAAAGCTAGGAATTCTGAGATTCTCAGGCAGTTTTTAAATCTGTCAATACCCCTGTGAACTTTACTTACAACAGGAAGTTAGTCAACTACAGGTGCAGATTAATTGACTGTTTCATGCAATTTGAAGGCTATACAGATCCAGACCTATTACTTTGTATTTTTTCCTATTGTATTCCTTTCCATTTTCCTGTCTTCCATCTTAAACGAATGTACTAAAATGTAATAAATTAAAAGGAATAACTAAAGAAGGAAGCTTTATTTACATATCTTTTTATTCCCTGATCATGTTAATTAGCATAATGCTGTTTCCCATATCCCTAACAACACAGTTGAGAACATATAAACACAAGCTATGTTTAAAGCAACTAGCTTGGACAGTGTGAGTAGCACAGAGGAAGAAGTGTGTGCCTCAGAAAAGGAACATTCATCCTGCTTCTGAATAGCACTGCAGTCTGCATCAAGCTCATGTCACAGTTTTTGAGCTAGCAGTGTCTGCAGGCAAGATGTACCTTCAGTCTCACACTGTACAGTGGAACTGTATAAACCTCTCCATGAAACTCGTTTGCATTTTCTAATTTATGCCATTTTTGCTGTATTGAAATATATATTTGAAGGGCTTTTTACTGTGTGCAGTACAACATAACCTTCAGTTTCTTTGTTTTCTATTTTATTCTACTAACTAAAGTTGATTGAGATGGAAAACCAGGTAAATACTGAATAATAATATGTGTACATATACAAGCTCCAAACTCACCAATTAGCGCATTTCCAAATTGTGATGGAAATACTTATTGGTTAAAAACGTATGTTCCTCCAAGCATGACTGTTGTAAGAATCACAACTCTGTGTGTCTATGTAAACAGGTAGAAGTTGTGCAAGGATTTTTGATTACTTTCAACAGAATTCCCTTTGAATCCTATTTGCAGAAAATGGCAATATTGGACCTATATATTTTGAACAATATACAGTCTCTGTTTTGCAGATTCAAATAGTATCTATTGGTTTTCTGTTGAGAGGCACATTCCACTCACTGTGTATAGGCATTGACCTTTATTTTAATGCAATTATGCTTTTCCCACACAACTATTCAACACTAGATTCTTTTCTCTAAAAATGGCTGATACGGCATGAAAGACTAGTCCTAGAATATTTGAGGATTCTCAAGGAGCATGGAAAAGTCACGCAATTGAAAGCTGCAAAATTCCCTTTTTTATTGGTGCTTTTCAATCTAGAAGACAAGATGAGATGTGCTGCCAAAATTATGGCATGAAATATTCAGCTCTATTTTGATCTCTCTTTTTTCTCTGTGTCTTGTTTTGCTAAAGATGATTTAAAACTCTGCTTGCTGAATCCAAAAAACAAACAGCTCATGCATATGACAGTCTGCCAAGAATGCAGGACCCTGCCCTTTGCTTAGCTCACAAGCAAGAAAAATCTTTTACAAGGATAGTGCCAGGCAGTATGCTGCACTAAATCTCATCATCAGAAAATAACATTGGCAGCATAATAAGCTGCAAAAGGACTGCATGCAGAGCAGTAATTTGCAAAGAGCCCAGCCTATCAGTTAGCCTTCCAAAGCGACTTCATGGTGACAGGCATCTGGTAAATCAATCTGGAAAGAATCCATATTCTCCTGATAGCATCACAGTTTTATTTTGTGGGCCTGGGCTGAGGCAGTATGAGGAACACAGATGACAAAAACATTAGGACAAATGATTTGTGATCATCCTGACTGTCATTCATGTTGCTTCTTTTTTTTCCCCCATTTATATTTATATTGGCTGTGAAATAATTGCAACACTGATGTGTTATCGAAGAATATCTGGCAATATATTTAATGAACAGTTCTTTATCTTCTTAAAATTCTACTGCCAGAAAAAAAAGTGGAAGAGAAGAAGAAGAGAAGAGGAAGAGAAGAGGAAGAGTAGAGGAAGAGAAGAGGAAGAGAAGAGAAGGGAAGAGAAGAGGAGTTTCTTTGCTCTGTTAAGATTTCTCCCTTTCTGTGTACACCATTAAATCCAGATTTACAGAGACATAATCCTGTGGGCCATAAAATAATCTGAAGGACTCTCTCAACACATATCTTGAAATGGACCAGATGATGTTATAAAAGAATCCATGAAGGGAGGCTCAGACTGCATCACATTTTACATATCAGTTAACAGAAACCCCAGCCTATATTTCCAGCAAAACATCTTGATTTGCTTCACGGTGTGGTATGCAAGAATTAGATCACAGAGGATGTGGGGTTTTTTCACCTGTAGATCCAGTAGTGAACATGGAAGTGAAATCAGATATAAAGCCATTACAAATTTTCAATTAATAAGAATAAAAGTAAAATTTCTGTCCCCAGTACTGTCAATGCCAGCTTGCTCATTCTTTTGGGAGGCAGACAAGTTTTCATTTTTTGAATATGTACCGGTGTCTTTCTGTCTTCTACAGAAATTGTACAGGCTATAAAACTAACTGCTTAGGTCATAGTAATTTTCAATAGCAACAGAAAAGACCCAATATTTTGTGCTTTACAGTATTGTAGTCTCAAGATTATTTTACCTCTAAATGGATTTAATTCTGTTTTATTTTAATTGGGTACTTCTTTATTACACAGGATCAATATTTTTGTTGATGTAGATCTGCAGCCTTACATGCTTATTATCAAAAATCTCACACTACAGCTCTTTCTTTAAAATCCTGGCTTCTAAGTGTGTGATGTGAATAACTAGAGTTCATTCATTTTACAGTGTTCTCTTCCAGGACTCACATTTGTGAAGAAAAGCTTGAACACAGCTACGTGGAACAGAGGACTGAAATATAGTTTGACAAGGCTCAAAAATCATGGATTTCTATAATTTAAACTTCTTCCAAAGCATTGGGAAATAGCTTGAAGACAGACAATATAAATGTTATACCTCTTTGGAGATCAAAACAAGTATAAGATTAAATAAGGGAGTAGTTTTGAAATTTCATTTGCATCACCTCTCAGTGTTGGTAGTTCTATCTGATCATTTCAATGGGTCTGACTTTGCTCCCAGCCCAAACATCTGAGACACCACTATGGCAATATCAGGCCCTGGATGAAATGAACTGTGGAAGAGAAATAGGAACTGACTGTACATCAAATTTAATGTAAGCTCTTCAAATCCCCATGGGCTGGACAGCAGTGTTGCAAGAATATTTTTAAAGACAAATAAATAGCAACTTTTGAAAGCAAATTCAAGGGTATTAAGCTAGGGTTTTTTTTTTTTTCCCTGAAAGCATTTCAGTACACTGGAAAGAACGAAGTTACTTCCCACTCATATGGCTTTTCTTTAGGAGGTTGTTTACCCAACTGATGGAGATAGAGGTATTTGAGTCACCACAATCTTTTCTATTTTATATCTGCTCTGGATAGAAGATGCATATTCTGTCATGCACCTTAAATCAGGCCTTCATCTCTTCCTACAGTTAGGACACAGCTAGAATCTTGACAGCATTTTATATATGTTTTGGCTCCATTTTATGTAAGACTAGATTAATTCAAAGCCAAATTATCTCTGAAGTATAATTATAAAGTTCCTGAGACTGTAAGATGCAGTATCAGTTTATTTCTGGAGTCCTCACCTTCTGGGAAGCTTAGAGAGCTGTTCCTGACAAGGCGTCAAAAACTTCACCACTGCTCATGACATCTGGTATTGAAAACATTTCACAAAGGCATATGTGTTACAGCCACATAGGTAACCACAGATTCTCTGACTGCGTGTTCTCTGTCACTGACGCCAACAGCTCTGATTAACTTTGCTACTGACTTCCCTTCCACTTCATGTTAGAGTGGACGCATGCTGCATTGGACTGAAAAAGGACACAGAGAGCAGTGAAGATGGAAATGATCTGCAGTGCCACACAGTTCTTCCCCACTTCCATCACCACCAGTAGCTCTTTGCTATGCACACACGACTCTGCAGAGCCAGATTTGTAGCCTCAGCTCTATTACTAGCTGGTGCTGTCCTCTCATCCTCTTGATCCATCCTGTTACACGTACCACTTCATAGTCTAATTGTCTGGTTCTTCCTTCCCGTGCTTCCTGAGTTCTGTGGGCCAAAAGAGTGCCAATTGTTCGTCAAGCCCAGGGTAAAAAATGCGTATTTAGGAAAACTGCCTAGCAACTGCTTTCTTTAGTGCAAGAAGAGAGGCCATTTACATAAGAAAACCTTCCAGCTGGAAGCCTGCAAAGACTCTGCTGGGAGCTGATTCAGTGACCAGACATCAAAGGAGAATTCCCGTTTAAGGACTGCTCCCTCTGGGTGGCCTTTCTGTGCTGTCCCCGCCATCAGCGGGGGCAGTGGCGGCTGCACAGATCGCGCCAGTGCTCTGCAGCACCCAGGAGACCAGGAGATGCCATTCCAGTATCCGACTGTGCTCCCAGAGACCTTTCACTGATTTTGTTCCCACATCATCTTTCCCACACACTGTGCGCATCACACATCAAAAAGTCAACAGTTTCAGCCGCTAACCTTTGGAATTCTGTAAATTGCTTTGCAGACTGCCTGCCAAAAGTGGACAATCTGTAGCACTGCAGTACAGTATCTCCAGATATTTACACATGGTTCCTCCCCATAATTGCTAAAAGGCATTATTGGTATGCACAAAGACCTGGCCCAGGAAGAAAAACAACAGAAATTACTTGATAAATTCTCTTGCCATTCTATGCCTAGAAAAGGTTGCTCATAAACTTTCCACTTTCTAATACCCTGTACAAAACATTGGCTCTAGTAAAGTCAATGGAAATAGTCTCCACCAATATTCCAAGTACAATCCAGCAAACTGTGAACAGGGATGGGATTCAGGACATGGCACTCTTATGTGCTAATCATCTAAACAACAGTTAAATCGTTTCAGCACCTGCAAAAAATAGCTTTGTACAGCTCTGCTGCTACTTAATGGAATGAGGCGATTACGATCAGAGTTCTGCAAAGCTCTCCAAATTGCAGTTCCTAAGGCTAATTTCAATGTGTGAATCATTGCTTTCCTGCAATTTATATCCATATGTGTGGTTATTTTTGAGAATGATTCAGTTTTGTATGTATAATTTTAAAAGGACTTTTTAAGTTAATGAACATCTGTGCTAAGAGCCCCTCAACAGAAAAGCTTGTGTCAGCCACTGGTGACGATGACTGTGTAAACTTCCTGTTATCCTATAGGCGTGCATGTGGATCCTATGGCTTTTACCAACTGCATACTGCAGGAGTAACCAGCTGAAAAGCACTCCATTAAAATGCTATAACAATAGGGTGGGAAACCCAAAATTTCCAGCTTCTTGAAGACTGTAATATATTTCCATAACCAGTATGGAACCAAATACTAAATTCTCAAAGCTTTTAACAGAAACAAACAGAGGAAAAATTTCCATTTGAAAATTTCCAAACACTTTGATATTTTGATTGACATACATTCAACACTTTTAGCTGTAATATAGTTCAACAGGACTTCTGCATAACATATATTTCTAGGTACTAGGCTTGAATTTTTTTCTCAAGGTGAACTTATTTCTTGATATGCTGCATGAGAACCATGTTGGTATAAATCTAGTGGTGCTGGATTTGCAAAGGAAAAATAAGGCACTGAAATTCAATGGGTGATCAAGTAACAGGTCACAGCAACAAGGTCACTTTGCTTTAGTCTGTCTTTTAATCAGCTTAATTTTTCAACCTAGTAATTATGAGTTTTTGTTTCTGCCCTCTTTACACTCTTTGATCTCACAGACTGAAGGAGAATGTACTCCAGGAGCCATGAAGCTGTCTCCCTATTTGCACATTTAAAGCAAAAGGGGGCTTAAATCTGGACAAGTGAAATATGTCACCACCCCACAGATAAAAGTCTGATTTTTCTGTATTACCAACCTGTCATTAACTCTGCAAGACAGAGTTTAGTAAGAACTGACTGTTAAATGCAGCATACTACATGTGTCGGACATTTGATGTTCCTTCTCCTAACACTAGTAAGGAAAATTTTCTTGGACTCTCCTCTTAGGATCTATGTTGGTGAAAACAGATGGAAACAGAGGTGCAAGTAGGACCAATAACCCTAATGTGAAGATGATGAAAAAACTTCACTCAGGAAGTGACATCTATTGCTGTACTAAAGAAGTTGGAACTTGTTCTTGCTTAAGACAAAGCTGAAATTAGTTTTTTTGTGAAGAACTGAGGAAGTTAAACAGCTGTAATTCCAAACACAACCAGGAATCCAGCCAGTAGTTGTGTAAGTAAAATCTGGGGACAGACCATGCCTCCTGCACAGCACAGATATACTGTGGCATGAGCAAGTAGCAATAGGTATCAAGCCATGGTGCTCATCCTTTTTCATCAGCCACGTCCTGGTGCATACCAGGTTCTAAATGCTGACATTGCAGTGACTTTTAGAAAGCCTTTTAAAGTCATTAGGCCTAATTCTGCTTGTGATTATATTCTTTTAAGTTCAGAGCTACTGCACTGACTTCAAGGCAGCTACTTTGGATTTACATCCCTCAAGCTGGCCTATTCTTGTATTATTTCCAGTTGCATGAAATCATCTATGCACATCCACCAGGGCTGCTGGAACCCTCTGTCCTCCCCAGCGCTACACATGATGCAATGAGCCTCTGACGGAGGAGGAAAGCTGAGAAGTCCATGTAGGGAAGCAGTTAATTTCCTTTTGAGCAATGCATGCAAAAATAGCAGCTAATAAAAAGCCTTCAAACTGTGCCTTCAAACTGTGACAATTCAATACACACACCTACGAGAATGCCTTGACAAGCTGCTTGACTTCCCAGTAACTCTTTCTTGTTTTCTTTAGTGCAGCCTCCTCCAAACTCCTACACACAGGTATTCATCTCTGTAGTGACAGCTAAGACCTGCAGGTGTTTGCTGCTATTGCCCTCTTAGAATAGACAGACACTTGTTCCTCACTGTAAACATTTGTATCATGGTGTTTGCCTGGCTAGTTACAGCCCAAATAATGATAAACCAGCCTTTTCTTTTTTTAGCCCCTTGCTGTCATGCATTAATTCTCTTTGCAAATAGGAATTAGGTACTGGAAATAGCTTAAGCAAGATCACTCTCTGGTGATTATTTTACTAGCCTCATCTTTCGGAAATATTTCATAGAGTGTCATCAGAAAAGTATATCATGCAGCTTCCAGAAATACAGCACTCTACAACGTTAGATTCATATGTGAAGGGAGAGTCTGGCTAGTGGGCAAGATGCTCTTTCACTCCTTTAATTTTAATATTATTTCACTGTTCTTCAAACTGCTATTTTGGCCTTGCTAAGGAACAACAAAAATAAGAACTGTTTGCTGAGGACTTTAACACTCACAAATGTCAAAATGGTTTCTCAAAAGGGTTATTCACCTTTTTTACGTAACAAGAAGATCCAAAATCTATGTATTTTTATAATAGGCCTGGAATGGCAAATTGTGTAACCATTAGTTTTTCTGAAATTCTGGGCGGTTAAGAGTTTAATAACTTCTCCTGTCTTAACTGAAAGCACATGGGAACTCTATTTTTTTAAAAAGACAGATATCACAGAATACTAAATGTTTGCATTAAATAGAAATTATCAAGGAAACATCAGGAAGTAAAGCTATAAAAATCTAGGAAACTTCCTTACAAACCCTTCTCATCAGCTGTTTAATTTTGGTACCCTGATTCTGTTTTTTTAGTTCTTTACACCAATTTAGACAGGATCTGAATTCTAATTAAAACAAAACAAAACTAAACTAAACAACCCAACCCCCAAAGAAACCAAAAAAATAAAAGAGGAACAACAGCCTTTCTCAACCACTAGAGGTACAAAATGTGCCAGTATGAATTGCAAAGTCATTCACTGAAGGACTGAAACAAAAAACTTAGGGAAAAAAAGGGATGTTCTTCATTTAGAAGGACTAGAAATGAGAGTGGCCCAGGGCATTGTCTCACAATACAGTAAACATGTGCCAATGACACAGGCTGTGTGAGTTTAGATGTACTATGCAGCACATTTTCATTAGAGGCTGGGAGGTACCTCTAATCCAGAAAGGGAAAAATCTGATTTGGAAAATACCACTCACAGTTTTAGCAATGTCTGTACCAGAAAAAAACACAAAAATTGCTTTTTCACACACTGAAAGTCATTGGAGGAGGCCACTTTAAAGGGGAAAAAAAATGAAGATGCTTTTTTCCTGACAGTAGGCCTTCTTTAACCCTCTAAAATAGTCTGGTAGGGGACAGGAGTAGTTTCTCCAAATACAATTGCAATTTAAAGGCTGGAAATAGAGTAGAATAATGTGATCAAGTAGGTGTCTATTGCTCATGAGTTAATTCAGGTTGCTGGATTTAAAAAAAAGTGTGCAGCTGTTCAGACAGAGAAGCTGTTGTGCACTCATCTGGAAAAAGCACTGGCGACGCAGGATTCTACTTATTTGTAGCATCCACTTTCAGAGAAGGGGCTGTGTGACAGGAGTGATTCAGGAGTTAGAAACCCAGGCTTCAGAAACCAGTTCTGTACCTGAGAGGTATAGAACCTGAGGTATTTGAGAAGAAGCCTATCAGCATTTTGGAGGCTACACCTTATTAACTTATTCAACTATAGTCTTTCTTCAGGAGTTGCCTTTTTGTTTTCCCTCTTGTCATATGATTTGATCCTGGATCATCTTTGGTTCCCACACTGCTCTAAGGTGCTGAGGACAGACAACATGGCCAGATGTGCTCTGAAGAGCATTACCAAAAGCAAGTTATTGACACAGGCTTGTGCACCTTGTTTGGGCCCACGCAGCTTTCTACAGTTTGCCAGTTCAGAAGGTGATTTTCACAAAAATGTCTGATGTAGATTCCCATCACATCTTGCCACGTGTAACCGACTTCCTAAGATCTCTCTAAGAACTTTTACCAAGCATAGTTTCTCTTTAGGTGCTTAGGACACTGTTGAAATCTTCTCTTTTTCCCTAGCAGACTAGAATTTTTATGGGGCTTGGTGTCTTATATAGAAGGGGATAAGTACTAGTGAGTGTTGGTGTTTTCCTTGCAGCATGATGAGGTCTCAGGTTCTTGCTGCTCCTACCCTTGACACCTACTGTGTGGCTTCCTTCAAGAGTGAAAGACTTAGTAACCTATGTCTCTTCTTCCAATCTGACATGCTATGCTCTCTTTAGATAGCAAAATGGTACAAAATGTGGAGAAGATTTTAAAGAGAAATAGAGTCACTGAAATTTATACTGAAACACATCCTCTTAGTCTTCTGCCCTATCTGTGCCAGAAGTGAAGGAAACTAATTTGTGAACCTCTCTGTAGTTTTAGGGCAAATTGAGCTTAAAGGAAGATGGAAACCTCACTAGGCCCAGTCTTTTCAAAAAGTTTTGAGTGGTTTGTGCAAGCTGTGAAAAGGAGCCCATATTTTCTCTGCTGTTCTTGTGCTGTTACATAAAGGCAAGCAGGTTATACGATAGCTAAATGGGGGTTACAAAACTGAGCTTCATAAATCTAAATAAGAAACAGAATGTTGATCCTGCACTGGACAAAGATAAAAATGGGGAAGAGTGAAACTCTGGTCCTAATGAAGTTAATGGTAAAGCTCTTGCTTAGTCTGGTGAGATCACAGTTTGGCTCAAGCCTGTAGTTGGCTGACCAGGCTGGATATATAAAGCATAAAGTGTTAAGTTTTTCCAAGTACTGGGAGAAGATGACTTCTACTTTTTTTCAAGCTTTTTGCCTATAATCAAGAAATGCTGAAATTATTTTAAGACCAAGTACTAAGCAATCACTTGTAAACCTGAACCGGAAACCTAAAAAGACCCTCCCTGATATATTTTCTCTGAATGCAAGAACAAATAACAACAATGTAATTCTTCCCACGCTTCAGCGTCAACACTTAAAAGCAGTGAAAGCTACTTTAAAGCATTACCTGAGTATCTTAGAGAAAGATAGGAAACCCTGACCTGTGGGGGTAGGAAATCAGACAATAAACCTCAGATATCAATAAAACAAATAACAGTCCTTAATAAACTTGAGACCTAAGCTCTGCAAGTAAATAACTTTGTGAAAGGATCTTTTGTGCTAGAAATTGCAGTGCAGCAGTGTTGCTGGAGCTGTTTGGCTCACAGACCGAACCAATTACTTGACAGTTGTTTAACTTTGGCCTGGGATGTAGAGCACTTCTGGGTAAGAAAAAAGCCATTACAGTTTCTTCATGTGCCTGGGCTCATCTGGTTTGACTATCAAAAGCTATTGCTATCACATTGGATGCTAGCATGTACCTCAGGACTTCCCCCACCTACAAGATTCCTGCATGATGAAAAAGACAGAAAAAGGGGGAGAAAAAGGGAAAGCTTGTGCAATCAGGGCCACACATCACATGCATTCCCAGTCCAAGGGTTACTTCTCTCCCGATCTTCCCTGAAGCATCTCTTAACAGCTGAACTGATTCAATGCAGAATGTCATTAACAATCTAACAGTGCACAATGACTTGGGATCATCCTTATCTTACAGAAGCAAGCTATAAATAATCACCTTGGGCAAATCTAACATGACTGAGTGGCAAGCTCAAAAAAAAAAAACGAATTCCAGTGTATTAAAGTCCACAAATGAACCATTTCTTGCAGAACTCTTTGGAATTGTATAAATCTCTCCAATGAGCATCAGATAAAGCTGTCAGGGTGGGGGATGATTTACGACTCGGTGAGTGATTAAGCCTGAGCAGTTAAAAAGACTTAGCCTACTATAAGCAATTAGGTATGGTACGTCAGTGCAATTCCAGTGCTATCACTGACTTAGGCCTGCCAAGGATGCAATTCTCCAGGCAACCATCTGGGAATTCATAATTGCCTTGATTTTTTCATGACCATCTTCTGACCAGCCCAGATATGTCCCAGAAGGGGCAGGCCAAAACTTCACAGGCTCAGCTGGTACTTCCAACTTGTATCAACTATGAAATGTGATTGCATGGCAGGCTGTGGTTCTGTCCCTCCTCTGCACTAATTATAAACCAGCTGGAACATGAGGGGCCAGAGAAGTTATCCTTCTTGTTTTTCTTACTATGTAGAACAAGCAACTTCCCAACTTGAAGTTTCATATCCATCCATCATTCAGCAAGCTTATGCCACCAGTTCGGATGGGGCCATATTATTTATTTTACATCATCCCCTTTGACATTTGTTTACCTCTTTCTCTCTTCATTCCCATTTCTGTCTTTCACTAACACCTCTCTACAATTACCTTTCCCACCTTTTTTGTTCCCTCTCTTATATCAATGATTGCATCCTCTTCACACTATTACCTCTTTCTTCTCCTTCGTTACAGCCTGGACCTTGCAGAAGCCCTCTTTTGCCTCAAAAATAAGTGAAGACAAGGGAGAGAAGAAGGAAAGAAGAGTGACTCTGTATGAGGGCAGTGGGAAATACAATATACCCCTTAAATTAGGTCCTTTGAGAGGTGCTCAATGACTATCCAGGTTACCCAGAATTTGCTGAACTCCTGCAGTTTCCAGGTCATGAGTGTTGTTCTAAATTTGTGTTCCAGTGGGTAGAGGCTTTGCTTGAGTACTCGTGCAAGATTCAAGGATTAAACCCAGAGGTATGTGAGCAGGTACACTGATGCCAGAGTCCGTACACCACACATGCCTGAGCCAGGCCTCAGTTATCTGCAGGAAGGCCATATGACTGTTGAGCCTTTTGCAGGTAGTTTTTATGCAGCAGGGAGAGTTATTATTTTTTTCCAAAAATAAGCAAATCATATGTTAAAAAATACTGCCTCTGACTGTAACAACCTTTGGAAACACATATTTTTTGCATATACTTTCATTCTTAAGTGTAATGACTGACATGGTAAACACTGAAGTAAGGAACAGAGACACAGCTTCAGTCCCAGCAAGTGGTGCAAAAATGCAATATGCAAAATCAGATGCAAAATCAAGAAACCTTAGCCTCTGCTCACTGGTGTCCTTTAAAACACAGAGGAAGTTATTACCATCCTGTATATTTTTTTCAAGCTCTGAAGTGCAGTCATGCTTGCTTTATGTTGATCAAATAATTCAAAGTGCCAGTTTCCAAAATAATATATAAGGGGAATCTGGATCATATGTTTACTAGATACTAGGTTTGTGTTTGAAAGGAAAGAAAATTAACAGGGGAGGCTGTTTCTTATGAGCTTTTAAGTGACTCAGCATTCAATAATGATTTTCAAAAGTGTAGCTTCCTCTACCCTGTCCAGCCTCAGCCAGATGTAGATACAATCTCTTCCCAGGCATCCCACCAATACTGACGATGAGGTGATACTTTCCTTTATTAACACAATCCAAACTGAGTGGCTGAGAAAATAATATTGAAAAAGGAATAAGAAATAAGGAATAGAGAGGCAGATAAAAAACACGTGCTTAAAGATGATGAGTTTAGCTTACAGGATAAACTTTAGGGTTTGTAAATTATCAGCTTGGTCATGGATTGCCTTCCCCAAGCCACAAACGCCTGACAGGTTCAGTTCCAATCACAAAATTTCAAATGTGATAGCAAACAGCAAATGGTGTCAACTACGTGACTTACTACGTAGCACAAAGACTATGCCAACAACATCATTAATGCACACAGTTTGTTTATCCCAGCAATCTCAGAAGGCCTTTGCAAAATTCAGGTATCACTTTATGGCAACCAAGCTCAGGCAAAACAGTCAGAATGAAAAAGAATGATGGGCTACTTTTACTCTCTGAAAACAGTTCTTCAACATTAACAAGTAGAACTAAAGCCCTGGCTTAAGGGAGGAAAAGCTTCCAGATGCTGAGTATACAACCACTCCTTACCTAATCTCTTCTGGAGTAAAATAACTGGTCACTGCTGCTGCCCAGTACTTTTTTTTCCTCTGGTTAACTTGTGCATTATACAACTGCTCCCCATTTTCATTTTTCTCAGCAGTATTTAAGAACATATTTTAATAGCTTCAAAATATTGGGCCAAATTTGATTACCCACTCTTCCTTTTCATCTGCTGCTTCTTCTTCGCTTATGCCAAGCAAACGTGCAAAGTTTTTGCCCAGAGAAAAAGATCTTTCTGTGATTTAGAAGCTAAACCCAACATACATAAACAACAAAACTCATCAAACTACTCTGATTAAGTCTCCAAGTTTTCCAAAACCTTTTAATTCAGAACCAGGCTCTCCATCTGCTAGGCTCTAAATTACCTGACAGACAGATGGTTAAGTATAAAAGCAGAATCAGTCATACCAATGGGTAAGAAGACTGAACGAGACCCAGCTTATTACTTATTACAGCAGTTCACTTACCCGGTAGTAGTCTGTGCTGTATACATCTCTAGACATCCCAAAATCTCCAATCTTCACCAGTAGGTTTTCACCAACCAGACAATTACGGGTAGCAAGATCCCGATGCACAAAGTGCTGTGATGCCAGGTAAACCATACCAGAAGCAATCTGCTGTGCAATGTGAAGCATCTGGGATTGGGTCAGTTCAGCTGGACGGTTGCCTTCTGCCATCAGCCCTGCATCTGGTCCATGTGCCCTGCACCAAAACACAATCTGATAAACTGATAGGCCACTTGTAAGATGAAGAAGTGAAAGGCATTAGTGAGCGTCAGCCCACACAACTCCATCAAAAGTGCTATAAATTCCTTAGTGAAATAGGAAAAATTTTTTGTCCTGGCTTTTTTCATTTACTGCTTTCCTTCATTGGTGAAAGATAGGTTGTCTGAAGAGCATTACAAATGGGACATATATTACTCAAGGAAATAAAGTATATGGGTTCACAATATGTCTGTCAGAAAGCATCACTTTTCTCCTGTTCCATTCTAGTAATCTTTTCTGATGAAAGGCTGACAAATGAACCTGCTTGGGAACCAAGGGAAAATTTTATCACTCTGTAAGACTGAAAAACAATTGAGGGAAAGGCAATGAAGTGGCATGCATAGCATCATTTTTCCTGTGATTGGCATTCCTTGATTTCTGCAGGGATAAAGACCATTGACCCTTCCATCTTTCCTTAAACAAGAAAGAGCTAACTTCCTTCTGCATTTGAGAAACAAGGGCAGCAATTTTAAATTTATCCTTCTAATTTCCTATCCAAATGCACGGCAGGAAAGGATTTTTGCTTATTTCATCACCAAGAGTAAGTCCTGCCTGAGACTGGAATTCCTAACAACAGGAACAGGACACAAAACATACACAATTTGTAAAAATAAAACAGCTTTAGAAATATGAGTTTTTCAAGACCTGGCAAGTCCCTAAGAAGCAGCAGTCAACTGATTAATGAGATTATACACTTCGTCATAATACTGATTATGCACTTTGTCAAAACCAGGGATATTTTGCATTAGGAAAGCCCAGCAAAGTACTGGGACATATGAGCTTTACCCATCTCAACTATGTGAGCTCTGGTATACCTGTACATCCTAGTATCTCGAAGATACAGATATAAACATCCATATGAACAATGTTTTACAGGAAGAACTACTAGCTAATCCTTATCCAATCAATGAGGTAATCTGGAAATCACTCCTCATTTGATACATTTTATAATGTTCTAAATATCCTTTTCCATCCATTCTATTTTTCTGTGTTTTCAGAAGCCCTTTTTTATTCCATTCATGAAAACTATTCTTTCAAAGAGACCACCTCTCCTCTTCCCTCCTCAACAGAGATGAGGCCTTAATTTTTCTCTAGGGTAAGGGCACAGGAGTTTGGAAAAGAGTTGCAAATTAATCAAAATCTGTGAGATCAAATCTGAAACTACCAATTAGAAATATGATATTAAAATTACCCCAAGGGAAGAATTTCATGAGCAAAGTGACAGATGTTAGTAAGAAATGAAGGAGGGTATGTAGCATTGATGGGACTGCATCTGGTGCCAGGCAAAGCAGCTCCCTGCCACAGGGTATGTACAGGTAGCCATTCATCTGGTCTAGGTTGATGGGTGTGGGAATAAATAGGAGGATATGAAATCTCCAACTAGAACTCACATGCAAATTCCTATTGAAAAATATTGTACCTTTATCATGCATGGATTTTTTTAATAAGTATTCTTAGACATGAACCTTTGAGGTACTAAATTAGAGAACTTTGTATCTTTTGCTAGTCTCCCTGAGGACCTGGTCTGTATCTAATGGAATTTGTAGATTATTCCTAACATTCCATCCAGCTTGCTTCTCTGCTTGGTGCTGGCCATAAATGAGGTGATCTTCAGTGTCTGCAAGAGCCAGGGACATTGACAGATATTGTCTGCAGCCACATCATCCACTAGTCCACAGACCACGCACAGGGCAGGTATGAGTTGGAGGCTTTAGTCCTAGATCTGAACAGCCTTTGGCTGCACGCAGGCAGCCAGGCTCATTTGGGTTAAATTTTAAGATCAATTTTTCCCCAACAGCCTTTGGTGGCGCTGCAGGGTAAGAAATATGGAACAGCCCACTTTGCTGTGAACCTCTGGTCTGCAGCACAAGCTGCAGAAAATGTGAGAGGAATGACAAATTGAAGCTTATGTTTAACAGCTTGTCCCAGCATAATAATTTTATGTTCTAAAGACAAGGGCTGATTAATAGTCTTTTAAAACGTGAAGGTCTTAAAGTGGCAAATATACTGTCTGCTAAAATACTTTTCTGTACAATAATTCAAAATCAGAGTTAGAACGTAAGAAAAAGCCAATCAAAAAGAATCAAGGCATAAGTATTTCTTATGGAGTAAGAAATTATTTCTCATCATCTGAGAATCTGGCTGCTTCTGATGGAAATTCAGTGTTCTGAAAATTTACTAGGGTGGCATCTAGGGAAACAGCAGCTCCCTCCTAATTCACATCAGAAGACCAAGCAGACAAATGTAAATGCCTTTAATTCTTAAAAATACTTAAATTCTTTGCCAGAGAGCCAGTCAGTCTGGACAGAGTTGTAGTGTTTGCTCTGCATCTCCAATATCCATAACAATATCTCCCTTGTGATATCTTATTGATAAAATTACGCAGTAGACATTGAAAGAATAGCCTCATATTTTTAACATAGGAGCAAATGCCGTCTCTTTTAAAAACTGTTTATTTTTATGTCAAAAACTGTAGGCTGGTAGAAATGGCACATACATGAGGCCTCTGTTCGTAACTTCCTGGATCATGGGTTACCTATTACTGTGAACCTTACGTATCATCTATTTATTTGTAACTGCTCTACTGCCAAATTTCAATTTCCTATGCACATTCCTGAATGGCTTTATGAAATAAAGCCCTAATCTGGACCCCAAAGTAGCATTTTCCAATTCACAGAAATTTCCATGGCTCACAGTTTTCTTGCTGCAGATTTATAGCATTCTTTCTAAAACACTGAGAGGAGGGAAGAGGAAAGGGGTTAGACTTCAGAAGCTCTTTGATGCCTACAGACAGCAATAGATGTTGAGTGGGATCTTCCAAGTGCTACCAGAAAGCCTGCAAGAAAATCATTCCTACTGTAGGATCTGTAAGCAAACATTTCAGAATACACTGAAATGTATTGGAAACAATATTTCTTTGGAACAAATCTTGATTTAATAGTACTTCCAAACAGGCAAAGAAACAGAGCCCCACATCCCAGTACAAAAGACAAGAGTCATACAATTTGTTTTCCTAGGTGTCAGCTTTTTCCAGTGGTAGTTGTTAATTTAACATTAAGTACCAGTAACACCTACTTTCTCTGCTCACTTATGGCTCAGATTCATAATATATGTTCATGGATTTACCTGAGGAATTTGTTAAGATCTCCGTGTTTCATATACTCAAAGACCATGATGAGTGGATCACCCTCAACACAGACACCATAGAATTTGACAATGTGCTCATGTTGCAGGTTAGTTAGCAGTTCTGCCTCACGGTGGAAGTCCTTACGGGCATTATCACTGGCATCCTTCAGTGTCTGGTGGAGAAAATGAAAATGTAAGGAAGGACAGATGTTCACAGAAGGTAGGAAATGTGGAATAGCCCTGTAAGGGTAAGATAAGGACACAGTACAGCACAGAGGATGGAGGAAGTACTTTCTTAATAACTCTTTTAGAAATGCAGATGTGATCCTGAAGTGTAATTAAACAACTGCAGTACAATTTTCATTCTCCTGCCACATGTTATCCCAAATAAACACTTTTTTTGTAAGATAGTGTATAAATACGCATGTTCTCGCTGTGACAAGTGTTTTCCAAACACAGAACAAATAAACTGATCTCATCCCAAAAATACATTAGTACACAGCTGGTTTGTATCCTTGAGCATTTAACTCAAGCAACCCCTAGTATCTTGCTGGTATTTACCTTTCTTGATAGTTCTTTAAAATAAAACTCTCCTTGTTTAAAATACATAGTGGTAATGTGAATGCATTTTTTATGTACTGCTGATGTTAGTCCCTGTGGTGTGCTGTACATTAGGTAGATTTACATGAGAGTATGTCCCTGGACCAGAATAACCTGAGACTTCAGCCAGAAACTTCTCTGAAATCCTGTAAATCTACTCACATGACTAAGATTAGGCATATGTGCAAGTATCTGGAGGTCAAATCCTAAGGTGATAGACATGGAGGAAAGCAGATGCACAGAGGAATTCTGGGGTGTCACTGGATCACATAGGAGGCTTAAATGTTGTATAATGAAATAATAGTAATTTAACTGTCACACATAAGCAGTTTCTGATCTCTCCTAGCAAACTACATTTCATGAGCAAGAAAACACTTTCATGCACAAATAAAAGTTCTGACACCAATTAAATGAGGAATAATTATAATTGGCAATAAACCACTAATAGACTCTGTAGTCAAGAGGTACAGTGGTTGTTCTATACTAATTCAAAAAACATTTCTAAAACTGCAAGAGAAATATGGCAAGTTACCAATATTCAACAATTTATTCTTCACAGGAACTGCTGTCTGGGCTCTGTACCTCTGTATTCAACAATACCTACGTTTGGTACAATGGAAGATAAGACACAAAAGTAGTGGCAGTGTTTTAACAAAAAATGCCTTTTTCCTGGTTATCTAGTCACTTTGCTTTCTATCCTGAATTAATATATAGAGCATGGAACCAACCACTCTCACCAGAACAGAAACAGAATAAGTTGTTCTTATTCTGTCCAGTTGTTCTGCCAACAGAGTTTTTAGCTGCAGGAGCCATGGTTTGTTCAAGCTCTTTCTTCAACAGGGATAATTCTGTCCACATTCTATTATTATATGCATGCATGTGCGAAGAAGAGCCTAGAAGATGACTGTTGGGAAAAACTTTACTTTAAAATGCTTTACTTGTGATACCTCAATCCTGGGTCTTGAAAAATGAATTGCTACCGTAATAAAATTCAGACGGGGGGACTAGGAGTAGGACAGAATGGATTGCTTTCTTTCAAGTTCAGGGCCTTTTCCCTGTAGATTTTAGGCTCTGTGGATCTTATAGGCAAAAGAAATCACTTATGCCTTAGATGTCCCTTCCCTGAGGAATGTACTTATGAATCTTAACATGCCTTCAGGCCCCGAATCCTTTTTCCATAAGCTTTAGCAATGACGCAGCAAGGATATTGCCTCATCAAGGCTTCACTACCCACGATATGTTAGTATACACAGCTGTACCATGGATATCAAATTTGCTTCCTACTATGGTCTAAACACGATCACAGATGAACTGAGTGAGGACTGGAATTGAAGTGTTTTCCAATATTCTAGGCTCTGGGATGATGCTTTAACATGATACTGATACCAACCCACAGTCCAGTGTATGCTATATATACTGAAATCACTGGTAATAATTCTGTTGTCGCTTGAGTTTCCTCTGGTGGTTTCATATATGGAGTGATTCAACTGTTATTTTTCTCAACAACAGAATTAGAAAAACAATTAATACAAGACCCATTTTAAAATAATAGCAATCTGGAAAAAAACTGGCAGGGAGAAGCAGAGGCTGATCCTCTTTCCAGCAGGCTCCTTCCCTGGAAAGACAGTAAAAATGCTGACAGCTCTGTCCTGTGAGGATGGCATATTGTTTATTTGAGAAAATGCTTTTTATCTCACAGAAACAGAAAAATTATCATATGACAGAGCAGTTGCCATGGCAATTCCACATTTTCTGTCAAACAGCAAAATGCAGAAAACTCTACAACTCAGGTGAAACTCAGACAGGGCTTCTACTACCATGGGTTGACTAGAATTTCTGTCACCCACCATTGCAAAGTCTCCTTTTCATTATTTCATGCAGTGCACAGGATAGACACAATGCATGAGAGAGAACTGGTACAGTGAGGCAAGGAGGAGATTGGAAGGTAAAAAAAATTAATAAGTATGTAGAATTACATAGAAATGACATTGACTAATGCATTTAGCTTGTTCTCAGTACAAGAAAAAAAGAAAAAAACCTAAATAAAATGCTAAGAGCACAGAGAGAGGAAAGACATATTAATTATTATTATCATTACTGACAAGTATACCAAAGCTCTGCAGACAAAGCACTTTCACCAGTTGACAGGAGGTTTTCCCAAGCAGGATCTGGGATTCTATTACATGTGCTTTCCAGCCACTCAGGCCCATGGCTAAAGAGGAGGGACAAGCTTCCTTGGGAAACAGAGGGGCGCCTGGCTCTTACAGGAGCTCCACATCTGCCAAGTTCATCCTTGTAGCAGCTGGACCACCACCCCACACTTACTGTCTTGCACAGAGTCCTTGTCCAGGTATCAGCACTCCATGTGGTCTGTGCTGCCCTGTGCTCTGCAGTGAGTGTGGACTCTGACACCACTCTGACAACACAGAGCTGCCTTCACAGGCAGGTCAGAGCAACAGCAGGAGGATGGGGCTGCTGTCACCAACATCAGCAGGACCTGGCAGCCAAACTCTCAAGACAGCTACATGACTACTACTACTACCTTTTACCATTTCAGCCTTGCCCTACAAAATAATTGCTACTGCTTCCCATCAACATACGAGACCTGACTGGTATGTCTTCTCAAGAAATGAAGGGGTGGTTTTCAGCCTTCTCAGAACTGAAGGCCTGAAGAATTGGAAACCTTTGGTTTTCCTGTGCAGGTGCCATGGAAATGTTCTTGATCTCACACACACAGCAGTCTGCTAGCTGAGGAAAACCTCCCAGGCGAGCCAGGGGAAGCTACTAACCTGTGTCTTGTCAGCCTCACCTCCCACTCTGGAGAGGTTACACTAGTGTGAGACTGCCTGGGGATCCAATCCTATGAGGAGACAGTACTGAGCCAGGCCTGAACAAACAAAATGGGCCCTCAAGAAAACAGTAATTTTTCCTACCTTCACACTCTGTTCTCTAAAAGTGCCTGCAGCAAATGGTGTCCTGATGTGATGTGCTATGGGGGCAATGCTAGTGCAATGCCCAGGTTTTGTCCCATGGGAAGTATTTCCAAATACTCTGTGTGGCCCCCAAAAAGCTCACACTAATCAAAACAAATTTAAACAAATTGCTTTTCTCTTCTTTAAAGGAGCAAAAGCCCAAACTCTTTGATATTTTATGCTAGGCATGATCTTTTTTATCTTCCCAGATTTTTCTGGGCCTCTTAGCTCCTAAATAATTTGCTGCAGCAACGTCAGCATTTTGGATACCAGCTGGCTGATAAGAAGAGAACATATTGAGTTAGAAGGAGGGATGCTCAGGACCAGGCATGAGCCATACGGTTTTCCATCAACTGGCAGGCACAGGGAGCTGACAGGGACCACTAGCAAACCTGATCCCCATTGTGCAGGTGAGGCCATCCCTCCTTTCTACTGAAATCTCCCTGGCACTACCTTACTCTTCAGCAAGTAGCTATTTCCACTGGGCTCACCAAATCTATTTTATAGTGATGGGTGGTTTTGCCCATGGAGCCAAAGCTCTCTAAAGCCCTTGCTGTGTGTCAGGAGGAGCTGCTCATTGCTCCTGGCATCCAGGTCTGATCCTCTAGGACTAAAACTGCCAAATCCTGTGCTCAGGGATGGAGTCCAGACACATTCCTGCACTGAAGTGCAGGATAGCTCTCTGCACTCCAGTGGAGGCCCCATCCCTTGACCTCCACTGTGATGGAGGGATGCCTGTTATCTGTGGTTGGTAAACACAGTGAAAGAGACAAGCATCAGGCAATTAACCCCTCAGTTATATGAGGATGAATCCAGTGGCTCAGTTCACCAAAAAATTTGCTCTGTGACAACAGCCAGAGTCACATCTTTAAGAGCCAGTTACAGAAACATAAAATGGGAATAACCTCTTCCCAGAGGTAATTCTTCCCACAGCCACCTGCAAGATTCTTATTAAGGACGCTATAAAGAGAGGATTTGGTTAAAAAAAATTTAAAAAAAGAGTATAACAACTTGCCCAGAAAATTGATAGATTTGTCATCTAGGTCTATGGAGCTATGGAGACATATGTACCTCTAAAGGCTGAATGCTCTTCCTTTTGATTTACACTGAGAATGAGCAGCAGAGTGGAAGTGCAGTGCAGCATTTAACAGCAGAAGTGCTAGGCTCCATTTGGAGAGGACTTTCAAAAAGAGCAAGTGAATGGAAATACTTTTATTTTGCTATCAAGCAGTTCCCTAAAGTGATACAGGAAAGACCATTTCCATTATAGCTTCACCAAAATACAACCAAAAATTCATTCAGATCTGTTTTTTTCATCTCCTATCTCTTGCTTTCTCCTGTCTATGCTATATCCCTTCAGGGTGTAATTTTTTTCTCACCAGTCAACATGACTGAACTACTCCTGAGTATCAAAAAGCTTATAACCTTGGCAAACCCAAAAACCTGCTATTTTTCATGGAGCACTCTACAACACTATCCTCCTTTCATGTTCTTCCACGGTCAGATTCAAGACTCTATTTCTTGTTATCAAATTCAAAAATATGATCTATATGATTTCTTTTACTGTATGGTTTCATCCAAAATGCACACATGATTGCCTAATTGTGACCTGTCAGACAAAATTATTTTCTGGTCACTTGGCACAGCCCAGATTCTGGACATCTATTCCCCTGCACTTAATGAGATATTTCAAATGCTGGACACTTTTTTTAATTTTTGGCAGAACACTACAGATGGAGATAAGAGATTGGTTTCAGAGAATGTTTTCAAACTCTGAGAGTGCAGTTTCACCAATACTGCTTCTAGCTACATCCACAGCTAAAGTCAACAGCTAACCTCAACTCTCGAATTCTGAGGGACAAAAAGGGCTTCGTGCAGAGAAGCAGGCTTGATCTCCAAGCTATATTAATGAAAACTACCCACAGACAATTTCAGTTGCTGGCAAAAAGAATGGGACAGTCCTGAAACAGAAAGGTGTTCATTGCCTAGCAATTATACACATGACCTATTCACTTAACTTATAACAGATTATTTTTTAGGCACACATAAATATCACATGCATTTTTAATGACCTAGACATTATTTTTCACTAACTGTACTTCACAAAGACCATAAAAGATTTTGTCCTCTCATGATGCAATCGGTTTCCTCCCTTTTCCTTATGAGGTTCAGTTCACATTTTATAATCCACAGCAAGATCAAATACCAAATTCTCTTAACAATCCATTAGCCTTGTGATCTTTTCTACATGTATCAGAACAGTCACACTGGATTATGGAATAGGCAAACATGACCATTTACAAATAAAACAGCATTAGTTGCAACCATGAATTAATAATGGTAACCTGAGACACTTTTACCTTCACTGCCACCAAGATCTTGCCCTGCTCAGGACACAGGTTATAGCATTCTGCCAGAAAGACTTTCCCAAAGGCTCCTTCTCCCAGTTCTCTTTTAAGAACGATATTGTGGCGCTTGATGTGATGCACAACTGTGAAAAGACAAAATAGAGGTCAGCAGGAAACTGCAGGATGGGATGGAGCCCACACTTACAGCCGCATGGAGATAGGATTGCCTGTAAAGTAGGGAAGGAATCAAAGAGCCCACATGTAATTTTTTACCACTTTCTGCAAAAAGAGTGAGTTTATGCATGTGTATTTGGAGGGTAGTGCATATTCTGTGTAAGAAGACATGGAATTAGGAGTCAGCGGGGAACAGAACATTTATCATCATGTTAGGATGACTGCTGAAGAGCATACATAAGAGCCAATGCTACTTGAAAAAAAAAATTAAGACAGTGAATCAGAAAACAAACCAAGCCTTTCTCACATCTTTTCTACTTTTGTACCTTTAGCAATAGCAGAACTCTCCTGTCCAAATCCAAAAAGTTTTAAAATAAACCTAAACCAAGAAAACCAAATGTGACCTCTTTCAACTTAATGCAACTTAACACTGGCTTACTTACCACTTGTAAGTAAAGCACTGCTTTCCCACATTGTGCTACACTATAGTTACAAAAGGATAAGAAATTTTGGTCTCACAAACATGATTTACAGTATTGATCTGAAGTAAAAGAAACAAAAGATGGACAAAAGTTTTAGTCCACACAGTGGACAGAAGCTTAGTTCAATTGCTGCCCAGAGTCAATTGATTCAAATATTGAAGCCCATGAATAATTTTTTACTGATTTTACATTCTCCTTTCAGCAAAAGCTTCCATTAAAATCTTTAATATTTAAAATACTGTACTAAATTTTGTAGACTACATTATCAATTTACAATGTTCAAGCAAAATAAAGCAGTTCTAAGGGCAGTGTAGCTGCCAATAGGGTGGACAGCTTGTGTTGCTGAAACTGTACAATCCAGACAGCATCTGCTGATGACTTTAACCTCAGTGCACTTAGCCATCTTTGCAAACACTGAAACTTAACCCTGCCTGGAAGAAACCCATTTGCAACCTAAATTCTAAACACAGTGAATTAAATAGAAGTGCACAAGCATCAGGCTGGCTTCTGCAAGGGTCTCACCCTTGCAGAGAAAACCTCACCTTGGTTGCCCAACTGCAAGGACCAAGACTGAACCCTGCCAATAATTTAGGATGTAACCAGATGCAGACCAACACCTCTCTCCATACTTGGTCAGGAGAAGTGCTGATGCTAACATCGGTAGGGAGAAATGGTACAGTCCTTCCCTATTCCTGTCACCAGCATTTGGAGAAAAGGACCATAGCCTACAAGAGAAGAAAATGTGTATCCCACACCCTAAGCCTACAGCAACCTAACCTGAGTGCACTGCATGCAAGTACACTTCATATCCATGTGTGTGGACATGAGGAACCTGGTGCTGGAGCAGGCTCGGAGAGTGAGCGATCCATCACGCCTGTGCCATCATGAGGTGGGCAGCGCACCCAAGGAACAGATCTCCACCAGATCCAGCTGGCACCTGCTAGAAGATCCTTGGCCAGCATCCAAGCAGGACCCTGTACCTTGTTATAAGAGTGGGGAAGGCTGGATTCTCCCCATAACCCACCAGATTCACCAGGCTTTGCTGTTTTCCCCACAGCTGATGGCTGCAGGGGGGATATTCACAGCCTCCTTTTCCAGTGCCAAGTCTTCCAGGAGAGGCCACACGTTGCATTAGGTACACATGAAATAAGACTGCACAGTACGTGCATTTTTTACTCTTGTTACACACTGGTCTAGCATAAAATTAAGTTTTGTCATGGTGATGCTTTATTTGGCCAGCTACCTTAGCAGGTCCCCTGCAGTCAGGATGAAGTTGCTTTTTATTTTCATTTCCTCCTCAGCACTGGCTTTGCAAGAAAGGCTCAAAATGCAGCCAGCACAAGATAGGCCTGAATCAAAACACACCTTTTCCCCATGGACACAAATTAACCAGCATCGCTGGCCTCTGCTAACACTGGCCACGAGGCAGACCAGCAGAACTGAAGGACTGCTGCCCTGGCACACCACCTGAGCTCCAGAGTGTGGCACATCTCATCCCCTGAGCTTTAAAAATGCTTGACAACAAATGAGTGCTACCCCCTATCCCCTAAAAAACTTGCCATCCAACACTGCCTCTTGGGGAATTCTCTTTCCCTCTGCGTTACTAGTATTGCCAGGAGGATGCTTCTCTTCCTTTCCCACAGGGGAAAGAACGCAAAGGCAGTTTTTCATTTTTTTCTGCCCACAGTTGCCAAAGATTTGGTGATGAAGACAGTCTGAATTTTGTGTAGGTCCTCTCCATTTTGAGCCCATTATACTGCTAATGTTGGGCCTAGCAGCACAAAGGAGTTTTTTAATTAAACTCCTGGAGGACTTTACAAACAATAGAGTAAAAATAAATAAGAACCATATTCAGTACTTCTCTGTAGTACACTTACAGCTGCTGTTAAACAGCCTTATATAAACCAAGCATTTGAATAAACTATTCATCCCATAAAGCAAACTGCGAAAGCTGAAACACAGCAAGGTGCGGAAGAGGTCTGCACAGAATGTATTTACAACTTGTTATATTCTATCCATTCCTATTGCCTCTTTGAGCTGCGCGGAGTCACTAAACAAATAAAAAATGACAGTAAGTATGACTAAATGGGCAGAGATTAAATGTAATAACAATGTAAGTAAATCAAACACAAATGATGTGACGGACATATGAACTCAGGAAAAAATCCGTTTAACACACTCAGAACCCCAGCCATAATAACACTGTCTTCAGGGAGAGGATACTTGAGCAGGAGATACACTGGAAAATTCAGGTCAAAATCTGCTTTCAGTTACTATCAGGATAAAGCAAATTACCTCTGCTAAAGTCCAAGAGATTATCCTGGATTTACATTGAAGAAATAAAGCAGAATTTAGCCAAAGAGGTGACATAAACAAAGAAGTTGTCTCATAATGCTGTCTCACAAGAAAAGGTACCCAAACATTCAAATGACAGCTATTTATCTTCCTCCTTTTGATTCTAAATGGCAATTGCATTTGACCTGCCATCTGTACTTTTAAGAACATATAATCTCTGGTTTTAAATCTTAACTGATTACTGTAAAAAAATATGTTCCATTGAGCTAAAAAGCTAAAAGCCACATTGAGTTGAAACACTTCAGAGAGAAATGAAATATAAAATATGAAACAAGACAAAACAAATCAAAGAAGGGTAAATGCTTTAAACAGGCTATGTTAAAATAATACCCACACACCCATACCCTTAAAATCAGGGGGCTTCTATGGATGACTTCAGGGAACCAGAGGGCAACAGGGGGTACAACTGCAGACAAAGTCTCTCTTCTCACCTCATGATCTCAGAAGCATCTCACCAAAAGGGCTGGACCTTTAGCTATTTCACTCACTAGCTGACAGTGTGTGAAATGATGCAATACGTATTTCCAGGTATGGGACTGCCCTCCCCTGGTAACCTACCTTTGATGGTGAGGCTGAACAGAGAGGGTCACACCACATTCTGGAATGAGTTGCAGCAGAACAGGCAACTCGGGATCACCTCATCACATTGAATTCCCTGAGCTGGACACAAATTAATCCAGCCAGGGACAAGATACACAGCAGTATAAATTATAAACATTTTTTTGCTCATATTTAAAAAATGAAATGGGACAGAGTGAAAGTGTTTCGCCTTGGTGACAAACAATAGGCCTTAACATTTTACCACCACATGTGACCATTACACCATCTAAGCTGACCTTCTAAACTATACAGAGCATAATATTGAGCTGAATGACTTGTATGTGGCAGAGGATTGTCTCCAGAAAGAGACTGTGCCAGTCTTCATTTGAAAGTCTGAACTCTTCACTTGCTTTCATATATAATAATTTCATTGCTAGAAAAATGCATACCTTTTTCTTTGTCTCTTAATCATTAACTTGTCTGGCTTACATCTCTCTCCCTTGGTCTTTAGGGGACTTTTTGGGATAGTTTTAGCAGCCTTTTCAGGTTTGGTACTAAATACATGTAATCAACACCCTTCTTGCCCTTCTTGGTGAGGCAAAGAGACAGAAGTTCCCCACCCCAGGAAAGCATTTTTTCCAGTTCACCAATCATTGTCTTGACTTTTCTCTGGAAAATTTTTAAACATCCTTTTAAAAGAAGTAGTTTCCAGTTGATTTTCCCCAACTCAAAGCCACTCTCCACAAAAGTTGTGATAAAAACAAAAAATCAGCTCCCTCTATCTCTTCACATCCATAGATTACGCTAGTCCTTTTAAGGCTGGATTTCCTAAGGAGCACAAAAGTTAAATACTTATATGATATGTATGTGAGTGTCTCATCTTGAAGACCTCACCCAATTACAATATCACAAATGTTGTAGGCTTCAAATGTGTTCCCATCTACCTCATGAGAAGAGTGAGGAGATTTATGGAGAGACTGAAACATGGACTCACTGATGGACCATAAACAGACAACAGCTGACAGGCATTGCTGCTGCACTGAACTACCAATGCTGTAAGAGCCTTTTGTGTTGCATGCCCACTTAAATCATCTGCTGAGTTTGCTTCTGAGGATACTGTTCAGAATTGTGCTAGTGGTACATATGTGGGACAGTCCTGATGGAATTTGTTGTGCTAGTACTCAGAGAAGAGGATGAGGACCTTCAAGATCCCAAGAAAGCAGGCAAGGTGATTTTATAAACATACCCACAGCTACATAAGTAAAAGGCAGTGATAGAAAAGACTCAGCTTGTGATGAGACATAAGGTTTCACAGAAAGACGTTTTGCAAATTTCATCATTCCTTTTCCCACTATTTCTATCAAAATTGTGGACTGAACTATTTCTAGGACCTTGCCAGAAAAAAGCCAGGTGCAAATGGCCAAGTGATTGTTTAAACAGTCTATCAAATTTGTACAGCATCTGCCACTCACAAAAAAGAAGCTTCTGCTGGAATCCTATAGCAGAAGGATACAAATTCGCTGCAAAGAGCACACGGCAAGTCTAGACTGATGGCTATGAGATTATGCAACAGCAGGATGTCTGGAAGTTCTACAAGCTATTGCCAGAATAGAAACTTTGGCTTATTGAGTTATCTACTCTCTAACATGGCAATAAAAGCCAACAACAATGCTGCTTTTCTTTTGTTTTTAGCCTTTTGATCTGGATGCAGAAATAGGCCAGCTCAGTTGTATCTTTCTGATTATTTGATGCATTTATCCCATACAACATTCATTACTTATTATTCTATATAAATTTTTGTGTAGTGCTATTGTTGTTTAATTTTTACCATATAGCAGCAACAATTGCTCATGTAAGGCTCATGCTCAGCTGTTGTAGGTACAAACAAACAATGTATGTATAAATGTGCACATATATATATATGTACGTATGTATGTTTATATACATATGTATATATATAAAGTAGTCCACAGATGAGAATCACCTCTTCAACAGAAGTAAAATAAGCTGACAGAAAATCTCCTCTCTGTACTTCAGGTACTCTGCTCTAAATGAAAGGTGGTGGTACTGTCTCTAGAAAACTAAGTAGGGAGGATTCACAGAGCAACAAGGCCAGAAAGGCATTTGGGTCTTATCACATTACCTGTGCAAGTCCAGCTTCTGAAGCACTTCGAGTCTTGTTTTGTGTCTTTGAAAAAAACACAGTACAATTCAAGAGTTGTAAAACAGTTATCCCTTGGGTGGCCATCAGTGATTTGTCAGGTTTCTCACAGGCATTACATCCTAAATGGGCCTTGTGGAAGTGATGACACTTAGGATCTAATGCCAGGTTGAGCAGGAAGTGATCTTCCTGGAACAACTGGAGGCATTTATGAAAGGCAAACAAGTGACTGTCACAGGAATGGCATAATTCCCAGACACTCCCTACTTGTCTGGAGCTACATCTGGCAAATCAAATAAATCTGTGATTGCTGCAGTTCAACCTTTCAGTTGCTCTGTTTACAATTTAAATCCTCACAGGATATATATTTAAACCCCAGAATTTTTATTTTCCTGGGTTAGAATTAGGCTTCCTTTTGTAACACAGTGCTGCAGCACTTTGAAGGGTGCCCAGCTCTCTCCCACCTGCCTGGAGCAGCAGGGGCACTACAGGTCTTGTCCACTGTAAACTCATTTTGCTGTAGCTGGCATGGGTCTTCTCTGTCTGAAACAGAGAAATATTAACTTTTGGGGTTAATATTTGACTCCTAGTGGGTCATTTTACTTTACTCCTTTTTTTTACAGTAATTTATTTGGTTTAGTTGGCCAAGATCCCTTCAGCTTGGCTACAGATAGCCATACTTGATTAGATCCTTATACTCAAATAAGCATTACTTAAGAATAAATTCCAATAAAAATGCTATCATTGTCTTAAATGCATGAGTCTGATCAACTTAATCCACTCTTCATGAAAAAAAAATAAAGTCAACTGTTTATCTGTACAGGAACTTGCCCTTGCATATTAAAACTGAGGTGCACAAGACCTTCAGGCCCTAGCAATCTAAAACTGATCTTTTAAATGCTAAAACAATTGGGATATATCAGAATAGCTGAAAGCTAATTTGGCTATTTTCAGAATAAACAGCATATATTAATCACCCTGTATTTCTCTTTCTACAATGTTTCCAGCCTACTAAAAGCTTTTCAGCACAGTATGGTAAATCAGCTTTAAGCAGAAAACTGCACAGGAATTTTGACAAAACACTGCCTTTGTAGATATGTATACATTTAATTTATAAATGCCTATCTCAATACCCTTCTTCCAAAAGGTTAACCATCATACAACTTACAGGCTATTGTGCGTGAGTTGCTGTGTAAAACCTGTTACTATTATTTTATCGTGGCAAATCTGGTCTGTCTTTCATATTTAACTGGAGACAATGATCTCAACATGAACACCCTTCCCGTTTAGACCTGAAAATCCTTTCCCTCCACACTATGCTAATCTTTAGGAATCTTCTGTATTACATGAATAGGAGTACTTGGCAAAGAATGGGGGAATACCATGTCACATATCTCATATAATGGATACTTGCAGAGGGGGAAGGGCTAATAATCACACTGTCTTCTAAATATTAACTCTTTTCTATCTCTGTTTTCAGAAATAGACATGGTCTGAAAAGCATCCCAGGGTGCCAGCCTGAGAAGCAGGACCTGACAGAAACTACCTCCAGAGATGAGCCATATTCAAGCTTAGAGTAAATGGGTATAAAGTTGAACTTCAATGGAGATTGCACTATTTTTGATCTACGTTTCTGTGTTTTGCTTTTTCTCTTCTCATTTTAAAAGGAAAAGGAAATAATTTTGTGGCTCTATGTTGTGGTAATGAGTGATGTAGGGGCCCCAGGCAGGTGCAAAGGAGTGCTCTTTATTTTTACTGATAGGTAAGGCTTTATAAAGCCGTACCTATTGGTAACAGCTCTACATGAGGGAGTACAGAAGAGTTTTACTGATGGACTTTCAAAAATGAAATATGAAAAGCAAATGGAGCTTTCAAGATTGTGAAGGAATAAACCATATGCTTCGCTCACAGTTGAAAGTCTATTCCCTTTCTTAAAAGTTAAGCACATACTCAATCTTTACCTTTTGGTGAACTATCTTTCTCAAAGACAACATAGCATCTGATCAGCCATGTTAGATGGGCAGGTCTGCCCTGTTGCAGCTAACTGAGCATAGAAAGAAAAGGGAATATTAGAGAAAACATCATAGCAGCATGACAGAACCCAGTCTTACAGATCACTTTTAAGCAAATTATTTACCTTTTTGTTAATTTTTTTTTGCCAATTCCTTTTACAGTTCTGCAACATACTGTTGTGTTTTTATCTTATGCTTTGCTTTCTTTTAGCCAATCGAAATAAACCCTTCCCCTAAGCACAAGACTCTGTCTCTGCCTGCTTCCTTAACTACACACAGGTGAGGCTTTGCTGCTACATGGTTATTTGCTCTTATGGCTCTCTGCATAGCTCTTTCTGGATTTTGCCATAAGTGGTCTTTAAACATAAAGGAAAGTTAAGGGTTTAGCCATTTCTGAGGACCCCCAAATGACACATAAAGACACTGCACACTTCAAACAAACAAAATGCAAAATCTTCCTCATCCTGCATTATTTACTGAAAAACAGCCTCATCAGAATGAAGAAAAAACATAACTTGAGTCTTCCTATACACTGACACGGCAAGAACATCAGTTCACCCTCTGTCCTGTGGGGACACTGAAAGGGTTAGCATTATACTGCATGATGCCCCATGTGACAGGAGAGGAGACCAAAACTTCATAAAAGGCAAACAAACCTGGACAAGCTTCTATTCCCCTTTACAGGCTTCTTCCATGGTGAGGCACTTGCTCTGCTCTTGTTTCACTGCCAGACATTCCATACACAGAGGCTTATGGCCCCACAGGGCATTTTCCCCTTGGCCCTGCTACTGTTTCAGAATTCCAGTGCTTATGATGAAATTGGTAGCACATGCATTCAAGGCACACCCAAAAAATTCATCTTTACCACTGGGCTGTGACAGATACTTCTACAACAGCCACAATGCAGTCAGAAGATAATTACATTGTTCTACCTTCAAACAAAAAGAGTTGCAAGATTTCACTTTTAGGTCAACAAAATGGATTCACAAAGGGTTTGCAAGACTGAACGTGCTGGGGGTTTTTCAGGATCAAAGCCTTAACAATTGCAAAGAAAAGATGACTCTTCTTTTGTCTTGTTACGCTGAGAAAAAAAATTGTATTTCCATGTTTCCCCACAAGCATAGCACATGCTTAATTTTTCAAGCTTGAAAAGATCTTATTGTTTATTGTAGATCCCACATCATCTTCTCTGCTGACCTGGTTCTTCTCTCTTGCATCCTCCAAAGGAGTAATATAATAAAGTGTATGTTTATACAAAACAAATTATTTCATCTGTAAAGGCCATGAAGTTTCTACATTTTGGGTGATTTATCATTCTTCAGGGTCTGACAACCTTCCCAAATCCTAGGGAAGGATGCAAATTAGACTGAACCATGCTCCTTGCATTGAGCTTTGCATAAGCAAACAGTGGTACTCCTGCTTGGACAGTATCTGTAAACTACACTAAACTATAGCCCAGGCAGATTTGAGAACACTAAAGGATTTTTTAAATAGCAGCGAGACAAGTGCCTATTCTATTTGTCCTAGTAGAAAACCCAGCCTGCCCCATGATAAAGTGAGAAAACTGTGACTTGTCAGTGTGAACAGGAGGACTTTCCCAGGTCATTTCTCGTGCAAGAAAAAGGTCACATATTTCCTTTCCTCTCTTGGTCCAGCATGTTATTTTTCATGTAACATGAAAAACGATACACCTAGCTAACAAAGAATATAAGAAATATTCTTTGGCTCCCTTGAGCTCCTATTGCCTTATCTGCTAGCTGAAATTATGTTTCTCTACATTTCAGACAAATAAGGAGGAGTTCTATACCTTTGCTAAAACAAATCTGGTGAGGGAGTAAAAGTCTCCATTATGTTCAGCTCCTTGCAACTGATCTGCACAACATGCAGCCCAGGGCCATTTGTCCTTTAGTGGACCATAGGCAATGCCTTGCCCTGTATGCCCCCATGGCTAAGGACAGCCAGGCACCAGTCACTCAGCCAGCTCATAGTCAGTCTGTCAAACGGAGGTGTGTTTAAAGTACCATCAGAGAGTGCCTTGGTTCCACTGCAGACAACAAACCCATAGGTCTGTTTGGTCTCAGCAGGGCTCCTTCAAACTCTGTTTAATTAAGGTCTTTGTAAATTCTCACTAACACATATAAATCCCCTCCCACATATCAATAAAATTTTATTTTAGGGAAAGAGAATGAACACAGACACATTGATCAAAAGTTAACTAACTATACAGTATATCAGGAGCTAATGAAAAACAAAGACATATACTCCTTTAGGATTACAACAGCTCCCCACAGGGTTCAGTGTGATAACAAACTGTCAGAGCCCCACTACCAACAGTGACAAAACAACCACCACCAAATGGATCTTTTAAAGCTGTGGCCCATGATGAGGTTCAGGACAAATTCAGTCCCTGCCAATATGCTTTCACTACCTAAAAGCATCTTGGTTTTTGACTTGATAATTATAGTGTGCTGAGCCAACCAGCTGTAACTAAGGAACAGGAGCTGCCCAAATGAAGCAAAATGCATAGACGTTTACTGCTGATTTATCACACAGTAATGAACCCAGTTACAGCCTTTTGAGGCATGGAAGTGAAAGACAGAAAGAGAGAGAGAAAAAAAGATGAGGAAAGGAACATTTTGTTCCAGTCAGTTTCCATGAATGAGGAAAACACCAGGTGTGATTCAATCAAAGGACGCCCTCCCACAGTCATGCTGTTGCTGGAGAAGTGGCCACTGGGCAGATACCCGAGACATACATTTCCCAAAGCACACAGACCCAGTCTTTGCTGAAACATGAACTTTCACTGATGGCAGTACACATATATAGCAGGGCAAACAAGAACGGCAGAAACGGCTGAACGAACTTTATTCAGGATCTGACATACAATGTCAGTATAATGAACGTGACCTAAAGAAGATAGTTACACTCATAACAAGACTGAGTTGGCAGCTTTGCCCAATTAGTACCAGTTCATTTTATGTTGATAACTAGTATACATATACAATACTCTGTAAAAGCTTAATAGATGTCACCATAAATCATAGTACTTTTTATCCCCTGTGCTCTTTATATTTGGAAAGTACTTTCAGTTGAATCTTCTTTAATACTACTTGTAGACTGAAATTAATGCAAATGTAATTCTGGCAGTCTCTGCAAGACACCAGAAATATATGGACCAGAAAGGGTATTTTTTCACCCAGCATCTATATGACTACTGCTCTTAAAAAGAAAAACTGTTTTGTTCCAACTACTGTACACCATATTTACAGCAACTTTAGTCTGCACAGAACTGAGACAGGCAAAATGTAGGGGTTTTCTCCCCTTCCTCCTGAAGTTCAAGTTCTCTCCCAGAGCAACAACTCCCAGTTTTCCTACCTACTCATCAACTTGGGAAACATTTTAACAGCAGTAACCAACACAAACAGCTGCTATGTTCATTGCACTGTAATGGCAGACTACCCCACCTGCTTACCAGTAAAGGAAATAGTAAAAGTTGCCACGATTTTTACTGTTACCAGTAAAAATGCTGAATTCTTGTCTCAAGCTGCTCGAACTGCCAGTTGCAGCCAAGGAAATGGGTGTTGTCCCTTGATATGCCCCCGGCCTGCACTTAGCTAAAACACTGAGGTGTTGCTGAGCCAAGAAGTTACCAGGGTAGCCTAACAGGCCACTTTACAGGCATTGCTTGTTAACTGCTGCCTCCTGCAAGACCACCCCCAGCAGGAGGGCAAGTACAGACTTGCTTTTAGGAGGGACGTGTCTGAAGTCTGTTGTCAAACTGGAGGGATACTTCGCTTTTTGGTAGTCTAATGTCCACAAAATGGCCCTTAGGCAATTTCCAGGGCTCTGTGTTTCTAGCCTGTCCTTCAGAATTTTAATGAGGGAGAAGGGTCAGAAGTTAACATAATTATTTATAAACCAATGTCAGAATTTGTTGGGTAGTTTTTCCAGTGTTTTCCCACATACAACTCTAAACTTATAGACTAGTGCATTGCTTTCAACATTGCTTGTCATATTTCTTCTTCCCTTCTTGTAACATTTTCTTCAGTAAGAGAATGGTAATTCAGCCATATGTTCCAAAAATATAACAAGCTCTAACTGCAAAAATAACTATTACTGATTTTCATTTTTCCTTACAGAGGAACTACAGAGAGACAACATTGTTTGCTTCTGAAGACACACACACACACACACACACACACACACACACACACACACAGATTAAAAGGTATTTGTCATAAGCATTTTGGCAAACAACTCTTATGCTTCTGCTGAGTGAATCCCTATATGACTGTTTTCTCCACCTTGAAAAGGCCAGAAATGCATATCTAGCTGTTTCATAATAGTGGAGGGGATTTTAAAAAATATTATGTATTTTCTACTTGAATAACATCACAAAGCTATAAAGTGTAAGTTATGCACTCATCAAGATTCTTATTTGGTGTATTTTGAAAACAATGGCAAAACTCACTGCCATCACTTTCTTAAGTTCAAAATCTCGACTGGGAACACTTCAGATATGAGTTTGGCTGCAATAAATACTTCCTTTTAATTTTACTGATTCTGGCCTCCTTAAAGTGTATTATAATGCACTCAGTAATAAAATAACTTGGCAAGAATACATTCAGAAAAAAATATTTTAAAATAACACTATCTTTCGTGCATTGCATTCAGAATTATCTTGTATTCCATTAAAGTAATTCTCAGTCACAAATTGTGAACTGGGAAAACAAGTGGAGTTCTTCCAGATTAACTGTCACAAAGAGAAACTGCTGAAGAAAGCAATTAAGAAACCCACAGCATCCCCTAATTTAAGACACACTAAAAAAAAGAAAAAAACTGCCATGAACAAAGGAAAATGTGAGGTCTGCTGCTAGCTGTGCCCTAATTCTTTGCTTATTTCAGTCTTTTTGCTGTTAGTTTATGGTATTTTACGTACTATCCTCCATAAAAATAAACAGGTCCTTGGAGATTACCATATCACAATCAGCACTTCAAAACTACTTGCAGTAGCTCTCTACCTTCATAGATGTAAAAAATAAAGATTCTGAACAGGGACTACTGGTATCATTTGCCTTCATATTGTGCCAAGTAGGCTTTTGAAATGCCAGTTATTGTGGAAACTGGGGAAAATGGTAAATCACATCCTGCTGAGGGATATGCTAGCTAAGCATGGCAACAACACCATTAAGAAAAAAATCTCCTCTCAATACTATTTTAAAAGGTATTTGCCTCCATAATTTACCAAACTGAAAGCTAGGACAGTAGCTTTGAGTTAGCAGTTTGAAAACTCTGTGTTATGTTTGCTACTGTAAAAAAAGAACTGTGCATTCACATATACACCTTGCTGGAAGCTCTAGTTAAGCGCAGCTCTGACAAATCCTCCTCCAGCATTTTAAATTCAAGTCCAGTTCAAGTCCAGTTCTGCAGGACTCTCGCATAACTGTCCCAAATCAGTGACAGACTTGTCACTGACATTGAGGGGAACCAGAAGCAAAGAGTCTCACAGAAACAAGGGATGTCTTACCACAGGAATACCTCAGAAATTGAGCAGGTTGTGAGTCTCAATGAGAAGACAGTACACACATAGAAAATGTGCTACATTACACAGTTCTTCACTCAGTAATTAATATCTGCAGATATACAGGAGAGGAGGATGATCCACAGTGTGGAGTTTATTTAAAAGAAACACAGGGGAGAGATAAAATATGGGCAGAGTACAGCATGAGCTCTAAAAAAGAGAAAGAAAAGGAAAATGACTAAACTGCTCCAGTTCAAAAGAAAGGGGATCTCCAGACCTCAGGTGATTAGTAGTGCTAGACAGATATCCCCCCTTTTTCTCACTTAAGCATTTTAGGTCCTGTTAATTCATGTTTCTTCATTCTTAACAATGTTTTGTAGCTGCTCAGGAAGATAAATATCTGTCCTGAAAAGAATTCCCTTAAAGATTTTATGCAACATTTCACGTAAATACTATGCCTTTTACAGAAAGAGTTTGTCCATATCCAAATTAACACAAGCCACTTATTTCTGCATAGTGGATTTTTTTTTCTGTTATACTAGACATTCATATTTGGGATATGCTTAGAAAAAAAGACAGAAACTTTTGCTAGCTCCTGTATCACTACTTCTTAATGACTCAACTTTATTTTAATGCCACATATGTCACAGCTATCAGCCTGTTGGAAATATTTCTGCATCCTATTTTGTTAGCTGTCCTACAATTTCAGAAGCTCGTGATCTCTTGTGGAAGTTTGCCGATGTAGTTCCCTCTCCCTCCCCAGCTATAGCATGACAATGCATGCTAGAACATAAGCTCTGGCACAGACTTTGGAGATGGATGTGGAAAGGTTACATAATTTTGCAATAAATTCGTTATGATCAAGCAGCACCAGTTAAAGCAATCACTCTCCTGGCCAAAAAAATAAGTGAGGAAAAGAAAAACAAAAGACCCAAGTCTTCACTTTTCTGATGTTGCATCAAAGCACAGGTTGCAACAAGCTGAGAAAGTGTAATGTGCTTCAACGTCTTTTTCAGTTGCTATGGTACAGTTTCTTATGGAAAATTCCTTGTTCTGCGTGATGTTTTTCCTGCCTCATTTGGGATGGCAGAACCGTTCCTTGTGTCACCTGAGAAACCGGGCTGTCAGTTTCCACCTATTGGTGAGAAAGAAACTCATCAGCAGCAGAACTCAATGGAAAATTCCTTGGCTAGAAGTTTCTGCGCTGGAGGCCAACATGACAGTGGGGAGCAAGAACGGATAGGTCAGGGGATGAGGGTGCCACACAGGAGATCTGGCTTCCACCTCAGGGTCAGACACAGATTTCCTGTGTAATCTGGAGCAAAGGATTTAATCACTGTGACTCCCTGCTCATAGAGGCAGGACAACCAAGCATCCTTTCCCCGTTCTTCACCCTGTGTGTGGAGCCCCGGGTCTGTAACCTGCCCACTGGACAACCAAGTAGCTCCAGGTTACAGGAGTGGGGCCATAGCCCAAAAGCTCTTCAGGCAAAGGTCCCCAGTGCTTTGCACAGTGAGGTCTTGTTTAGACCATGGAGCTCTAAAGTAATGCATGGAAATAATACTAAGTGGTTTCATTATTCTCTATTTTTAAGGAAAAATATCAACATAGGCAAGGAGGGAAACTCCAGCTTTACTGTACAGACAAATAGGAAAAACACAGGCCTTTTAGAGGAGATCTGCAATCTATTTTCTGCATAGATAATACTGAAAATTGCCATAAACAGTATAAAAAGGGTATTATAGCATCATACTAGTGATACAAAGCAATCGGGGATCAGGCCTTTTCACTAGGGGAATTTTTTAATTGACTGGTTGGAAGTAATCCGATTTTAATGTGACATTTTTCCTGCTGGAGTGTTTGCCCTTCCAATGAAAAAATAATTAGGTTCCACCACTTTTGATTCATGACGAAAACAAAGCGTGGTTAAAAAGAAAAACTAAAAAAATTTGTTAATGTTTTAATGCTGTTGGATACCTGCAGTACTTCAGATTGTCAAATTTTCCATGGATTCTCTATGGTGGTGAGAAGAGCTTTTGACCTCTCTGACCAAATGGGTTTTGAAAATAATAAATGCATAAGTGTTTGAAAAGACACTCCTTTAGTAATGTCTGTCATGAGAATGAAGAGCATTCAAAATATGACAGTGCAAGTGCATTCCACAGGACAAATTTTCTCATGGTGCCAATATTTAAAGCTCCATTGACTTCAGTGGAGTTTCACCCTTTAAGAAGGTTTGGACTTGCTGGATATCACTTGCAGTAACATACAAATTTTTGTCTTTTAGGTCCCTTGCCAGGTAAGTTCAACAAGAAAATGAATGAAAACAGGTGTAGGAATGAAAGAAAATATACTAATATTAATTAAATATGTGTCAAGACATTCAAAGTTTTGATTCCCATAGCATTAATTCCAGCATAAAGCTAGTCAAAAATTTCACTGAAAAATATTAATGATGTAAAATAAAGTCTTAAATACTTGGCAGCATAAAAATACTGATTTTCAGTTACCTTTTTGCTTTCCAAAACATAGAATCAAATTTAACATTTCAAAGCAGGAGAATACTTCCTCTCCCCCAGACAAGCACACACAAAAACACTCTTACCCATATTTTTGAAATATTTTAACAATTTGAAATATTTTCCACAAGAAAAAAAATTTAAAAATACCAAATTTTAATAATTTCATTGAAGAATTTTTTTCTGTTTCAACAGTTCAAGTTGAAACTTGGGACAAAATTGAACCAAATTCCCTCTGCTTTTGTCTTATATTTTATATCAGCAAATAATCTTGAAATGCTGAAATCTCCCATGGGAGGAAGATTCTGTTTTTGAACAGCTTTACTTCTGTGCATTTAAAATCTCAGCTACTACCCTGGAACTCTGGAGGGGAAGGACTTGTACTGATGATGGAATAATTCAGTAAAGGCTGTATTATTCCAGCTGTACAAGGTGGCTGATAAAGGCTGCAGGACCTTCCTGTCTTGCTTTGCATTATGATGGAGGAGCCACTCTTTCAAGGCTGCTGCCAGATGAAGAACTGGTTGCCAGTCTCACACAGAAGCCCGTGCAGGATCCCTGCACACCAGCACACTGCTCCACTGATTATTTTCCTCATTCTACCAATTTGGACTCTCAGCTGACAAACTTTACATTCTGATCTGAATTCTGTGACTTGAAAGCAATTGCTCTGAAAATCTCTCCCAGGCTGAACAAAATGATAAAAATGAAAGAGAGATTCTGGATTTCAATTCCTATGTTACTGCAAAGACTTGTCCATGTACCAATCCTTTGTAATAACAAAAGTTTTGCATGCAACAGTATTTTTGTGTTAGAACTCAGTATTTGGATTATGATGAACCATCTCATCTTCAGCAAGGATGGTCCTATTATATTAGTATTCCTAATAAAAGAAAATCTGAAGAACAGTTCCTCAGCTTTTCAGCAGACAGTGATTATTAGGATAGCTCTTAAATTAAATTAGGATACCTCTTGAATACTCAGACCCTTTGATAATCACAAGCTTTGTTGTTACATTTGCCTTCTCCCAATATCCTAATAATCTTCCTCCTTGTATCTCCAGCAGCACCAGCAGAAGCTGGGACTCGAGGCAGGGTGTGCAAACTGATACAGAAATAAAGAGTGACCTAGAAGTGGTTTTTGTTGTTCGTTTTGTACCCTATTGATACTTTCACACTCCCCAAAGATCTGAGACATTTTATAATTATGACCATAATGCAATTACATCAGAGATTCAAGATGACTTTCCTACTGAGCATCTAGAGAAGCAATAAACATCAGTTTAAAAGCTGTAAAACCAAATCAGCAAACTGATTAAAGCCACAATTAAAAGGCCCTGCCACACCAACTCCAGTCCGCTTCACTGGGGCTACAGCTGTCAGGATGAAACATAACAAAATTGGAAAACGTAATGAACACAGTGGCCTGGTGAAAGGCAATTAGAAAATCCTTAATCAAACACTGCATGTTTAACAAGCTAGGTAATGTAAAAAAAGCAAAGACTACTTGCCTAAATCCTTTTGCTCTCTTAATCCTAATCCTGAAACCATGGAGAAAGAGGTAGGTAGTGATTGTAATTGTGTTAAATTTGGAGGAGCACAGCCGCAAAACATTGGCTTCATTGGAGTAAATTGATAACAGGCCCACCCTTTGTCTTGCTTATCTTTTATTTGCTTTTCCCTGCTCCATTCTCTCCTTCCTTCTCTTTCTTTGGGAGCAGGAGATCTGTACACTTTGCTGTCTCCCAGAGTGCCGCTTCCTACCGGAACCCTCTCTGGTTATTGCTTGGGTGTAAGACATAGGATTTTGTATTTTCCTTTCCCTATTGTCTGAGCGTGATTTATATCTGCTGCATCTTTGTGACGTTCATTCAGTTTTCTCCATTCTAATTAGTTTTCTCTGTAATTGTTTCTTGCAGCTTATATTTATGACACCAGGGTCAACCTTAATGTTCTTGCTGGCTTAAACAGTACCTAAAGATAAGATGTTTATCTCCGTGTTTGAGACACGGACATTTTTCCCTCTAGCAAAGCCTAAGGACATATATCGTGTTCTGCCCATATGGAGCAGCTGCCTGTTAAAGGTAACAAGCAAGATGCTAGAGTTTGCATTGACTTTCCTTTATTCCATAATCTTGCTATAAAATGTAATAAGATACTTCATATTTTTGCATTCATGTACAGAGTTCATTTCATAAGTCTTTACATTATTTTTCTCTGATGCTTTGCTCCACCACCTTTCATTGGGGTCAAGAGGAAGGGAGAATAAACAATTGTGTTCTGTGAATCAAACTATCATCCTTCTGTAGATCAGACTAACTAGTCAAAAGTGTGATTTTATTTACAGTCATCCTACAGCTTGCACAACTTAACAACATACATAAAGAATCTCAGTAATTCAAGTGTGTCAGAATGCAGAAATGCTTGGCTTGCACTGTATTAAATGGCTCATTAATTTACTTAAAAGCAACAACCCGAAAGCTAATTCCAAATACAAAGAACAATAGTAGCTGGGTTTGGTCTGAATATCTTCAAATAGGCTTTGATCTACGGCTGCCTTAGCCTCATTACCCAGAGAACTAATATGCCATGCAAAACTCTTAAGTCCAGCTCAGCACTGACACAGCCTCTCAGAATTTCAACCAGAAAGCAGAGTAGGGAATAATGGGCAGCTTATGACTATGGAGGGTTTATATTCTAGCTTATGAACCAGGATTTCCTTTCCTTATTACAAAAGTGTCGAGATCTAGGAAAGATTTAAACCCAGGATTGATATCTTTACTGAGACTACATTTACATTTAAATAATTGTTCTTCTTTCTTAAAAATGAAGACTCATCTCTTGAGATGCTTTAGCTAATGAACAATGTGGATTTTAACACGCATGATTGTATATAATATACCCATAGAGAAACACCACAGAAAGCCTAACAGTGTTTCTTAAAAGCTTTTGCAGACATCTAGATAGGATGTATGACTGGTCTGATGAGGCCAAGAGCTCACTGTGGGTGGGCACAGTCCTTTTTATATGATGAAAAATAACTATGGCATTTGGAGGCAGGAACTCCATCCCAAAAGCAGACAAAAAAAATCAACAAGCATTTCTCTGTACACTTTCTCTCCATTGTTATAAAAAAGACATATCGCTTTTCTGTGTTTTTCCCATAGAAAGTGCTCTATTAAATTTCTGTATACATATTCTGTCAATAAACATAAGCTGCAAAATTGAGATGGCAAAGCTGTCTTCTGCAGGAGCAGTGAACACCTGTGTGCTTTGTTCTGTCTGGAAAACACTCTACCTTGTAGTCAAAAAAGAAACCTACTGGTCCAAAATAAATCTCTTACCAGTCTGTTTAATGTTGCCATTTACCACAGCCCTGTTTCAGATGTTGAGGCCAATCTCAAAACACACAGAGATCAATAGGCAGGAAAGACACATGTTGATTAAAATGGGAAATCAATTCTGGATTGGGCCTCTAGAGGAAAGCTATCAGTGCAAAGTAAAGTTGAATATTTTCATCTTCCTCATTCAATCAGAAGTTCGACTTTATGATCTTGGATGTTTTTTCCAATTTTAATGATTCTATGATTTCTGAAAGATATACTTCATTTTGCACTGTGTTTATTCCTCAGTGTGGTGCAATTTCAGGGTTCTGTAAAATGCTGCCATTAAAAGAGGTAAAAAACTGTAACTTTGAAGTGCAATACAACCTCGTGGTAGCTGTGGGAAACTATTTCCAGCAAGGAAATGTGCTACATAAAGGCTAAAAGCCTTTAGCAAGCTGGGAAATAGTAATCTTCCTCTTCAGGTAAAAAAGCTAAGACAAAAAGGAAATATGTTCTTCAAGAAGATCTCTGTGAATTTGAGGCTCAAGTCTGTGCTCCTATATCATATCTTCAGGATCAGAACTGTGATTTACTACTACTATGAAACTACACCTCTGAAAAAATGAACCCGATGTCTCCGGTCAGGGTTGGGCACAAGGCTGAAAGGCCCTTTCCTGCAAGGCTGAGTTGAGCACAGGGCTTTTGAGCTTCATTTCTGATGCCTGCTAGGGCTGGCTATGGCATCTGAAGAAGTCCAGCCACTAATTCACCCTGCCCAGTAGTGGCGACAGAACTGATGTGACTTGGTCACAGGCAGCTCACACCTGCAGTCAGCCCTGGGCTGCTGAAGTTGAGGGACCACAAACTGCTTCTACTTGTCCTGCTACAGATGGAGCTCCCTTCTGCAGGCACTTTGTGAATGCTGTGGGGGTTCAGAGCCCTTGGGGCAGAATGAAAGGCTCACCCCTGCCAGGGTTTTACCTGCCAGGTAAATTACCTGGACAGACGAGCATCAGCTCTCCGCTGCAATGGCTGTGGGTGATCTGTGACCCTCTGGCCTTCCAGCTGCTTCTGATCTCTCTTCTCCTCTACTCTCTTGGTCCTGAGTGTTTCAGCCATAGGAGGATATAAATATGTTGCTGTTAATCTCAGAGAAGGTGCTACATACTATTCAGGGAATATCTGCTTGTTTATTAGATAGGGCTAGTATTTACAAAAGGACATCAATGTGTCACAAGCATAAGCCAATCTTTAGGTGTTAGAAGACTTTAAAGAAATACACACATTAAGGTTCATTGGATACTTATTTGAAGAACGGTTCCTAATAGGTACTGCCATTTTCAGATACTAGAAGAGTTAGTACTACGATCCACTGTAGCAATTTGTCAATTCCTGAATTGAGCAGATAAATTATGCAAAATAAAGTGAGAATTTATCATCAATGTAAGCAGGAATGTAATCGCTGCTAGACAATGATAACACGAATAATTTCATTCTCACCTGATTATACAGCACCTTTACACACCTGCCATTGCACAAACGAACTTTATGGACCAAAGCATCATAAATCCATTAGAACACAACACTGTGTAACAGGGTACTTCTAAACCAGAGGTTGGAGAATTAGCCTATAAGCTTTTCTCTTGCTCTTCACCACCCAAGAAGGAGCTTTTCAAGCTTTCCTACATCAGGCAGGTCAGTGCATTTCTGTCTGGAGGCAATCCCATTGCTATTTAAGTGTCAACAGCCCCTAGAGTGGAGTCTGCAAATACTGCAAAATGGTTGCTTTTCTTCTGATGAGAATTAGAGAGGGACAAGATAGATCATGTGCTCCTGCAAAGCGGTTGGAACTAATCAGACTTGTATTTATTGCATTTTCTTCGCCAAAAGCTGAAGCTGAGGTTCTTGTTTCTTTTCCATCTGTTTCTCCCTTTTTCTGTTCCTACTTTGTGTGTTCCACTTGATGGGTATTGTTTTCAGCTATTTCTTGGAGGTTTTTTGTTAAGGCATCCACAGGCCTTCTCAAAAAAAAAAAAAAAAATACTCATCCTTGAAAGAAAGCCTAGAAACCAAAACCAAACCATCTAAATAAATCCTCAGCAACACTCAGAAATAAGAGTTACTGTGTGGGAATGACTTCATTTCAGAAAGCTTCTAACTGAAACTGTGGCTCAAGGAAGTATTCATAATGGCAGTTGAAAATTCTGTCAAATCTGTCTTTCCTTCAAAATTATATAAACTGGAGATTGTTTGAGGTTAGATTTCATTTCAATACAATATTGAGAATAAATAACAATGTGATAGAGACAGACAGCCCATTTTTCATTCCTTCTTTCCAGTTCTGTAGGAAACAAACCTAGGTGGGAGGAAGCAAGAAGGAAGTGATCTCTGAAAACAGCTTTGCTTCCAGTCTTCTTAACCCCAATTCCAACCATCCAATACAATTCAGAGCTGCTCAATGCATCCTTTTGCAGCCTTTTTCTCCAGCCTGTGCAACTACAGACTTTCAGCAGCTTCCAACAAAGCATTTTCAAAGGCATTTAGTTAGCTAAAGGTGTAGCAATAATTTACTGGAATTTCCCAAAGTACTAAGCTGACTAAGCCTCTGAATTCTATTGACCAGACTTAACACTTTGAAGCAGTTTAGGGCTCCTTAGAAAACTGGTTGCTTAGTTTAATTTAGCGCCTGAATGCTGTTTCAGTGGACTAGCTGACATCTGAGAATGGAATTTAAATTCCCCCAACTGCAGAAATTAAAAAAAAATCCCTAGATAGAGTATTAGTATTAGATGATTATTATTATATATAGTATTAGATATACAGAGATATGTCTCAATATAGCAAAACAGAAAATAATTGATATGCATACACCACATATTTTTTATAAATGCAAACAATGTCCCCATGCAATATGTTTTCCATTTAATTGTTTAACTGGCCCCCAGAGCTAACAGGCAAGTTGCTAGCCATAGGTATGGCACAACTTTTCATCTGGAGAACTTTTAAGAATTTCAGACCTCATCACAGTATTTTGACTTAGCTTATTTGACACATATTTTCCCCTTCAGGAGTTTTGTGTTTTATCACAGTAAGTCCCTCTCAGTCTGCAAATAATAGTCTTCAATTATTATGGGCATGGGTGGACTAGAGACAAGACCAATCCAGTGTTCACTTCATACCAGATCTGTATGCCTCATAATTCAATCCACATTCTGACCTTTGAATATAAACAAACCATCCTCTGTGGAAAGTTCTGCTCCATCACAGGCTGAGAAAGCCACTACAGCCCTCACTGCCAAGTACTACTGAGTTCAAGGACTGCCTGTGTCTCCTTGTGTCCCTCAGACATTGTTCCACTAAGCAGAGGTCTCTTCAAGAAAGCAGAGGGTAATGAAAGGTGTTCTCCCTTCTGTCCAACAAATCAAAAGAAAACTAGCTTAAGGGCAAGAGAGAAAGGGAGAACTCTAAAAAATGATCATATAATACATTTCAGCTGTTGATTAATGATGGAAATACATTCCTAGAACTGTCTACTCACATAATCCTAGTTTTTATCTGACTCAACAATGCTGAAGTCAGGTATTTTACTATATAGAATATATATCTAAATTAAAATGGACTTATTAATTAAACATTTTCCACTGAGAAAAAAATAATCTTGTATTTTTCCCAACAGATCTTGTAGAACATGAGCCTATTTAGGAGTTTGATTAACAAGCTAATGCTGACAAAAATATTTGAAGAACACTATAAAGTACTTAATAATATTACCAACTGTGTTACTTTTATTTCTGATAAAATTTTAAATGTCTGTAAGATTCAACTTGTTGCTGGTCTACCCTGTGCTTGTAAAACAGATGCAGATAAGTGAGACATTGAGGAGATCCCCAGCAAAAACCTGTCAAAACCAAAACTAACATGCTTAAACCTTTTGAATCTCAATGGCATTTTTGCTGGGAAAGGGTCTTCACAACAGGTGATAATAAAGCTACACAGGCTGCAGAACAAAAAAGCTTTGGGACATTAACCACCCAAGAGCAGCTGAAAGCTTAAGCTTTCTGCATCCCAGCCCTCATATTCATCTCCAGTGGGATGCAGTGAGAAAAGCAGCTCCCTGGTAGAATTTAGTATGCAGAGTACAAATGATGTAGGAAAGGGAGGGACAGCACGGTGCGGGTGAACTCCTGCTGGGTGCGAGCTGCTGTGCAAGTCAATACTGCCCCAGTCACACACAGAAACATGAGGGTCGTGCATATATCCAGAGTTCTGATAGCTCCAGGCATAACAGGCCACCCAGAGCGTCCCTGCCTGTGGCAGATCTGCAGACTTGCAAAGCCAGCCACATGGTCTTGCAGGACACAAACTGCTAAGCTTCTCTCCAATGTCAGTCTAGAGCAGTGATAGCCTTAATTGCTCAAAGGCAGCTGCTGGCGAGAGCAGTGAAGATGTCACACACAGCTGATAAACAACATGGCTCATCACACTGTAACTGCAATAAATACTACTCTCTCTTAACCAAAGCTTACTGCGGGCATCTGTATTCCTGATAATTTTCTCCCAGAATTCATCTTTAGTTGAATTTGTGCCCAGGGCTCACTGCATTTTTACATAAATATTTTTCTGAATAATGATGCAACTTGCTTCGTGATGAATTCAAGAAAATTAGAAGTAGGGTTTATGAAATAATTTTGGCTACAAAGTTATTTATTTGTAAGTTTCTCTTAGTATTTCTCAGATTTAAAATTTCTCATTTCATTCTTATTTCACTTGGATGTGTATTTCTCATTTAGCCAGAACTTCCACTAACACAAAAATATAAATCCAAAGCCAAATCCTATTCCCATGCATAGCCTCATGATAGGGATGTTTTCAGAACAGATTACCTTTTTTTCTCATTCAGCTTAAGTACTATCCACGCAGGTTTCTGTATATTAAAATTATAAAATTAATATCCATAGAATCTAGTTTGCAGAGTCTGAAAATAATAACTTAATTATTAGAATATAAATTAGTATTTGTCATTTATGTGTTACAGATTTAGATAGATGTTCTGGTGACAAAACACTGTATGTGTTTCTGATACAGATGTATTAACAAATGACAAACTGAATGTGGCATTGCCATGGAGACTACACTACAGTAAAAGCACCACACTGGGTTTTTTCACCTTGGCTCATAACCTAGTTGCAGAGAATGTTTGAACATGTGTTAAATTTCACTTATCTTTCATAAAGTTTGCTCTTTGACCAAAGCCCATAGTTGAGCTTGATGTAGACAGTGTACTCCACTGCTCTGCTGAGGAAGAACAGTGTTCTTATCTGAAGCTTACCTGACAAATTTGAAGCCTTTAACTAAGGCTTCACCTTAATTTTGACACCGGACACTACCTTGAGAGTGCATGTTTCATACTGTCTTGACTCATATTAAGTATTTGAAATGCATACTGTGGATCTTCTTTGTTCAGATGTCCTTATAACATCTGCTATTTACCCTGAAGTATGTTTCATGTGCTGTTATTTCCAGGTGGTAAAACACTTGAGCTATCCACAAAACAGAGATCAGAGTCAAAGCTGTTCTTTCTTGCAGTTGTATTTCCAGCATTTGGACTTCAGTGAAAATATTTTACTGGATAATTTGGGTCACAGAACAACATTCTGTGTGATGGAATGCAAATATTTTGCAGGGAGCACAATATCTTCCTTTTTTGATTAGGTGTAAATGGACTTCAAGGATCAAGACTGCAACAAAAGTTATATCCTGGGGAAAGAAGTGATTCTGTGGGTTTGCCCCAACACTAAATTAGGAAATTTATAAGCTATTCTCTCAAATTCTGAAATTTTAATGAGGTAAAATCCAAGACTTTTCAAGTTGAAGCCTTTCTGCCTTTGGGAGAATTTTTTCCATCTGATTGGAAAACAAAAAATGCAGGTTTATTAAGTCTCAGAATGAGCAGCAGGAGTAAAAGTATCTAATTTCCCTAAAATGCATTTATTCCCTATTACCTTTTATTAACTGTGCAAAAGAAATAAATGACCACATTCTTGAGAAAAATATTTGGGACTCAGAATGCTATGGTCTGGGAGAAAAATCTCTTGCCCAGTTAAAAAAAAAAAGTTAAATGTAACTAATGGAAATAAACCACTGATATATACAGCTGCCATTTCTGACATACCTGTGACTCGATGGACAATTGTAAAGACACACATTTTAAATGGTGGCTGCTATCAGGGGTTAAAATATGCAGTCAAATTACAAAAGTATATAGACAAAATAATAAAATATAACTTCATATATCTTTATGTCCTTATTCAGCCAGTAAAATATTTCCAGGGTAAAGCAAACAGTAGGATCAAGACAAGAATTAAATATAATTTTTATATTCCTCTTCGTAATCTCAGCCTCATCTATGTTTGTTTTTCAGCATAAAAAGATTTTTTTAGTTTTCAGCATCTGAAGAGTCTGAAGTGAGTGTCTTGTTAAACCTCACAATCACAACTAACAATGAGTATCAGGAATTACAAGTTCAATATGGACAGAGAGGTTTTTCTTCCCAGTCTGGATTTCACTTAAGATTTGTTAGTTTTGCTCCTCTGCATTCTGGCTGCTGAGGTCATAGTGTCTTTTATAGGAAAATGTGCTGCTTATAAATTCTCAGCCCTGCAAGCTTTGGGAGTTGATGGAAAATCCCCAGCCTCAGGGTTTAGCTGGCTAAGAAAACACTACAGCAGCCCTTTTTTTGTAGTCACTCAAATATAAAAGCCTTTCAAAAGAGATGGAAATGCTCTCGGAGTGTTTGTCTTGGGCAATCCTTCTTCTGTGCACAGGGACCAACTCGATTAATTTTTTACCTTATAATGTTAGACGAAAATTGCCCCTTTTCCTCAGGCCTGTAGGAAAGTGTTGGGTGACAGACACAGTCTGGAATAAAGTCAAATGGAGGCTACCCGCTGCAGACAGTCTGTATTTTGTGCATTGCTGCTTTCCAAAGGATACTACCTGTGCAGGATGAGCAACACCCAGAAACAGACCAATATGCTGCTCTGGGTCAGAGACCTGTCAGATCCCTGCAGCACAGAGACTCTCCTGGTGAATTTTATTTTTGCCAGCAGCTTTTGCTTCACCAGAGTGTCATGTCCCCACTTGGCAGCAAGAGTTTGCATAACCAGCAAAGAAACACATGCTGGGACCAGGCTCTGCTGTGGGACTCTTTGGACAAGGATGCCTGAGAAATACAGACTAGGTGATCACAGTTCCTCCTTTTGTTGCACCTACCCTGGAAATACAGAAAACTGCTTCTTTTTTTGTATTGAATGACTCACTGATATTGATCCAAGGGATGGGAAGAAGGTTGTCAACATGCTCTAAAATTAAGAGAAGCCAGACTGCCTTGTAAGGCGTGAGTGGCCAGAGCTGTGAAAAACAACAAGGTGTTGAACTACAACTGGCTGCACCCTTCTGCCAACAGCCTGGTAGAGGAACTGCAACTCAGCAGGCCCTAGTGTCTGGCTGCTCCCCTCTCTTCTCTGTGATGGCTGTGACAGGGCTGTCTCCTCACCGTGACAGAGAAGGGCCAGCTCTGCACACTCATGTGCTTCTGCACTGTTCAAATGCTCCCAAACAATCAAAACTGAATTTAAAAATAATGTAATGAACAACAACAAAATATATATAATAAACAGAAGAACAAAAAAATCCAGATTTTTTTTCCGCTTCCTCAGGCTTCTGGGGTCTGCCTCATATTCTGATCCTTTTCTTCAGATTTTTTTCATCCTAAAATGAAATCTGACATCATCACCAGAATCCAAGACCTATGGCTTTAAAGACAGAAGTCCTGTACTATGGGAGTAGTGATAAAATGATAAGAATAACTGTCCTATTTCTTTTCTCTCTCAAAAGTCATTAAAGAAGGTGGTGGACAGGAGCAGAGCACTGCTGCAACTTTCCTGACTAATGGGAGCACAGAAAATCTGGCTATGCATATTTTAAAAAAATATATATAGTTAAAGAACAAGGAAAGTCAGAAAAATATTGAGGTTACCTTTAACTAAATGATGTAACAATCTCTAAAATGCAAATGAAAATCCCTAACCACAAATTGAAGAGTTCAATGTTCAGAAGGGGATAAAAGAGGGGTGCTCTCAAAACTTCTGCCTTTAAAATTAGCACTGCACATGCAATTAGCAATTTACTCTGGAACTCGAACTATGGGCTAAATTCATTCTTTCAGAACAGAAAAATGAATAAAAATTAATTTAGAAAAATTATTTCTGCCAACTTGTAATCAGCTTCAGACTTTCCCTAATGGAAGCCAACTGGAATAAAATAATATTATCTAAACTGCATATTCAGACCCTTACACTTGAAAGAACAGAATCTGAAATGCAGAAATATAGATGAAATATTAAGACTAGCTCAAGAGCATACACAAATTTTCCATATGAAAGTCACAATAGACACCACATCATTTGAAATGCAATGGTTGTTTATAAGGCCAGTCACTGAAAACATCTTGCCACTAAACCATCCATTGACTAATCAATAAGCCTGCCCAGTACAGTACGCTCTTTTCCAACACTGAAATCGATGAAATTGACAAATTTGAGTGAGTTGCAAGTACAGATTAGCTGGGAAGTGCAAACTGATGTCAGTGCAGCTATTTCTCAACTATAGGGATCCTGAAACCATGAGCTTGCAAATCTCTCCATTAAAGGGCAAAGTTCTAACCTTCCCTTCAGTAGCAAAAAACCCACAGTGACTTTGTTGGACAGGGGTGGGAGTTACTGGGGTAAGGCTCAGAGAGCAATTTGATTCTCAAAATCCCAAAGCCATTTGTAAGAAATTTCTTATCCAAGCTCCACCCTAAGAATCTCAGCTTGGGCATTTCCACTGACATTTTGTGACCTCTCCTCAGTTTGGCTTTTCACATTTCTACCAACACAGCCATGTTATTTATGGACTGCATTTCCACCATTAATCATGGAAATACAGTACTCATAGATTGATACATTCCAAGCGCTGGGCTGCAAGTTAAGTGATGAAGAACGTCCATAGTTGTTCCTTGAGAAAATGGATTTGTTTCTTCCATCTTCTTTCAACAGGTCTGGCAGGCTTGGCTGATAACTTCAGCAACTACAATTTCTATGCAGAGGTGTAGAGGACTAATTTTTGAAATACTGTAATATTAATGAAAATCTCAAGTATCTTAGGGTCTGTGACAGCTCATAAGATTAGTGAAACTTACCATATAGTAAAGGTTGGGATCTATGTCCCCAAGATATTACATTGTGCAGCTGATTTCAGGGGACAAAAATCTTGCAAGATTTGCCATCCATGCAAGGTTTATGGACTTGGTAATGTCACTTCCCTACGAAGTTATGCCTCAGTTTTCAAAAGCAACAACTGAACTTTGTTGGTAATTGCCGGGCAAGAGGTTTGCAGGTGGATACTAACAAAGCACCTGGTTTATAATGCCTTAACGGCAAAGAACACTGCACTATGTCCAGGCTCTGGCTCCCTCTCACCCATCTGAAATCAGAATTTTCATTATCTTCCAAGAACTGACATATGAGAAATACCTTCTGCTTTCACACAAAAAGGAACCAAGAAGTCTGGTAGGTGTCTGAAACATGATCTGTGCTGTATCAGTTCAAGGTGAAAATATTCAAAATGTTGGAGTGGCAGATGAACTCACCAGCCAGCAGCAACCAACAGAACATGGCATGGAAAGGAAAAGCCAGGAGCTCTGGGATAGCATGTCAGACAAACATATGCTGAATGAGCTGATGAGAAATACTGGTAGTTAAGCAGTAAATATCAGCCAATCCTAATTGGAAGATGTAATCTTCTACTGTTACATCAATGAAAGGTAGAGACAAGTGTTGTGCTGAAATGACAGAAATGCAGTCCTTCTGAGTGATGACTGGAACCTGATCACGGAAGCTAATGGGTCTTTGGTCTTCACCAGTTTGCTTTTCCAACCCTGAAGGCTGTATCTTAAGAGGAGGAAAATGCTGTAACTTTAGCCTGAGACAGACTCTTTAGAAGTCATCACTCTTTGGATTTAGTTATTGTATATTTAGTGAAAGGACCAAATTACAAGATAGAGTGATGGATTTCAAATGACACTGATTGTAATCAACTTTTTAATTTTCTTTTAAAAACGTGCACTTCTAATTCTTTGCAATGAAGCTTGATACACTGTATTCAGAAATGGTTTTCTGTAGATAAGTCAAAATATAGCCTAATTAGGTAATGAAAAAGAAACTCCACTTGCTACTAACAGCAAAAGTATTCCTTCATTTCTGTGAAAACTGCAATACAATCTGTATACAGTTTCACCTAACTTGATGTCTCACATCCTTCCACAGACCAACGTATGCTAAATACAGAAGTACTTTTGCCAGCATGACTGTCAGTGATTGTTGGATTTAATGCTGGTGAACAATGGAACTTAGATCAGATAAGAAATAAACATAATTGTTAACTATCTTGGTGGAGATGAGAAACCAGATGATAGTCAACAATACAGGAACAAGGTACAAAAGCTACTTAGGTTAGAGTAGTAGTTTATAAATACCAGATATACACATCAGGAGGAGGTTGGCAGGTTAAGAAAGGACAAGCACAGCTTTGTAACAATAAACAAATGAAGAAGGAGAGCATTTGTGAAATTATATCTGGGAAGCCCATTTTTGTCCAAGACAATTTCAATTACACTTTCTATATTTTTTTATTGCGTAGATGCTCAGTGTGGTAGAAGAAATCTGCCTTGGTTTATACACTACCATAATTCACCTGATTCTCTCTGCTAAAGCAAAAGCACCAGCACCACCACCTCCCCACTTCAAAACCCAAAGACTGGGACCACAGTGGCAGTGTGGCAGAATGCAGAGCATCAGCCCCTCAAACCTCCCCAGAGCACCACCGCAAAGTCCTGAAGCATATCCTGCAAGCATTTATACACCAACTGCACTTCATGTACTGTGATTAATTTCCCTGACACCATGTGGGTTTCATTGCAGCACACAAAACGAAATGCAGACTTACATATTTTTAGGATCAGGACCTACTTAACACAAGTCAGCTGTGATTTAATATGTCTGTACTTAATGTGCAGTTTACTAAATGTGAGAGGATTCTGTATTTTAGTGCAGTTAGTGTTTTTCCCCAGAACAGCATATATGTTGTTTCAACATTAAAGCTGAAGTTAAAAACTCTGTAGTTACTGAGGTTTATTTAAAGAATTAAAAAGTTGTCTAGTGCAGCTGGGAACTGAGGTACAGACAGTAGCCTCATATTTAAAAGTAGAGACTTTTATATAACAATAGGGAGCACTACTGGGGATCTTTCTCATTTATGATTCTTTAGCAGCTTCTATTTTTCACAAGAATTAATGTTCTAATTAGAATGCATTTCTATAACATTTTTCTCATGCTGATCAAGTATCACGAATTCAGTGATTTCCATGTGATCCCACTGCATATGCTGGGTCAGAATATTCAGATTGTTATTATCTGTTGGTTGAAGAGGTAATAGAGCGTTTCCAGCCACAAAATAGCGCTACACAAAAAAAAGCTATAGTAATAGTGAACACCAGGGATGCACAATAAAAAGGCAGAAAAAGACCGTTTGTTGCAGAACCACCCTTCTGGGCTGTGCTTAGTGCAACGATCTGGATCTAAATAAGGATTAATATTCACAAGGTAAGTGGCTAGCTCAGCATCAGTCTTTGTATGCAGTGTTAGAAGTTATGCATTCGTGTCATGCAGGCATGCTGTCATGCACGCATGCTGTCATGCACAGGTCAAAAAGGATTTCTGTTACAGCATTTAAGCTTTGCAAAGTTGGAGGCAAAGGCTTCCAACCTTGACAGTGAGCCCCTATGCTACAGTTTGTGCTAGAAAGTGATATCTTTCAGGGTAGGATACAGACAGGATGTAGTGTCTCTTAGTTGCAAGCCCAGTGCTCACTAATTATACCGGGAATCTCTAGAGGGACTACCCAGAGAAATAATTGAGACTTCCAGTGACAGTTCAGAACACCCTTCTCTGAAAAACTTAGAGAACTTAGTGTCCTGATGAGAGATAGTAAGCAGTGCAGTTACTATGTATCACAGTTTCCTTCAGGTATTTTTTCAGTCATGTACATTAATGCTAATCACTGGTTCAAACCCCAGCGTTTCACATGTTCAGTTCTGAAGCTATTACTGTATTTGCAAAGTAGCATCTGAAGTAAGTGATACTCTTTTTAAACTTCATAGTTCAATATTTTTAGCTCTTCATATTTTTTCACATTCCATTTGCTACTAACTAAACATGAAAGAATTTGTATGTGACATGTACTGTCCATCATGCAACCTTCTGCTCTTCTGCTCTACTTTTAAACATGCAAAACAATTTCTGTTTGTGGAGGTTGAATTGTACAAGGAAATTACAATAATTGAAGTTTTAATCCTTATCATTTTTACAACTTTACAAATACTCAGATTTGAAAGTTAGGTATGTTAATATGATCTGATGATATGATCTGGTGATGATAAGATCGATTTAAATGTAGTGCATATGTAACAATACTGACTTTTGCTTCTGATCAAAGATTTGTTTTCTCCCAAAAATACATTCAGTGCACAGGACTGGCCAAAGACCACTGAAATCAATGGAAAGGCTACCAGTGACTTTGAAGAAATATGGATTGGGCTTTGAGCATAACATTGCTCATTGCCTTGCCACAAGGGCTGAATTTGGCTTAGACAGAGGTAAAGCGGTTCATCCCATGTACCTTTAGTAAATAGCACACTTTTTAACCCCACCATTCCATCCCAGTAATTTAGAGTATTTTGTTATGCTAGTTCTGTTAAGGAGCCACAACACTTGCACACATAAAATGAATGATTGAAACACACAGTTGTTTGTACTTACAGGTATCTGGCTTGAGCTGACTGTTGGTAATTCCAAAATACTGCGGATTTTCAATAACAGGAATCTTTGTCATCCCAATGATGACTGCATCAGGACCCCCCTCAGAAGAAGATGGAGTGTTACTGCCGTTTGAGATGTGGTGGAGGGGACTGGCTGAATCGTCGTCATTACTGATGACTGAGGAAGGACCTAGAGTTAGAAACAAAGATTTTCTTGTAACCCAGTGTATGATACTCTTCCCTCAGATTAGTAAATATTTTTCTTTTTTTTTTTTAATTTTTGCCAGCTGTCCTCCGTTACTATAGTCAACAGCTCTCTTTGTGTGCCTTGTTGATCTCACCTCAAAAATTTTGTATCTCTGTGTGCAGATGGAGAACAGTGCATTTCTTCCAATTAGGAACTAGAATTAAAACAAGATTTTGTACCGGTACATCACCTAGAGTAAATGTCAGGGTCCAGCACAGTCTGTCACTGTGCAAGATCTCAAAACTTGAAGTAATTTTGTCATTCTCAGAAATAAGCTATGGAATACGCACATTAATATTTTTACCTTATGCCCTACTTGAAGCAGACAGCAGTAACAGCACAAATCAAGGGAATGCCTGCCCTACCTGGCATTACAAGAAGACAAAAGACACAGAGCAAATGGGCTCATCCTGATGTGGGAAGCTGGTAATTTCTGAAAGAAACATGGTTCAGGGCCAAAATCCAGGGGACAATTTGCATAGTTACAGAGGTGCAGAGAAGATGCTGAGAAAAGTAGAGGAATAAAACATGGAGCCACTGCAGAGAGGCTCATCCTGTCCAGGAGCACATCCTAATGGCTCCCCAGTCCATATCTGAATCTAGTTACCTTCCAGAAATAGGTCTGTTCTGAACAGTAACTGAGTTACAGTTTTTGTTTTGTTTTCACTCCATGCTTTATATTTTTAAGGAAAGTGCCACAGAGATGAAACCTTGTAAATTGATTTTTAAAAAATATCCTCCTTAGCACAGTGTCCCACTTCTGCAGATGCAGGAACCTTTGAACTAACAGCAAATCAGCACAGATGACATTCAAACTCTTGACATGTAACCCTGCCACTTAAATTCTACATTACTTCTTCCATTTTACATTCAGTATTCAGAGAAAACTAGAAGCACCATTTAGCAGAAAGGACATTTTGCCTATTCTCCTGACTGAAGAGACAGCAGAGATCACACATATTTCACTTCATTCTCCATCCACATTAACTAGGGTTTTTGGGATGACATTCACAGCTTTTAATTGTAAAATCAAAAGATGATGTTAGAAACAGATGGCAAAAACCACCCTCTGGAAGTGCCTATTCTGAAATTCCATCCTTAGCCAACTGCATTTAGCCTTAGGGCAGCAGCAACAGCTTGAGAAAATGTCTCCCCAAAGAAGGGGGAAGAAGAGAAGACCTTGAGGACAATAAAAAGCTGTGTTTACTCCAAGTCACCCAATTGCAACATGTTGGACTCCCAGACTGAGTTTTTGACTGGACAGAAGGAACACTGCAGAAGAAATCCACAGCTGAGTAACCCACCATGTAGATGGCATCTATGTCTGCAAGAGACATAGGGAATGCAGAGGAGAGAGTGAGAATGGGGATCATCAGCAGGTTCTGCATGCACATTACTGAGGACATGAAAGTATCCACTGCAGCAGACACACAGCTGAAGAACCCGACAAGAAAAAGGATAGTCCCAAGCACAGCAAAGAAAGGGCAGCTTTAAACAAACTCCTACTCTTCTGTGGCTCACTGTATCATTAACAAAATCACTTCATCATTACGCAGCATGGCTCAGAGCAATAAAACTTAAATATTCTGGCATGTGGCTATTCAACCCTACATTTTGAGACACAAGCATATTCACACCCCTGCCCTGCTTTTCTTTCTTCCCAGTTGGTTTAAGGGTGCATGAGGGAAATGTTCTCATAGTCTGAAAAAGTACTTACCCCCTAGCCTGAAATACTAGAAGTAATTTTTCAAATACCTGCCACTTTACAGGAAAGTTACTGTTGACAAATGCAAGTAAAGCCTAAATCTCTGCAATTTATCAAGTGAAACACTCATACCAAGGCTGGTTTTGTGATTACTGATTACCCAGATCCCCACATGATTGACTCTACTGGGAAAGATGCCAGGATAAAGAATTTTTGGTGATTTCTGTACTAAGGGCAGAGCCTAACAAATTGTGGGAATGGGCCACTCAGATGGCGCAGCCAATATTTATGTTAAGTCACAACACTTTTTTTCAGGTGTATGAGAGTTGTTTGCACAAACATTAAGAGTGCAATGCTTTTAAAACTGCATTCAGTTTTTGGTAGAAACCATGTTTACGTCTGTAAACTTTCTGAATCTCAACTTGTTGCGCAAAAGAGCAGGCTGATTAATGATTTCTTGGGAAAGCAAAATACTTTCACACTAATATACTTTAGTATGAGGATCAAATCTCTTCTCTCACAGCAAATAGGGAAATTCTCTTGGCTCTGAAACTTAATAGATGCATGTCTTTAAGTCCTTTTCAGTCCTGCTGTTCTCTGCTGCACAGGAGGAGGCTCTTTTGTCATTGTTTACTTCCACCATACAGGCAGTGATGGCAAGGTAACCATTACACATTTCTAGATGTTAAAGTGGGATAATGACTAGGAACTCAGTCTATTCATTGAATAATTTCTGCAGTACTTCAGGATGCAATTTCGTATGCTGAACTGCTATTTTCAACCAGTATAAACTGCAAAGTGCTGCAGGGGAAAAGCAGACAACTGTTCTGTAAATCTACTCAATTAGGTTAACTGGTAAAAGCTAGTCTTCTGTGTGGTATGAAGCAGGTTGCAAGTATATGCAGCTCTCTGATGTAGGTGAGGAAGTACTGGAAAATAAGGTGACTTTCAGGTCAATTCCTGGCAGTACAAAACAGTTTAAGAGAAATTCAACCCTAGGAACCTTGCTGCTCTATCACTCTGTGATCCTTCTTACTAGCAACTTAACATCTCCTGGAATGGTTTTTGTGAATAGTCGTTCGCATTTAAAAATCCTATTTCCCGTCTATTTCTTCTCTAATTGAGACAATTGGAACCCATCAGAGGGGTTTTTTTGTGTGTCAGAGGCAGCTGAGCTCACATCCTTTCAAACTTCCCATTTCTTGACCTTTTTATCAATGTGAGCAAACTTTTGCATAGACCATTTCCAAACTTGTTTATTTGCTAGACTATCTACTCATCAGAAAGTTACATTTAATTGTTTGAGAGTGCTGAGTCACAGTACAGCTACACACCAGCCAGCCCTGCAGCTGGCTATGATATCCAAGTAATACAAAACCATTTCCAGGATGCAAGATGAGACTGTCACCTGTGATGACAAGAAATGAGAGCTGCCCTTTTCTGAATGGGCTCTGTGCTCAAAATGAAGGGTAATTTCTTGAAGCACCTTGGAGTGTGGTTTCATCCACATGAAATGCAGTCACCGAATTACTTGTCAAAGGTAGAATAAGTATGGTAATTACAGTCAGTCGCCTACTACTGACTCTGGTTTTTATAAAATCTCCTCTGTGTTTTACACCCGAAACCTGAAAATTTTAAACAAAATGTAATAGGTTGGAGTGAAAATCATGTGTTATCAGTAGTCATTAGCTATTGCCAAGAGCAGATTCACAGTTGGCTTAAGCTTTTACGAAGACTCCAGAGACCTTCTCCACCTTCCAGTGTGCTGCCCAGAATCTTCCCTTGATTTCATTTTTGGACAATTTTTCTTAAGACAAGTTGGAGTTAGACAAGAATCTGTAGCCTGCTTTGGGGAAGATTAATTTCTCTTCTATTTGATATTAAGCTAAAGACTTGTCCATTCCACATCACCTAGGCTCAAGAAAAATCCCTTTTATGTACAAAAAACCTAGCAGCTCTCTAAAAAAGTTGTGACATGTAAGAAAACCAATTCTATTTGAAACTGATGAGCTATAATGAAACCATAATGCCTCCAACAGCTGGGTAGGGAATTATCCTCAACACGTAATATGAGGACAGGCAGAAACAGCAAACTTCACTTACTGCACATCCCAAGGAGAACTGTGATATCTCTTGAACAGTATATGTCTGCACTGTACTCTACCTTAGTGGTGCCAAAAATATTGAGCTTCCCTAGGTTAAGAAACAAAATTTAATTATATTCTTTTCAAGGTGTGTTGCTATTTTTGAACAGGTGAAGGAGATTCATGATTATTATATACAGCCTTTCATGACAGGAAAAGCTCAGAAAATTGAGATTGTGCAGCCTGCAAAAGAGAAGGCTTCAGGGTGACTTTGCATCCTTCCAGTACCTGAAGGGAGCCTATAGGAAAGATGAAGCAAAACTATTTACAAGGGCATGCAGTAACAGAACAAGGGGCAATGGCTTCAAACTGAAAGACAGTAGGATTAAATAAGATATTAGGAAGAAATTCTTTACTGTAAGGGTGGCAAGGCACTGGAACAGGCTGCCCAGAGAAGCTATAGATGCCATATCCCTGGAAGTGTTCAAAGACAGGTTGGATGGAGTTCTGAGCAATCTCGCCTTGTGAAAGGTGTCTCTGTCCATGGTAAGGGGGTTGGAACTGGGTGACCTTTAAGGTCCCTTCCAACCCTAGCCATTCTGTGACTGCATTCTACAGTTCATTATACTCTGATCACCATCAGAGTTAATGCAGTTTTAACAAGCATGCTACCGAGACCTGTCTACACTACCACTTGTTGGAGCTACATTTGCACAATACATTTCTGTGCAACACACATCTCTCCAATTATCCCTGAAGTCACTACTAATGGCTCAGGCACACTGGAAGACAACAGGGGTAATAAAATACCACAGATCCCACTTTGTTGCTAGCTTTATGTATTTCCAAGGATGTATCTCCTTATTCAACTGTTAGGAAGCAGCTCATGTAAAAAGCAGCATTTATAGAGATGATTTTTTTGCTGTGATGCCTTAATAAACGTTGTTCCTTCCATGAAAAATTATGTTGATTTGTAGGATGGTTTCTCAATGGGTCTTGCACTAGCATTGGCTCTTAGTTCCCCTGGGAACAGGGACCACTCTGTGCCAACACATGGTAACAGCACACTATTAAGTTAAAAGCCCAACAGTGAATGTATGTCACATCAGTCAGCACCTCTGCTAAATTCCAAGGCCATACCTAATCTTTTCTCTTTTGCCTTTTGGGAGGGGTGCATTTTTTCACATACATTGTTCTGAAAAGCAATTACACAAGATTTCTTATCCAGTGAGATTCCCATGTTTGCTGTAGATTTTATATGTTCTGCATGATTGAAATGAAAGTATTATGCTTCAGCAAGAGCAGAGATTCAATTTTTCCTGTTATCAAAACAAGAGCCAATTTTTTCACCAGAAGAGATGCCTTTTCAGCTTTACTCTAAAATTTGTGATCTTATCTTTTAATCCCTCTGGAAGACATGTAATCAATCACAACTTGATCCAATTTTTTTCTGACTAAGGTGCTAAGTTGTACTTCAAATATTACTTGTACTCCCAAGTTCAGAAACTGTGGTACCAAATCATGTTCATGCAATTCTGTTAAACTGGATAAGAAAGCCAGCACAATAGAAAGAAATGCAGTTGTAGAAAAAGTATTTTATAGTATTGGTCTCTTAAAATGCAGTATGTTGAATAAAGAGAACTGAATTAAAAGTGTAAATAGGACTCAAGAAAAAAACTCAAAGCCAAACCAACCAACCGAAAGAGACTGAATATGCTTCCAAAGAGAAATATGTTTAATCTTGCTTTGCTTGGTGGAGCTGTTCTGCAAATCTAGAGTGGACTCATTAAAACTGTGGTTTTGCTTTGCAGTTGCCAATGCTTGTAATGAGGGAAAGCTCAAAGCAGGGGACTTCCATGTTTTCTCAGCAGTTCAGCTGTGTGGAGCAGTAGCACATCTTGCCTCTACCCACCTCCAAGCTGACCTTTCCTGTCTCATATCCCCATCCCTGCCAGCTACCCAGACAACAGCCATTAGTCTCAGCCTTTGTGCAGTCATCTCTACAGTCACTGTCACATGCAGTTGCAAAGTCAATATTAGGGGGCTAGTCCTCCTTTGTTTGTGGTGAAAAAAGCCCCATGATCACCATAAAAAGCATACCTGGGTCCATCCTACTAAAGCATATCGCTCTTCACAGATCAAAGACTGCATGTCCTTCTATCCTGGAACAGTACATTGAGCCAAAACCCACACTGTTACACATTAAGTCTGTGACTCAGAAAACTGAGACTTGCCAGGCTTTAGTGTTTAGAGGATAAACAATTTCACGTCTTCTGACAGGTATCATCAATCTGTTTAACTGATTTACACCCACCAGTGCTTGTTTAAGCTTGTACTCTGTTGCTTCTTGACATATGAGAAAAAACCTTTTGACACAGCCCAAGAAGTTCAGTTCCCATCCAAGACAATGCTCCCGGGAAGTCAGGAGAACCCAGAGAGCTGGAGAACATCCACACATCCAGCAGACAAATACCTCTGTTCCCCACCAGCATGCTCTTCTAACATTCTCTGAATAACAAAAGTAAGTAGGCTTCTTGAAAGTCTCTCAGAGGAAAGTGGAAAACAAGGGTTTAAACTCTAGAAGCAATCCCTAGGAATCTGTTCACTTACAACTAGAAACAAAGTGGAGAAATCAGTTTGAAAATTGTGATGAAACGAGACCAATTCAATGGTGAATTGTTTTGTTTGGGTGATCAAGGATAAAAGATATTTTGCCTTTGTTTTCATATGAAAAATCAATGTTTAGCTTTTTCTCATTTGTTGCAGCTTCACAAGAAGCCTAAATTGTTTAGTTGTCACTGTATACAGCACTTCCATACAGAGCAAATTATCTACATTGTTGGATTATCTTCATTCCCACATGGAATAATTTAAGTAATGCATATCTTTGAGCCTAATGAAACAACAGGTAAGTTATTTAGCTTTACAGTACCAAATTTTCCATGTTGCTAGATGTCAGGATGCCTTTTCCCTAAAACACATGTTCATCTTGCAGGAAAATTTATTTCAAAGGCCTAGCTCCACTACAGAGGAACAAACACACAATCTGGGTAATTTCCATTGACATGACTAGGCACAGATTTTAGCCACTCAATATTTCATCAAGGCTTTTTGTTCTGGCTTTGAATCCTAACAACCACAGCTGCATATTTGTTTGCTTGGGTTTTATTCTGGTGCGTGACTGTGAAAGAATCCCAGTCAGTTCCTTGCAGCTGCCTTTCTCCTCACAACCTCCTCTCTACTCCCCTGTATGCATGATTCCTACATCCCCTCACACACAAGCCTAGAGCAAATGTTTATGCAAGAGAGGACTCCCTAGGACAGCCTAGGGCACCCTTTCATAATGCAAGTGACTCCTGAAAGTCATGCAGCTTACAGGATGTGGGGATAAAGACACAGGTGTCTTGGTCTGGGGCAGACAGGCAAGGCACTTCACCCAAGAAACCTCTTTTGGAGCACTGCAAAGCTCTGTAGGAAAAAGAATGAGGTGTCTAATTCATACTGAATTTGCTAGTGTTGTCCGGACAGGATGAAAGGTGCCTAACCCCTCTGCCCCGACTTCACTCCAGGGCCAGCTCTCCCCAGGGATGCCTTCAGCAAAACCTCAACCTGCATCACAAAGGCTGCTGATTTATTTTTCCCTTTCAGCCAGAATGGAAGGCAGTTATGCAACAGATCTAACAACTGCAATGTGGCATGCATTGTCACATTCTTATACACCATAATCAATAAATCCATGTATATTGTCTGCCATGAGGTATGTGCTACTATTTTTTTTGATTTGGAGGCAACAAGAAGAGCAGTTGCACTGAATTACCCAGCACTGAAGGTGGGATCTCTGTCAAAGTCATGACCAAAACCTGGGAGGAACTGGCAGCCCCGGCTGTCAAACCATGGAGCCCTTTGGGTCTCATAGCCCTCCTCAGATATAGGATGAATATATACAACTGCATAGGATGGACAGCTATCCACTACTTCATGGACATACTTGCAGTATCTGCAGCTCAGATTATGTGCTCTATTACGACTAATGAGGAATTTGTGGCTCTCATTATTGGTAGTCAAATGAAACACAGACCTAAGAAAAAAATCTAGCTGGGATGTGGCATATTAATCAATATTAATACATGAGCCAGAGAATTAAAGAAACAAGGCAGCAGAAAATGTGAAAGAATGTAAGAAAAAAATATTTATAATTTTTTTAATATTTATCATCAGCACTATTCATTATAGTCACCTGCAGGTTTGGATGTCTTGGAAACATGGATAAAATTACAATCCTTCAAAAATGCTACAGTGAAAAATCACCACAACTATAAAAAAAATCAACTAGAATGTACTTATTGGCACCAGGAAAAAAAATTAACCTGAAATTAAATCACTGTTGCCTTTCATTTCATTTAAGAACTACGTAATTAAAAACTGCTTCCTTACAGACTTCTCATAAATAATCTAAGTGTTAGCATTCCCACTCCTAAGACTAGGAATTAGGTCCTTTACTGTCTAGAAGATAAATACAAAGTATACAGAAGGAATACAATTTTCCCTATTCTGCTTTGGCTGTCAGTCTTTACCTGAGAGAACAGCAAAGCTATTTGGAGTAGTTAACTTGAATAATTTTCCTAATTCTGTTTAGTTCAATGTAGATGATAAGGAAGATATGCTAGGCTGTGGAGAAAAGCTCCCCGATTTTGAACTTGTTGATTGTGCTGGGGTTTTTACAGGAAAAATAAAAGCATTACTAATGACACTACCTAATTTTTTTAAGCCTCAATGATTATTTCCTTGAAGCAGAGAGATTACTTTCTACAGGCCTCTTCCATTCAAGCATATCAAATGAAAATACAGTATGGAAAAATCTAGAAATACTCAGAGATCTGGTGAAAAACTGAAGAATGGGGATTTCTTTTATCCTTAACCAGGGTTTGAGAAGGTACACAAGGATAGCCTTCGAATGCTTGGTTACAATATTTGTTACATGCCTTTGCCAAACAGAAACAAAAAGTTCTGTGACAAAAGTGCATTAAGAAAGATTAGGGTAAAAACTTTGGAATAGTTCCCCTGGAATAGATCCTCATGAACTTTGGAACAGGTCTTGCTTCCATGAGCACTGCAATTGCTCATAGAAGACTCAGAAACCTCCACTTTTGGAGTTCTTGAAGCCACATGAGGAAAAATGTCTCTTGGAGAAGATACAGGTATAGTCAATACAGATTTATGATAGGGAAGAATCTCCCAGGTGTTCTTTCATCCCTAACCTTTCATAGTGACAAAAAGGTAGACCATGAGTGTTCTTACAGGAAACATCTTAAGTCTTCAAAGGTTGATTCACGCCTATTCAGAACCAAAGGAAGCCCAGAGCTCAACAAATACACATAATAGCTCAGTGAAATATGTATATTTCTGTACATTAGCAGGTCATTTTTCCAGTCTGCAGAATAAAGATAGGTTTAGTTGAGTGAGAAGAACACCAGTGCTCTGCTACACAGTGGGTTATGCTACTAGAACACTCATTGTTTAATAGCATTATTTGCATACAATTTATGTCAGTGGGATATTTCCCTTTCTTGCTTCTGAAAAACTTTCATTAGTGGAAGTGTTAATTACATGACATACTAACACAAAGTCCTGATAACTTCTTACTTTCTGTCAGTGCACGACTATTACAGGCCCCCAAAATTTGCACGTGTTATGAAATCAACGCTACAGTAAAATATACCTCTGAATTTGTTCTCAACAAGCATTCCAGCATAACTTCCAAATAATTTTTGATTTACAACCCTATTAGCTAACCTTAAACCTGACAAGCTACAAAGAAGCAAAATTAAATCAACTCAAACATCACGCTCAAATTGTAAACAACATCTGCAGAAATCTGGTTTCGCTGTTCACTAAGCTCTCACTGGGATGATCTTACAGCCCAACCAGAACTGTTTTGAACTTGTACTGATGTGGTCTCCCTGCTCTTCATCTCCAAACACTTCTCATCCAGGAAAACAAGTTTTAAAAATTAAATATGAAGGCCTACCTACACATGAAGAGAAGGGCATGGGAAGGTGATGAACTAACACTCTCCCATATATTCCTTATCAAGAAGTTGGCTTTCGCCTTAAATGAACAGGCTTTGGGTGCTGATGGCCTCAGTTTTGCATGTATTGCAAAGGTAGTAGATTGCAAAGGTAGATGGCCCTTGGAAGAGGGCTGCTGGAAGGACAGAGGACTTTTGCACAGAGGACAAACTATCCAAAACTCGCCCTCAGTGAGCACAAAGCAAGACAGAGCTAACTTTCCTTCCTGAACATTAATACCTGATATTTTATTCCAATTTATATTAGATTACTTAGCAACAGTGAAATGGATTCCTTTTGTATCTGTGCAACAGCAGCCATTGCTCTACAAAGTCTGTCCCCAAAGCACTTAGCAGCTTACATATCCCAGGCTTTTAAACAGATCACAGGCCATCAAAAAACCTTGATGGCCATCAAGAGACTGGCAAGGACCTTCTTCTGTGAAGTTTTTTTGGTGCTCAGAAATCATGGGTCATGAAAAATATTTGTGATATCCAGGTGAAGTACTTGGAACAGTCTTACCAGCAGACCCACTCTAGCCCACTCCAGCACTTCTTCTGTGCACCTCTAAGAAATCATAAGGAAAAGAAAAGCAGTCATTTTCCATTGTTAGAGATTTCTGGATTATGCTCAATTAGATCTTTTGCACACTGTTTAAGGAACAGTTCACCTTTGGAGATGGTAGGAAGCGTAACAGGCTGTTTGGAGGAATATCCCTGCCGAAACACCTCCAGGTCAAAGATGCAGAATCACCTTCCAACAACACCCTTCTTTCCCAAAGCACAGTTCCTAAGGCAGTGAAGCTTTACATACTCAAAATCGTCTTCAAATGCAGATCTAAAAATTACCACAGTGGAGCAAATGACACTCATATATAGAAGGGAAACATGTCAAATTTCTGTTCCCGCAGCATCGCTCACAAGCTATACGATTAGCTGCACAAATTGACTGTCTTGCCTCTATATGATAAACCTCTACTGCCATTTACAGACACCTCCTCCTCCTTGCCACATGACGCCTCATCTGCTGGAGATTCCTCCTGTCACCTCTCTCCTGCCAGCTTTCCTTGTAATTGCTGCTATGGGAAGCAGGAAAATGCAGCATACTCAAACCTATTTGCAACATATTAGCTAGATCAGCCATCCCAAAAGTGGCCACACTACAAACTCTGGCAGTTTTGCTACAGCAGATTTGGAAATGGATGCATTAATTCTAAATTTGGTCAGGACACAACAGTGGAGTTTTGCTAAAATACTGAAAGAGTATCTGCGCCCATTCTTCAGGGCTCTGAACAATGAATGCAGAGTTTCTCTTCATCCAGAATGCTGCACATAATATTTTTATAAATTAATTCTGCTTCTTCTGTTTCTTCTGTGTATTTTACATATATCCCTTAACATTTTTCTGATGGGTCTCCTGTACTTGTTTACTTGCTTACTCCTTTATAAAGAATTTCACCTATCACACTTAACTGAGTCTCTCTTGAGACCACGTGTCTCATCTATCCTCACTTTTTCCAACAACATGGCATCCCATGATGTTGTCATTTTATGTTAGGATTAAACAGCACTAGTACTTGTTAAATTCAAGTATTTTAGGATGACATTCATTTATTTTAAGTCTAGTTTTCTCTTTTATCAAGAATTCAGTCATGGCTGTTTCTTAGCAACAGATTTATCAGAACAGATTTGCATGAAAATCAAATACTCTCCAAAAGGAACTGCTAAAACATAGCCTTATTCCTGACCACCATTAAAAACAAATACTATAAAGCAGAAGAAAATGGTTTTGTAATTCCACACAAAATCTAATGAACACATGTAAAATACTGGCGTCAATTGAAATAGATGACCTTATGAACTTTCCCAGCTAATGTATCTCTGAACTGATCTGCAAAAATCATCTTCTGACCTTTAGAGATCAACAGGAAAAAAGAAAACCAAAAGCACAAACCATGCACAGCCACAATCCTCTGTTGCACTGGACTAGATTAAAAATTGGTATCTGCAATGGTCACATACAAAAAGGTCTCAAAGGACCAAGCTGCAAAAGGCAGACATGTGAAAAATGCCCACAGTCAATTCAACCACAGCAGTACTAGGTAACTAATTATTGGACTTCAATGCAGAAGCATAATTGGTATTTCATTCTCTGGAGTCACCAGAGATCTATACAATAACTGTCTGTCTGTCTGTCTGTTTATCTATCTATCTATCTATCACCACATTTATACCATAATGTCAGTAAACTCCAAGGTCTTAAGTGTCACAGTCTTTAGAAAGAATTAATTTTCTCCCAAAGATTTTTCTACATCTTACTTCTCTTTGGCAGAAGAGGTTTTCCATTTTTTTTCCTTTTTACATCCAATGTAATGTGCTAAGCTCCAACTAGCTAGTTCATCACAAATGTGAAGAAAAGCAAATTCAAAGACGGGGTGAAAGATGAAGCATGAAATCCTTTGGACAGATAAAGTGGAACAGCAATATCAAGAGTTACCAAGAGTCTAATTCCCTTCCCCTTAATATCAACCAGGAGTAAGTTATATTGACAATGGTTTAAAATTCCTGTGAATGACAGTGGAATTAGGACTGCTGTCTTTTTATTAAGAATGATGACAACCTTTTTGGCAAATGCAGTCTTCTCCTGTTGTGGCACTTACTTGTGGCTCTTAGTTAAGTCACTGAAAGGTAGCATCTATAATATATAGTTGCACATGAATTATGTTAGGAATGGGTTAAAGTAATTAATCTGTATTATTCTCACGAGACAATGCCAGAAAGGTAATTGCCCATATTTGTGCTACTATATTATAGAGAATGTCAGTTTTACGTCTTCCTAGTGTTTAACTGAAAATCTATAATATCCATTTCTGTTTCTTGATGAAAATTAATGTAGGACCAAAACCTGAAATTCCAACTCTGGTCATGCTCAGACAAAACTCCCACTGAAGCCAGTGGGAGTTTTGCCAGGGAGAGCATTAAAAACTATGATTTGCTGCATTCTACCAGACATGTAAAAGCTAAAGAGCTGGATTTTCTTTTTGATGATTCTGGGACTATTAAAATTGGCAAGATATTGATCTTTCNTGTGAGGCAGAAAAACCATCTTGCTGGAGGGTACTTAATGGTGGCTGGAAGCCAGAAGTGAATCCCTCCTGCCAGAAGAAGAACATCCCTATCCTTCTCCTCTCTAAGGTCCAATAAGAGGTAGGAAATAGCAAGCCTGGATCCCTAGCAAACAACACTAGCTGGATGAAGTGCAGCAAGCTCATCATTACAAAAATATGCTGAAGCCATCTACAGAGTTCATGCCATTCCAGCACCTGGAGCATGCCTGGGCATATGCCTCTTTGGTAGGCTTTAAGCTGGGCCCTGTGCCAAAGATATAAAACAACTCTAAAGGTAGATGGCAGTAAGCAGCCAACACATAACAACTTCACTGAACTCCTGCCAGGGGCAGGTGGACCATACCAGCAACCAGGGGAACCTGCTGTCCTCCAGGTGGGTTCCTGGCTCTGCAGGGAGGGGATGCTGCACCTTCTTTGAGGTTCTCAGGTTTTACTGGCCTCCACTGAGTCATATTAACTTAAACGGATACAGAAACTCTTTTTGAAAAAGTATGTGGTTTGTCAACTGAGCGTTTGGGATGGTTTTGCTTGCCAGTAGTTCCAGAGGCATTAGAATCTGGTTTGTTAAAAGAGTCACAGCTTTTCTTGGTTTATCAACTGATTTCTCCATGTTTTCATGACATGGCAGCAGTACCCAAGGAACAAAGGTATGACCACCTGAAACAGCTAGGTTATCCAACCAGATGGCAAAAATGAAGGAAAAAGTAAGTCCTGAGTTACTCACTTGTTTAAATTTTTATGAGAAAAAAGCATGTCACTATAGATTAATTTTCTTAATGAAATCTCATTTTTAAGAGTATAATTACAACAAGTTTTTGACTCTGTCTCACTAGCAATGCCATCTGGCACCAATTTTGTTTCAAGTTTTTTTAGATTGTCAAGCCATTATTGCTAAAAAATACCTAATATTCACACTTAAGGGTATTTCTTAGAATTCATAATGAGAAAATTTATGTCTAGACACCGCCATCCCTCGCAAAATAGAGATCAATAGAGATTAATTTACCAGCATAGAGACACTGGAATCCTGAATTTAAAATAAGACATCCCTGTTGAATTAAACTCACTGATTTGGATCCTAAAGCAAGTTTCTAAGTATGTAACACACGTAAATTAATTCAATACTAGTAGTAAAAAAATTAGTTACTTTATCTACTATGTTAGTAACATGTGACTAAAACTGCAATATATAGCACTCTTTTACACCTACGTAATCTCCTAAAAGATCATTCTGTGGAAAAAAGAAAAGAAACTATAGACAAATACAGATCTTACGTGAAATCTGACTATTATGGATTCAACACCATGAACACCTTTCAGTTTTGGAATTAAAATTGCATTGCTTCAATTGGCTCGTATTTCCTTTTTATGTTAAATGTTTGGCAGGACATAAAATAGATGTTTGCCCCTTCAAATGTTAACAGACAGTGCATTTCAAGCTCTAAAATTTACCATTCCCAAAGAGTAGGAAGTAGTAGTACCTACAAATGACTGTTTATGTTAGTCCTTTAGCTGATTAGTCCTTTAGTGAATTGGTTAAAGGATCTGACTCATACTTTTCTCAGTCCCTACTAATTTTGTGTACCTTTTGGTTTAGCATCCCATGCAGATACATTCACTGCTGGACAGACAGATTAGTCAATATTTTATAGCTACATGGTATAAACAGAAATGACATGCAAGGAAAGACATGGGAGAATCAGGCTGCATAAGCTCTATATTTGCAATTATGATGTGTAAGCAGCAATGACAAAACGTTTCGCAGGTGCTGAAGAAAGGAGTTACACATTACTAAGGGACAATTTAATGTGGTACTCTAGCAGGCCTCCCTAGAATCCTGAAACAGATAACATAACTTGAGTAAGAGCAAGATGTGTGCTCCAGTAGGACCACACATGCATGCACTACTTCTCCCTTCCATAACTGTAGTGATGACAAAAATCTCAGATCAATAAACACCCCTAATTTGTTTTATAGTGGAATACAGTGCTGTGGTCTATCCAGGGTCAGAGCCAGGGCTCTAGTGTAACCAGACAAGCACTGGCATAGACCCTTTATGTCCTGTAAGATGTAGGTGGAAAACTTCATGAATGCAGAGTTAAACTTACATTTATACTTTGTATTAAACAAATAAATCTCATAGTAGCCTGATTAATGGCACCTGAAGCAAAGCTTGCATGTTTCCATGTGGGGAAAGAAAGGTTTTCAAAACTCCCACTCCCCTCTTAGAGACAATCAAACTCTTTGTGATTTGGTTGATCACAGGGTAACTCAGTCCCTCTGCCATCAATCTTCAACCTCTCTCATCAATCTTCTTCCTCTGCCAAAGGTCGCCATTTCCTGGCATGAGTAGCTGTCCCCTGGCAATCACTGATCAAAATGCTTTCATGTGGGCCATATACTTATCACTAGTGGTTACAGCTGCTCTCACCATGTTCAGACCAAAACCCAGGAGCAAAAAATGTTCGAGCCTTGCAGTTAGGAATAATTGATTCCAGTGGCCATACCACCACCTCCTGATGACAGGTAACAACTTCACCTGGGTACCAGGGTAATTGAGTTCAACAGCAAGAGGGTTATATATACATTTGGATTCCATCAACGTGTGAAGTTGCAGCAAGCAATGGAAAATTGGCATCTTCATCAGAAAGAAGAAGCATGATGATAACTCTTTAACTTCCTCTCGAAAAGGCATGTGGCTCTTCACACTTGAGACATTGATAAAGTCTGATAAAGTGTGATTCTTTACCTGGAAAAAGACTATGCCAACTCCCAAGGGGAAAACAATGCTGACATTTGGGAAAAGGTAACATGTTACACCACACAGAAAGTAGAAGGCTGGTCTTAGCATGTTCTGCCTCAAAAGTTGTACCTCAAATGCCTGGAGAAAGGAAATGCTCAGGGCAAAACACAGTCAACTTACCATACTTTGACTCATACTCTGATAAACAAACAAATGCAGAATTGATGATTTGGGTTGTATTTTAAAAACATTTAGTGTATTTAAAAATGATGCACCTAAACAAGTAGTAATAACACAGTTGTGTGCAGAAGCATTCAGAAATGCTATCAGAGACTGAGGTATCTATCAGTGGGTACCCAGAAGACAGACTTCACCAAGCCAGGCAGACAGTTACATTACAACATGCAGGTAGCATCTCAGATTACCAAAAATTACTTTCGGCTCGTAGAAGATAAAACTAAGAGAGAAACTGACTTCCTACATTATCTAATCCCATGACATTCATGGGAAAAGTCAATGAGGTTTACCAAGAGGAAGCTGACACTGATTTCTTTCATAATTTTGACTTCTGTCTCGTATTTACAGCAACACACAGTTTTGAATCTGAATGAAAATGGGAGTATTATATAAATGTTTTGTTCTAAAAAGCGTAGATTTATCAAGATTTCACATTTTTTTCTAATTCTGATAGTTAATCTCTACATGTACATAGAGTCCTCGGATTTTTCGTAGCATTTTTAAGACATCTAACATGACTGAAGCAACTTTTTATGGCTATGCAATGATTACGTAGAACAAAGTGTACCAAAATCTCGGATATGACTAGCCCTATTGAGCTTCTCTCTGAGACATCTGGGAATGAAAAGTGTGAGCTTATTTATAAGCTCTGACCTCAGCATCATGCTAGCTGTCATGAGGAAACATTAAAATTTATTGCATGGTATGCATCTTTAGAAAAAGAAAGGCAGATTCTGGTTTAGGCAGCAGGGCCTATCCTGGCATGCCTCCTGGAGTAAAGACATCATGAATACTCAGCACAGGTTGAGAAAAAAAATGAAAGAAACCTTACCCAGACCTCAGACAAAGGTTAATATAAAACTAACAGTTTTCTTGGATCTTGCTCCCTGAGGCAGGGATGACGCATCCATTCCTGAGGCATCATATACCTCAGTGCTGTAGACACTGAAATTTTGCTAAACCCTTCAAGGGGAAAACATGATGAGTCTTCAGTGGAACACACTAGTCATCAAGAAACTTCACAGACAATTGCTCATCTAGAGTTTCATCACCTTCTGCTCTCTGACATCTAGTATCCAGCACGAGCTATAAGGACTTATTAAGGAACTGCAATCGGTGGTTGTGGTGGTGCATCCCTCCCTCCCCTAGGCCACACTATCATTGATGTGTGGTTCCCAACACACACTTGCATATTTTTGTTCTGCACATCAGCTATCTTGGGAAGGTGTTGTGGCTAGAACAGCCAGTTAAAATACTTTCCTCCTTCTGAATATGTAAATAGCACAGCACTTTTAAATGGCAAGAGTAAATGCAGGTATAAAAGGCACTGTCACTTTCCTATTCTAACTTATCATGAGATACTATTTGGGATTTTACTGATTACAGTCACAATGTATTAAAGAAATAGATCTGAAGTTTGCTACAACAGCATCTGAAGACACAATAATGACATCAGAAAATGGCAAAATGTGAATGAAGTATGAATTTGAAAACTACAGCAGAAAAGTATAAATAAAACAAACAAGTAGTCTTTAAATTAATTTTATAAATTACCAGAGCGAGGGCTTAAAAGAATTTTTCATTTGTCTTTCAAATACACCTTTCTATTCTCACATTATTTTAGAAAACTGTACTGTGTTTGCTTTTAATAGGTAAAAACCACATGGCCAAAAGTTCTTCTGGTATAATTGAAAGACAGTATATATCATCAAATAGTATTTTGTGAATTTTTGCAACCATCTCATGAAACTGCAATACACAAAGAATTGTTTATTATATGCTCTGTATTTTTGCTTTAGAGCCTGATTACTAACATAATAAAGGAAGAAACATCAATTACTCAAGCTGAAAAGTGATCTTTGAATTAATTTTAGTTTTAAAATAGCAACAGAATTATAAACTAACCTATGAAATTAACTTTCTATTCTTGAAGTATTTTAATGATCAAAGTAGATGGAAATTACAATATCTCAAGACACAAATAACCAATACATATTTTTTTTCTCACTTAAAAGAATAAAATAAAACTTTTACAACAATACTTTTAAGTTGCAATTCATGTTCATTAAAAATAAACCCTTGTTTGCAGTTTTATACTAATTTGGATTATCAAGGATATTAAAACTTTTTTGTTTCTTACAGCGTTGGCTTTCTAATTTCCCAGGCAGTGTGAATGGCTGTTTTCACATTTACCTTTATTCAGCATCATTTTTGATTCTTCTCCCTAGATAATAACTTTTTGGTCTACTGAGTCTGAAAACCATCTATTACACTATTTCAGTGGCAAGCTTGTTATTACACAAAAAAATATCAAACACATCACAATCTCAGCATGTTCTTCTATTTGGCATATTAGAGGATCTAACAATTTATACTGCTTGAATACTTTCTGCAAAATAATTGTATCTACCAGCTTAATCAACATCAAAATTTACCTCTAATAATTGTCTTATTGAAAGCTCCTCCTAGAAAAAGAACAGACCTCTGTGTGGAGGCTGTTTTTTCTAGATACTGAGGATACATCAAATTAGTTCCAAAAGCATATTTTACATGGATGATGATAAAAAATATATGTCTAAAATGCACTACATAACATCACTATTGTTCAAATAGGTGAAAAATTTCAAAATTGCCTATGGGAGTACAATGCAGACTTGGTACAATACTCAGAGATCTGGTAAGATCCCAGCGGAGAAAAACATGACAAAACATTTCAGAAGCAAGAAAATGAACATGTAATCTACTGTAGTCCAAATATAGCAAACACATTAATGGGAAAATATGACATGCCCCAGGGAAAAGCAAAAAAAGATAAAAACTTGGACATAACCTGTGATACAACCATTTCAACATTCTTTTGTATTCTGTTTCATTAAATATGCCAAGAAATCTAGATAGTTTGGGCCAGCAAACAGAAGTCCCAAAGCAAAACATACCCTTCAAATCACAGCACTGATGTTTCCTCAAAACAGTTTGGAAAACCACCACATCGTACTTGAGTATTTAACCTAATAACTTTCTTTTTTTATAAGTTCTGAGTAGATGAAGTATGGCCTGACATGTAAAACTTCGTGTCTTACAGGCAACAGCTGAACTTGTGGTTATTTGACCTGAATACATACACATTTGATTGAATGTACATGTTAAAGATACACACATTTAAATTAAATTAAGTTAAATAGAAATAAAACTACTGCAAACAGTTGAGGGGGTGCTTTATAAATAAAATAGCCATTAATGATGCTATAAAAATACAGTTAAGGAGTTGAATCCCACTTTTTATCAGAACACAAAGACAACAATAGCATTTTTATAGCAAGAGGCAGCAGGTTAGGAACTCAAAGATTAACATATTTTTCAATGCACTGCACTATTACTAATGAAATACAAGATGTGATCAATTTACAGGTAGTGAAAGACACAATGATATGAAATTATAGAACTTTATTGGTCTGTTAAAAGTAACTTCATCTAATACATTTTTATAGCTTGTCCAAACTGTTATGGTAGCATTTGAGAGTAAAAACAATGGTTGTCTCTTACTTACACAGAACATGAAACAGTTTCAGCATGAGAAATTAGAGGGAAGAGGGGGAGAAAAGACTCACAGCTTGCTGATGGATCAGCACAAGCAATTTTTAAACCACAGAATCACAGAATGGGTCGGGTTTAAGGGGACCAACAGTGGGGTCCTCTGGTCCAACCTCCCTGCTCAAGCCACAGCACATTGCACAGGATTGTGTCCAGATGGTTCTTGAATCTCCTGTGAGGGAGACTCTACAACCTCTCTGGGCAATCTGTTCCAGTGTTCCATCACCTGCATGGTAAAGAAGTTCTTCCTCATATTCAGGTGGAACTTCTTGTGCATCAGTTTGTGCCCACTGCCTCTTGTCCCACTACTTGGCTTCCATGATGTGATGCTATTGTAGAAGGCAATTTTGTGCTATAATTTAGAATACTGGTTTTTTCCATGTATGAAAAAAATATTTTAGGAAAGAATGTTAAAGTTCTATACTTTGATATCAATTGAATGGCTCTTCCTGCTTTTAAATTGAGCCTGAAATATAAAAAAAGACTCAGAAACAGAGAGCTCTGAATGGCAGTGAAAGATATTTGAAGTGTATTTGTTAAAAACTCTGGTCTTGGGTTTGTGCAGTGGCATGGCAGCCCAGTTATGCTCTCACACTAATAAAGTCAGTAATACCAATTAAATAGCTGTGTTAAAAGAAGCCCTCAGGAAAAAAAATCTAGATTTTTTTTCTGTTTGATGGACATGCCAGACAAGGGAGCCTTACTCTGCTTACATCAGAGAAAAATCAAAGCTATCATAAGAAAGCTATGACTTCACCCTTTACTTGCTTGAATATCAGATAGCTCCCTGAAATTTTATCTGGTTGTTCTTGTCATTCCAGCTGAGGAACAAACTAACAGTGAAAACACATATGCAAGGAGACAAGTTTCCTCCTATATTAAGATGTAATCTGCTTAGTAACCGTGCTGTGACTTATTGCCTCTAGAGACTATGGGGGAATGGCCCTCTTCAAAACGAAAGCAGTTTGGCTCTATGCTGCCTACGACTCTGCTCCAGGCCAGGACACATGCTTATCCAACACACTCCTTGCAGCTGCAAAAATATAGCTAGTCATGGAAAGTTGCTATTAAAATTAGAAGGATATAGCATGTCCATACCAAAACAATACACACTCCAATGTGGGCTCTTCCAATCTATTGCTTTTTGTATGAAAGTAAGTCAACCAGTTAATCTCAAGGCTAGTTAAAAGACAATACCTTGTTCTGCAAGTTCAGTCACATACATGCTTGTGGAACTGAACAGCTATATTTATTCCAGTCAATGCATCATTTCATATCTTCAGAGCAGATTTAATTTGTATGAACAAAAGAAAAACAGAGCAAATTGAAGCCAGCTTCAAAAATTTGGGAATACACATTCCTGTGGAAGTGGGAAAACGAAATGGGCTGTGATACGTGAAATACACAGCATCAGCATTCTCTGTGCACCCTATGACGTTGCATTCATACTCAGTACTTCCAACCACCCACAAACTCTTGCTCTGGAGATCAGATTACGAAAATCTCACACAACATGGATCTACATTATAGTCTGGAATACTTTACACCATCACATAATGATGGCAAAGTCCTTCAAAAGGATATTCCAAGACCCTGCACATTTGTTCCCTAAGAAGAAGAGAGCTTACCACAAGTCACAAAGTATGATATTGAGCTCTCTGAAGAACAGAAAACAGAACCACTGAAAATTGGAAGAAGCAACCAGAGAGAATGGTGGAAAAGAATATATTAAAAACCTTTACATAAGCTTCTGGAGTTTTCCTTGGAAATGAAACATGAACAAAATACTTAGCCACTCAGTCCTAACACTAATAACTTTTGAATTATTTCACAAAATAAAATATTATTATTAATAATTATAATAATTAATAATTATTAACTGGGAAAAGATGACTGAATTAAAAAGCACTCAGGATGGTCTTTTTTATCTGTTGGATAATAGTTTCCAACTTTACAAACCATTTTCAAGTTTTTAACCACTAAAATAGACGCATATGAAGTGATGGCCTTCATGGTGATGATTAATTGTCAACTTCACATGGACAGCTGGGTAAGGGGATTGACAAACTTTGTATGAAGGCTGCTGTTTAAAGAGCCACTCGGAAGTGTACAGGTCATTTTCATATGGCAAAATTCCATATGTTTTATAACATGTTTGAAAATACAGGCCTAGGAATTGGCTTTCTTGGGAAAAATTGATTTTTAGTGCTTCTGCCTACAGTCAAAAAAGAAAAAGCAGTCCCCACAAGAATTATTTGCAGTAAAATTGTGTTCAACTAGCTGTCCACAGGTTTTCTTGGCACTGTCTGCTGTTCCCGAGGATCTTGATCTGGCTTCCACTGAAACTCATGTTTTTCTTTACTGCTGCCTGGGAGAGATCCAGCCGGTAGACAAAGGCAGTGGAAAGGATGAAGACTGCCTTTCATGGGTTAGGATACTCAAGACACATATTGTCATGAAAATGTCTCATAGCAGCCTCAGTCTGCCCTGGTTGTGAGCTTCCAGGACTCCCATTAAAAAAGAGATGGTCCCTAGACAGCTTTCCTCAGGAGCAGACATTTTTTCAACTGCTCCCACCTTGCTTTTCATGACAGGCAGCTGCAGCAAGCACAGCTCTGACCTCTGCCTGGGAACAATGCACTTCTTTGCAACATACACCTTGCCACTGGTCAAACTTCTACCACATTCAACAGAAACAGGTTTATTTAACAGACTGCATTACATGACTTGCCTCACACCCTTGAAACACCCCCAGCAGTGCTTCCTCTCCAGGCCTCCAACTAATCTGCCCGTCAAACTGCTCAACAGCTTATCTCAACATGTCTCTGAGCATATTAAATGTCTATCTAAAATAAATTCTAGTACAAATAAACCTCTTCTAGCAGAACCTTAGAAATATGCTTTTATTTTAGTTTCATGTCTGGCACAACGAAAAAAAATAGCAACTCTGCCTTCAGACATTTCATAGCCTTTTTTATTGCTCAGTAAAACAATATAAAAGCTTTTTAATGTCAAATCCTGGATGTTCATCAACTTTTACCATGTTAATGGTTCCTGTATGATTTTTAGTTTCAATCTCACTTTACTTTAAGGAGGTCAAGAATTTGTAATTAAGAGAGCCCTTTGTAAACCAACACCATTTGGACAGATCAGAATCTCTATAGTTACAAGCAATGTCACTTACAATCAAGCTGAAAGATAGAAGCTAGTGGGTTATCATAATTTTAATGTTGAAAGTTTAGCTCCCTTAGCGTTAAGAGGCTCTGTCCACATACTGAAAAGAAATCATTTTAGGAACACATAGTCTTTTTCCATAAAACATTAAACATCTGTGCTAAGACATTATTAGTAACAATCCCGTGCTGTAATCCACAATGTTCTGTGATTATCTGCATCAAATAATAATGTACTCAGTGTCTAACATAATGTAGTACAAAATATGTAAGAAGGATATTCTACAGTACAGATATAAAAATATATATATATATATATATTTCAATGGTGGATAGATCAGTTGTTTATTAAAGTTATCTCCATGATTACATAAAATCCAAAATACTGTGTCAGTACATTCTGAAACATTTGAAGGTCAAACCTACCCCTATCTGATAAAGATGAACTGCAAAGTGCAACAAAATAAATAACAAAAAAATTACGTAAAATCCCCAATCAATAACTCTGCATACTTGTGCATATAAATATTATGAATCAGAAAGAACTACCTTTAAAAATTAAATATTTCAAAAGTCAACTGCCAAATTCCAGCTTTGCAAGTTTGCTTTTTCCCTGCCAAAATAAAAGGGTTCAAATTCTCACCTCATTAATTTGGCAATAAATTTTGAACACATAACTGAAATATGCTGACTTTGTCCCAGCAAAACTTCAAACTGGAATTTGGGCTACTGGGTCAAGCTCTGCTCATGATCCAATATGTGTTTGATGTAAATCCACTGACTTTAGCTCAAATATTGCTGCTGGATGTCTACAGATTTAGAATCAGCTCTATGACATCAGCCATTTTTTAAACTGAAAGAGAGATTCATGGATAAGCAAGAAGTTCGAGAAGAAAATAATTAAAAGGAAGTTAAAACTGAATCAGTAAGCAGAAGAGAAAGTTAAGATCTCTGAAAAATAAGACCACGTCCACATAGACTTAGGGAGGAAAAAAGGCAGACATTCCTAATACTCTTTCTCAGGAACAGCAGAGCACTTGATGACATCTAACTTCAAACAGGAACTATGATGCATATCCTTAATTGCTGCCATCCCTCCCCAAATCACCACAGTATGTGCAGGGTGACAAAGACAACACGATTTCTAGGTCATCAGTAGATTTCCAGCTCTGTCTTCTTTAATGTGGAGAGCAGAATACATCTTTGGGACAGATTTTTAGCAACTGCATCTCCCCTTCCCTAGCTAGTGGAAAGGGAAAGGAAGTATCTCCCCACAAAGGCCAAGAAGAATGCAAATGTGGACATATTTCTTGACTAATAAGGGTATTTCTGAAACTTGAGCACAGAGGGAATAAAGAACTTGGACGCAAGAGACTCAAGAGAGCACAAGAAAAAAGTTTAAGGATTAAGAATCTTAGAAGGCAAAAAGCAAGTAAATACACAGAAACAGAACGAAAGAGTCAAGACATTACTCTAGAAATAGAGGGATGGCGTACGGCCTTAAAAGATTGCAATAAAAGAAAAGGCAATAGTGTTACAATGGAACAGTGAAAATGGCTGAAATTAAAACCAGGTAACAATGGAAAGCAAATACATTTGGGACAAAATAATACCATTTTCTTTTTTACCAAACATAACTGTAAGGAATTAAATTCAAAACATATCTCAAAAATTTAACCAGACTACACAGAAACATAAGCATCTACCTCAGTCTTCCACTACTAGTCTTTGTAGTAACTCTCAGTTTAAAAAAAACCCTGAAACTTCATACTTCTTACAATTCCCTAAATGGAAAAGATCAAAGTAGACCCTCAGGATTTGATACATAAATAAAATGAAAATTAATTTCTAGTACTATATCTAAATGCAGCCCTGCTCTTGAAATATGCTCATGCCTTCATTTAGCTTTACTTATTACAGTAGACTCTACTCTGCAGTATAGCCAAGCACATTCTGAAGCATACTTCGCAGTTAAATATGGACAGTTAAACAAGCCTCTAAGTCTACATCTGAAGGACCAGCCACATACAGCTGTTATTCTTGCTTTTGGCTCAGAATAAGCATTCTGACCTACTACAGATTTGTATGCTTATTCAAACTTAGGGACTATCTTGAATAAGCACAACCTAACTGAATGTCTAAGTGATGGCACCAGTTCAACACCCAAACACTCCAAACATTATTGCCACCTTTCTGTATATAGCTTAGACTCCCCATCTTCCTGGTAAAGTCAGTGGAACTACATACATAATAAGATTTGCAGGGCCAGCTCTGCAATTTACTGCTTCAGGAGTTAAGACCATATCCTGCAAATATACAAGAACTTAACTCTAAGGATGTGAGCATTCCCACTGAATTCAGTGGGCTTGCACACACACTCAAATTAAGCATTGTAGAAATTTTGCAGATGCTTTCATGCAATAAAATAAAAGCAGCTTTGCAGTTCACCTTTGATAAATATTATTTATAAAAACAACATCTTTCCAGTTAAGTTCAAACAGAAAAAAAAATTGACAGAGGAAACAATATAATTTCATTTCAATGTCATTTTGGAAGACACAGTGAAGACAAGGCAATAGGAAAAACTGTGGTAGCTTATTTCTGGATTTGTGTTTTTTTAGCTGCCTCAGGGCTTCGTTTTTCCCTGCTCTTGGAAAAACAGCTACTGATTTTAATGCACTTCTATAGTTCTCCAAATATAAGCAATGATTAAAAGAGAAATCCAAGGGAGGTGACACTTCACTGGGCAAGAACACTGTCCACTCCCTACAGTGCAGCGCACAGATTCCACAAGCTCAACAGCCCCTCTCTCATCTTTTCCTTATTTCATTTACCCATCCAGTGGGATCTTATGAAATAAAACAAAACCTAAAAGAAACAAAATAAAATGTGAGAAATCATGCTTAAAAAAAAGTCAAAGAAAAAAATCAGTACAAAAGACCAAACACAAATGAATACTTGACAATCAAACACATACACAGAAAAAGCATTTAAAGCATACATAAATCACATAAAAGCTGTATATGGATCTATTAAAATGACAACATTACCTCTATCTTGTGAATAAAGATTTTATTTGTTAAATAAAAATTTATAACATGTGCTATTTATTTGTCTTTAACATATCAACACACTCAGACTGAGATGTAATGCAGTAAGTCTAGAATTCTCCAACCAGGGACTGTATTATGTATGGGTTAGAAAAACCTCAGGCAGGTGCTCTGCCTTGTGCCAAGGCCTATGATGAATAGCCCAACGTGCACAATCAAGATCTCTGTCTTTGGTACCCCAGCTAAATGAAGTGTAACCCACTGCACCGCAGACTTTCTCTAAGTACACCACCGGGATCCTCTCTAATTTTTGTTTCACACCTCAGCTCTGTGCACATTGTCCTTTCTGCCTGCTCTGAGCAGGCTGCTGCCCTTAATGGCATTAGCTGTCTCTGTAATGGCAGAAAAAAGTAGAGCTGGGGGAAATATTAGTCAATTATCTTGAAATTAATTGTATTTAAATATCAAGAGGAACTTAAAAATCAACAACTAAATATGATGACACATAATGCATAAAATGAAATATTTTATGAAATACATAAAAATCCCAGGGGTGTGTTCTGCTCTGAGATGAAGGAAAAAACTATACCCCAAACCTTACCTGACTGGCTAAGACAAATAATTTTTTAAAAACACTATGTAGGGTCCTGTGTGGAATTCAACTAGCTGACTGTATGGCACAAATACTTCCTAAAACATCATTGCCTTACCCAGTCTGTTGTTATCTGATGCAGTTGAGTTATTATGTACATCACTGTTGGCAGCCACCATTACTTGTTCTAATGACATTTGAAAAAAACACATGTGAGAGTTTTACTATTAGCAAATGTAAACTTCAGTAGTAGTTTTTGTCTGGTTTTGTGAGCTTTTTAATCATGTTTTAATAAGTTCTCAATGTTTGTGAAGACTGAAAGCTTATCCATATTCCACGGAAATCTGAACAATTCAGAGCCAAATCTTGATTTGTTTTCAATGAATGGGACTTATGCTATCAGTTTCAAGAGAAGCTGAATTTCACTGTTAGTAGCAATGACTAATTCATTTACATTGTGTTTTCTTGTTTGTTTCTACCCTAGAAGTAGGTACCGCATACAGAAGCTGAACATGCTAGCTTTGTGCAAACCCACATTTCCAAAAGTGTGCGGCAAAATACCTTTTCTTTGAAACAGTTATAAAGGTCTCATGTAAGGTGTCAAAAAATCCCAAACGGATCTGCTAATTCACAGACAAAACTAGAGTATCAGTTGAAGAGAGCCTCATTTCAGAACACTAAGGAGTTATCTGAAGGATGTTTAGAAGTTACATGTTAGAAAAGGAGAGACATCATCGGGGGTTTTAGTAGCCTACAATCAAGTCTACTGCATGGTTGCTACTTTCTTCTTGAATTTCCTAAGTCATTCAGACCGATCCTGGAATTTTGCTTTCTTAAAGATGGTAGATTGCATATGTTCCTGGCAATTTAAGATAAGAGACACTTACATGTATTTACATAAAAACACACATTTATACCACACTTTTAACACCAGAGCAAATCATTGCACGGGAAAGGGTTTTTTTTACTTTTAGATTATTCCTTACCTGGTCTGCTGCTGTCACAGTGAAATCATATTGCTGTATTTTAAGTCACCTCTGAATTTTAATTTGAGGAGTTGTCAACTAATGAACTAATATTTAGTGTCCAGTACACAGGCAAAACACAGGTACAACTGTGTTTGAAGTCCTGCAAACTTCACATGATAAGTCATGATGGGGAGTCAGGGGTAGGGAGAACGTGGCACAACTATTTTAAGGAAGGCAAGCTGATGTGCTCTTGTAAACCACCAGAGGTGCTTAGGGAGATGGTTTAGTGGTGGGCTTGGTAGTGTTAGGTTAATGATTGGACTTGATGATCTTAAAGGTATTTTTCCACTGAAGTGATTCTATTATTTTATATTCTTAGTTGTGTTTGTGTGTATTTTAGTAACCCTAGTAGTCAACAGTGGCATATGAAACAACATTATGGGATAAACCTCAGACTTATGACTGTGCAGTGTACAGGAGTCAGGAAGTCCACAAGAGAGTCCTGCAAATGCTATGGAAGGCAGAAAAATTAATCACAATAAAAACACATTTTAAAGAAGAAAAATTATTAACAGAAAGGAGTAAAAAAAAAAATAAATAAAGGAAAAAGGTGAGAGAAGGAAAAAGGTGAGAGAAAGAAAAAGGTGCAAAAAAGACAAGAGTCTATTAACTTTAATCACTAAAACATGGAAAGAAACCAGGTGCAGTACGTAGAAATGAAAAGGATATATGAACACAAAATAATTGTGGAGAGCAGGGCAGAGGGGACAATGGAGCAAGGAAACAGGATAAATATAAAGACGCAGAAACTGAACAGAAGTGCTTTAGAAAAATAGAAACTTCATTTGTACACTGGATCTCTGACTATTTGGAGACATTGAGCTAACAAAGGCAAAATATTATGGGCAGAAGATATTTAGAAGACAGTTTCTCATGTCCTAACTGCCAGTTTCCCGTTTGGCTTCTCAGAGTTCAAATGGAGTCAGTTAGGCAAGTTGAGGCAAAGCTTGATTTTGACTTGAGTTGCTGCTGAGGCTCTGGATTCTGAGTTTAATATTAGTTTTAAAAGTACACTACTGTTATATAAGCTGCCGCTCAGACTTGCTGAGGAAAGTACACTAAAGAATAAAAATAAAAGGAGTCAAAATGAAAGTGAAAGACAGAAAAAACCTATTCATCTTCCCTGTACAAGGAATGACAGAACTTCATTCATCCTTTAAAGGAACATTATGTATCTGTCTCTCTGAAATGCAAATTTTTCCAAGACAGTAAAGAAATTAATAAGTAGTTTAAAATGTAACCAGGTGATAACTTTATTTCCAATAGCAGCTCTTCATTCAAAAAGCTTTGAAATCCACACTGTATTAATTATTAATCTTTAAACAAACATCATAAAGAATCTGGAGTACACTATTTAGAGAACATCAAATTTAAGCCTAACTGCTTAATAGAAAGAGTAGTTTGAATTATGTTATTAATAAGGATCCGGTTGAACCATCAATGAAGACTTCTTTTAATCCTACTTTCTAGAAGTACCACAGTAGACTATCTCACAAGCTTTGCAGATGTGTATCTCAGATACTGGATGATCTGTACTGTTCTGAGAATTTACTCTGATTGGGAACTGGATAAAATCTCACCAACTAACTCTTCCTAGCTTTTCAATTCATTGGAGAGAAAACCATGAAAGGAAAAGTATAACAGCAAACCCCCTACCTTTATACCTACTCTACTGATTTTGAAAGAAGAGCCTTTAAACATACTCCTTTTTAAATGTAAAGAAGCCAATTTTTTCTATCTTCAACTGGCACACAAGAAACTGAGCAGTCAATAGCATCATAACATCCAATTGCCATATTCGGGAAAATCACTGTTCTTGGGATAGTCACACATTCACGGCCTCAATTTCTAGCTGTCCCAACAATCCCAATCACATTTCTTCTCACTGGTTATGCTCCGTACAAGCCATCAATTAAGTTATTCAAGAACTAAAATGCTACAAGATGGTAATTTCTGAACGTTTTTCACAAAGCAAGATGCTAAATTTTAATTGCCTAAAATCCTTCTTGCTCCAACAGGATTTGAAATACTGCATTGCAATGAGTTGTAATAAACTGGAGGTCTGAAGTCAGACTTTCTTGGTCATTGCCAACCTGACCTACACTCTGTCAGAATAAATAAAATTTTCCCATAATGATGACTTAACTGAATATGGAACTAAGTTTCACATACTCACATCTCAGTTGCCAATTATGTCTCTACATATGAGTTGCATGGATTTGGACACCATGAATCTAAACCAAATCATTCAAGAGAAAGTACAACCAAAAGAAGTGCTGAACTGAAACTTTCTATGATGTTAAGTCTCATTCCATCTTCTCTCTTCATCAAGTGCATACGGTTTATTCTAATATTGCATAATGTTTGCATAAGGTTTATACAGAGTATTGTTTGTGGTCTTGATCCAAACAAAGCATTTTGAATTGAAAATCAGCATACATTTTACTTTTTCTAGTGTGGAGTAAATTGAGCATACATGGCATGTATCTCTTTATTCTTTTTAAATTAACTGCGATTTATATGGAGGAAGTTCAAACTGATGACTGGAAGGGAGGAAGACAAATGTAAGAGGCAGTTGCATTACCTAAAAAAGTAGTCTTATCAAATTGGTCAGTTTCTTGTTTCAAGAAAGAAAGAAGACGAAATAATTTATTCCTAGTTTTATTTGCTTCTTGGATCTGAGCCATTGCTTCAAAGAGCAGTGCTGGCTAATGCTGTGGCAAAACCAGGACAAAATATCACCTAATTTTTATTGGAAACCAAGAAGAGGCTCCTGGATAGCTTCTGCAGAATTTTTGTTGCACAAGGAAGAATAATGTCTTGTCTTATAGAGCAATGCCTACATAGAAGCAGAAGATAAAGTTCTCTGAAGAAATACATACATTGTCTTAGGATTTTGCAGATCTTACATGCACAAGTCTCAGTACTGCCTTTTGTTTCAGAGCACAAAAATATGAAATCAACGACAATATTTTTCTTTCATCTAAAAGTTGTTTTTACCTCATGAAATACTAGGACCATATTTAGAATTCATATAATTAAGAGCTCTAATGACAAGCATAAATACTACTTTTTTTTTTTTTTACCTCAGGATAAAAGCATGTGTAGAAGACAAACAAATCATCTTATTAGAGGTCAGGGATTCATAGAAAAATTCTGTATCTGAATTCAACATTAGTTTCTATTTTCTGATCCAATTTTTGTGTAACTGAATTTACTTAGTAAATGGGAAAACTAGGACCAGAAGGGACTAAATAGTCTGACCCATGAAGTTATACATCAAGGTAAAGAGTTTTGACCCTCATACATGCTCCAATTACTTACAACAGGAAGGCAGCACACAATCATATTAAACTCAGGACTATTTACAGCAACCCAAAATGAAAAAGTTTCTTCAAAATATCCAGCATCTTACAAAGATTTCTTTTTCACTATCACTGTCTCTTCCTCTAATGTCTAAATTTATGCTCCACAGATAGGGATACACAGCTTGTAATTTTATGGATGCTTCCACCTGTATTAGATTTCCAAATAAGCATAATAAAATTGGAGTCATCAACATTAGTATTGCAGCCAGTATTCAAACTATTTAATTGCTTGTTTTATTAATCTACAAGTTCATGAAATGAGAATGGAGGTCAAACAGAATTAGACATACTTAATTATGTAAAACTGCTAAACATAAAGCTGTTCTCAGTGTTAAAGAAGCTAGAGCTGAGAGATGGTAAAACTGGACCTTTTTACTCAACATTTAAGAGACCAAAGATATTTTGGGTTAACAGTCCTCCACACTGCTAACAAGGATCTGATTTGATCCTTGTTTGAATCAAACCTGATTTGAATCAAGGATTTGATGTCTTAATTTGTTTTTCTTTAGTTTGATCTGGACTTTTGATTTTATTTCCCAGTATGATGCATTGGAAGACATGCTCATTTTCCAAGCAGGCAGCAGAAAAGAAAACATTTGTGCTCTGCACTCTTGAAGGAGAAAATACTGTATCTTTTTCAATGAGAGTCATTACTGTCACAATTTCCAACGCAATATCCAACAGAAGTTTCCTTTTACAGTGCTGCTGCTCATGCTGTAGTTGTTTTGATTTCTATTGATTAGTGAGAGTCAAGGACATTAAGAGCTGAAGCTCAAACCACCATTGCTCAGAGAGAGCCAGTACATATATTTTGCAGGGCTTCTAATTCAGGGACAGTTAAAGTAAAAAAGAGAGAGTATGAATAAGGAACAGTTCAAAAACTGAAACAGAACTTGGAATTAACCGCAGTTCTCCACAGAACCACAGAAAATGTACATTAGTAGAAACCCAGTTCATAGGAAAGAGTGTAGCAATTACTACTTGCATACACATTTTAAAACATGGATATCTGCGGGTTATTTTACTTTTCATTTGCATGAAACACTGTATGCCTGAGAGATCAATCAATAAATTGAGGGATGCTTTCTCAAAGCTTCCTGCAAGTACTTGAAAAGTCAAAGCTCTTAGGAAAGAAGGCCCTTTATCTTGTGACATCCCTAGAATTTGTATTTAAATGCACTCATTGCTATGCATGTAAAATACAGAAATGCTACTGCACCACTAAAATTTCGACAAGTGTCAGTTTACAGCCACAAGAAAAAAGATCAGAGCACTTGAAGGACACAGCATAATTATATCTTGTCCCTTTGAAAAAGAGAATCACTGTCAATTTTGAAACCTTTCTGTCTCTACCCAAATATTGAAGACAACTCTACCATCCAGTTACCTTGAATAATTCCAAATACACCATATTTTCAATATATGACTTTCAATAAGACCTGGCAAGACAGTTTTTATACACAAATTAGGGAAATAACATTGCTTGTTACAGTACAATAGGAGTTATGGAATTATCACATACATTCATTTATAATGGGATTATCTTGCTTAGTGTTCCCTTACAACAACATTAACTCCTTTGATCAACTACCATCCTCATAGCCATTACTGAGCAATTCTCCAGCTTCCTTGCTATGACATCTTACCTTGTGTCTGTGAAATCGGAACACTTCTTAAAAGATGCATCTCATAATCACTCAGTGCCTCTAGTAAAACAACTGTGGGGTACTAATTTCAACTGCCTTCCTTTACAGTCACTACTAGTCAAGTATTTCCACATGGCAATTAACAATCTTCCTTAAAAAAACTCATCTGTGCATGGTCAATGATCAAGATAATGTGCTGACAGCAATCAACCAAGAGCCAAATTCCAGCTAGTCCTATTAATGTTATGCTCCATGAAGACAAAGTGCATCATTTATATGCATTTCTTCTTCTGCAGACTTCTAGGTCCAGGACCAGAGATCACTGCTCCACATTGATACAATCTTGGCTCAAGTATTTCACCCCACAAATTCTCTCATGATAGAAAACTTAAGGTGTAGGCGCCGTAGGTGATCAGGCCCACACAGCATGTGTTTATGAGATGTTGGTTCTGATTGACAAACCTGGTCTACATCTATGACAAGGCAATGCATTTAGTGAGTGAGGGAAGGGCTGTGGATGTTGTCTGCCTGTACTTTAGCCAAGCCTTTGAAGGCATTTCCCACAGCACTCTCCTGGATAAACTGGCTGCTCATGGCTTGGATGAGTGCATTGTTCTCAGGGTGAAAAACCATCTGGATAGCTGGGCCCAGAGTGTGTTGGTGAATGGAGTTACATTCAATTCGTGGGCAGGCACCAGTGGCTTTCACGAGGGAAAAAGACAAAATAGTGAAGAAATGCTGCTATTTATCTCTTACCACAAATCCAATGTCACAGAACGGGAAAGAGACAACCTTGGAGTTGCCATCCACTGAACCTTAACTAAAGTAGTCCTTCTCCACAGTAACACATGGCCTTTGAGGGAAGTTAAGGATGAAGCACAGGATGTTTCCTCATGAACCTCATGGCCTGATTTTACATTCCTGAAAATGACCCTGACGTTTTGCATACATTTGTAGGCAGCTTGAAGAATACGGATTCAGGTCCTGCACCTATTTCAAGGCTCCATGGACTTTTCTTTTCCCCTATTATTACAGTATGTTGGAATCCCTCCCCAAACCAGAAGATGGAGAATATTTGTAAGGAAAAATATTGCACAAAACAGTACTAAATTAAGCAATTTGAATCTTCAAAATCACAGCTACTTGGAGCCACTGTGAAAACAATGTGCACTTAGTCCAGTCTAGCCTTGGTTTACTTTACTCTGTTCTCAGTTTTACATGGACACCAAATGGATCTCCATTCAAAGGATTACTCTTCACAGGATACACCAAGGAAAGGAGAAGGAAAGTGGTCTTGGGAAAGAGGGAAGTTTCCATTCTTCATATTTATGAATGCTACCTCTTATAGCACCGTTTTGATGCAACAAATCACATACATTTAATGTGCTAATTCCACTTATATTACAGCCAAAAAGCCCCACCTGTATACCCCAGCACTTTATAGTAAAAGTAAACAATGTTACTAAGTGATACTATGTTATTATAAATTTTGTTAACATCAAATAAATGAGACATGAACCTATACTAGATACCATGTGTAATTGCCATAGCTGCCAGAGCAGGCTATTAGCAAATCAATGTATAAGACTATTCTCTTACTTGAAACTGTATTCCTGCAAGTGGAGTGCAAGGGTTTTCATCCACATCTGTCACACAGGATGCCATATATGTTATATGATTTTGAATTTCTGACTGAATACACTTTGAACGAATACACTGAATACAGTGTCTGCTACCACTGACACACTAGGAACAGACATTTCCTAGGTGTTTAAACAGGAATAGAAATATCCTTTCCCTTTCTGTGCAAGTGAAAAAACTCCTGTCCTGTAAGCAGGTCAAGTAAAACCACTCTCCAGCATATTACTGTCATATTAACTTTGTAGAGACAGAATCAAGAAAGGAGTATTTATATTGCTCAGTTATCACTGTAGCATCACTGAGGTGAGCCTTCTGAATTTCCCTCTTTCTACACAAAGAATGGTATTGTAAATGTATTAAGGTTAACAAAATGTTTGAAATGCATTTGAAATAAACAATATTTCATCTGAAAGAAGAAAGATTGATCCTTTCCTTGGTGACAATTCCCCTAAAGGCATCATTTTAGAAAAGCAGAATCCTCAGTCTTCACAGTCAAATTGACTTTTCAATCAATAAGTAGGCATACAAATACACCTGACTCTTCTTTGGTCAGACAAACAGAATGCCTACTTTTGGGCTCCAGAAACTAAACAGGGTCCAGCCTGCAACAGCTGCAGGTCAGGAGTCCATGGAACCTGGCAATGCTTTGGCCATGATGCTGCCAGTGTTGGCCAAGGTGATTCTCTCCACTTCTGCTACAGCCACTGCTCAAAGAACCAGCAACAGTACTGACACCTGCCTTCCTTTCATAAGATAGGGTTCCCATCTCATCCCCATCTCCCCAGCCTCCTCCCAGAAAATAAACTGAAGACATACATGGAGCAAGGCTACTGCAAACTATAGCTTGAATGACCCCTCCATACCTGACTAATCATGTGAATTCAGACACACAAGAAGAGCCAAACAGTAGTTAACAGGCCAAAAACTCTCTGGTGTAAACAGTATGTGCAAGACTTGTTTCCAGGCCCATGTGCTAAGGTAAATTCAAATCTGAAGAGGTTCGGGGCACATATTTGCCAGTAAATAAAAATATGCAGGGGTGTATCTTCTTTTTTTAATCCACGATTATTTAATTGATATTAAAGTAAGTTACTATTTTGGCCTAGGACAAACAGAACTCTCCTAGAAAATGTTCCAGTACTTTTCAAAGGCGAACATGAGTCAAAATTTTTTTCTAGTACATATGGGGCCATCCTACTTGAGGAACAAGGGAAAAGCGAGTTTTAAACCTGTGGACACAATCTACACCTTTCCCTACGGGCCAGAGAACCTACCCTAGTCCCATTGGCTTTGATGGCATACTGGTAACCTCAAAGACTGCTGTGCATTGCCCTAGAACCAAGTCAAATTATACCGTATATGCAAACCACACACTGTGATTACTGTCCAGAGAGACCACTTAAGAGATAATACAGAACTAAGTTATTTCTGATTATGTGAAGTTAATTGGAGGAGGTGAGTCAGTTATGTGAGATGCATGCTATTATTGCAACTGAATTTATAATTTTCAGAATAATTGTACCAGTATTTGCTAGTGCAGGGCCCAGAAGTCTGGCATTTGGCCAATAGTAATTATTTAGGCGTCTTGCCATGAATTACTATTGATGGAACACAAAGTAATTTTTGACATTCTGTCAGAAAAATGCATTAAAGGTACTTGAGAGCTTTTCTGATTTTACTCTTGCCTGGACTGGAAAATAAGATGTTGATTGAAAAAATGTTAAAGAACTTTTAAAAAAACCCTACTCAAACCGCACACAAGCCGAAGCTGAAACACAAGATTTGTGATGTCTCCTTGGATACACAGCTACGTTTGCTTAGGCCAATGGATTTGTAACAGCTACTTCACAAGGTATTTACAATGAGCAAAGTAGGACAGCAACTTATGTTTTCACATGGTTATTTAGACCATTTCAATTTTTCAAATATTGCAATACAAAAAAATCCCTTTCAAGTTCTGTTCAAAGCCCTGACATTAATTTCCCAGATTCATAAGGGAATGTAATATGCATCATTAATTATTCGCAATTTTGACTGCATGTATATTTTTTTGACCAAAAATGTATGTATCCATGTATATGCAAATATACATAACAGGATACATACATCCTGAAAAAATAACTGAAACATATGTAGTACTTTAGAGTGACATCTATTCTAAGAATAATTAATCAGGTATATTTAATAACAACATTCTTTACAGGTTAGTCTGAATAGCTTTATTATCTCACCTTCATTGTCGCAGTCTTGCAATGAAAGCCATATTTGATCTACCAGACCAACTCCTTTTACTTCACCATGAACTGGAATGGAATGCATTACCATTAATGCAATTAATGTCAAGGGTTTGATTTGCAATTGCCAATGCTACTCTTTTTAAAATTTATATTTCTTCATCTTTATCTTCATCAATTTTATCTTTATTTTGCTTTATTTTCCATTCTACACTGCAAAAGAGAAAACATCACTGTGATACTTTTAGATTGTTCCCATTTCACATTTTTCACACAAAACCTATCTATAACATAAAAACTGACTATTGGTATTTTTTGGACTGGATTCTATGAGGAGTAACTTGTACATGTGTTTTAGAGCTATAGAAAAGCACATCACTTCAATATATTTATTAAAAATTGCAATATTATGCTGTATGATAAGCAGCAAGGAGATGTTGTTCAGTCACTGGCCAAATTCTTCTTGGTGTGCATTCTTGGCCTCCAAAGACAAACTTGGTGTACTAATAGACTGCACGAAAGTCAGAGTCAAGGCTTGGTCATGCTGCATACAGCAGTTTTTTTACTTGGTGCTTATGAGATTTGTCCAGGACTTTTTCTTTTGTTGGGTATCACATAGAGGCAAACCCCTTACTACTTAATATCAAAGTGGCTTGTTCAGCACCTGGCCCCTACTCCTCACTCCCAGTACTGACAGTAACCTATAAAAAACTTATGCTGCCTAAAGTTTCTGTCAGTTCCCCTCTGTTGTGCCAGAGACCCTTTTGTTCCCTTGCTGAAGCAGGAGATACCCATGCAGCTAAACAAGAGGTATCCACATCCCCTTCTGTTCTACTCCAAGGTAACTCAGCATGTGGCATCACATAAACATGGATAGGAGATTTGCAAATTCAGTGCTGAGTATTATTTGCAGCATGAAAAATATTAACTTCACATGGAAAAGCAGCAGATTTGTAGCCAGCAGATCTGGACATAGGTTATGAATTCAATATAGGGACAAACACCTAAAAATAAAAAATATATATAAAAGCAAATCCCAGCCAAATGGCAAGGCTCAATTTAAGTAATCTATTTAAATTATACCACTTGAAAACTTGTGTAACTGCACATTTATATATATATGTACATACAAACTCCCTCCAACATATTTCATATGAGTCACTGAGAGCTTTTTCCTTGGAAATTACATTAACATAAAAAAACTCCAGCAATAGAAATAGATTTTCTATTACTAGCATTTTATGAACACCGTAAAATCAACAGAATATATAAAGAATTGATTTAGGCCCATATTAAATATTATGTCAGTAGAATGAGCAAAGTGAACTGTGCACATTGTTTGATTAGGGATTACGACCAACAGAAAATTTGGATCCATCATGTGTGATTAATTTCATAATATTCTATAATAAAGCTGAGTTCCAGGAGCTTACTCCTGGAATTATTATGATAACTCTGAACTTTGTCACAACTTTAGACCTTTATCTTGTCCGGATTTTTCTAAAAGGCAGGAGAGGGAAGAGATGATGGCCCGAATGTTATTTATTTGTTTTCAGCCAACACAAAAATTATACTAGACCAAATTTTTAGCTCCTGCAAATTCAGCTCATTCTACTCAAGTTACCTTGATCTTAAATATCACTTTTAAGTCACAGAATCTAATTTTTAAAAAGCAGACACTCTAAAGCAGTATGATGTCTTTGTGAAAACTGAAGCATTTAAGGAATGATACACAGCGTTGCTTGCTTCTTGACAAAGCATCAAACCTGTGTTTTGGCAGCTTATTCAGAAAGAAAATGCTTGGATGAGAGAATACTCTAACAGGATTCTAAACTAAATATATTAAAATATTTGTCTGTATTTCTGACTGTTCATGATATTTCTCAAAACAGGAAAGATATTTTACAGGGCCAAATATTTCCACTGCCATTAAAAGAGCGTTGTTTCCTTTGGTGCAATTAAAATACTGGATCTGGTACTCCCCTTAGGATTTACAACATAACTTAAGAAGTGAGGTTCGTCAATGAGCATGTAACATGTTTACTTAGCCTACAGTGAACTTAATTCTAAATAAAGGAAGAAAAATTGTATAAAAAATCTAGAAAAAAGGCAGACAAAAACCATATTAATATTTTTTAAAATATACATTTCACTTGCAGCTCTGGAAAACAATCTACCAAAACACATTAAGAAGTATCATTGCCCATGCAATGGAAACAACCTTTCCATTGCTAAGACAGAAAATATTCTCAAACTCAATTCGATTTTACAAATCTTGCAAAATCAAATAATTGATATATAACTCTGCTTTACAGCTTTCCTCCCCAACCCATCCAATCCCAAAGTATTACTGGGGATAAGTTGGCAGGGGAAAAGCCCCTTTCATGCCTGATGTGACACTGTTCACAAAAGCAGTACCCTTGTAGTTGGATCAGGGCAGAGCCCTCTCCAGTAATAATGTGACTTTCTGTCCAAGTCCAACTATGCTAAGAGTTATTGATGACAACCTCGAATAAAATAGTAATTAAATCTTCCAAAACATTCCTATGACTGGACAAGGGTTGTGAAAAGGACAGACACCAAGCAGCAGTTCTGACCTTGAAAGAAAACTATTGATTGGATTTTGCCTTGTGAAAGGAAGGAGAGAAAACTGAAACCAGCCATTCTGAATCATTAATGAGCTCCCACAGCATGGTCCTAACTCCAGTTTTTTACGTATCCGTGTACCTTTTTCTTTTGGCTTCCTCAAAACTAGCCCATTTGCAATCTATACATGAAAAGAAACTGTAAATTAATTCAAGACAATATGAAGTACCTCTAGACAACAACTCAAAGTTTTGTGTACGTCAGACTGTGAAACACTTAACAACATACATGTTAAATATACTTTTAAATACACACACACATATATATGTGTATGTCTTTACTCATGTTATGTTAATGACTGTAAATGAGTAAAAGATGCTATTAATTGCCTGTGCTACTACTATGTTTTTGTTAGTACCCACTGAGGCAGAATGTGACTTTCCAGTCTTTCAACAATCCCTAGGACTGAAAGGGCTTTGAGCATATTTTCTATGAGGAATTTGGCCCTAAAAAAGAGATTTTAGGTGGCTGATTTTTAAAGAAAAGCTCTTCATAGAATGAAACAAAACAAAATTATAGGAAAATTATGATTTGTGTGGCAGGAAAAATTCAAATAACCTGTTTTGTATTGATTAGCAGTAAAGTGATAGAGAAAAGTAAATGGGGAGCAAAAAAGCAACCATTAAATAAAACATAAGAAGGTGCGTGTTTATTTTCTCCTTATCTATCTTAAATTTCACTCATCCTCCTTCTTACTGATTTTTCCCTCCTCAATATACTCTTTAGTTTTTCTTCTACATCCTCTTTTCTACAAGTTGTCTCCAACAGCTTTTCTTCAATAGATCCAGCTACAGTGTTATTCACTGCAACACAAAGAAAGCATCCTCCTTTGTTCTTGGCTCATCTAGCAGTCCTAAAGAAAATCATTCCCTATTAATGTACCTCTACACAGAAGTTATAAATTAGTTTATAAAATTACTTTTCTGATACACTTATTAAACAAATCAACCATGTTAAAAATGGGAAACTATTAAACCGAGATTTCTTTTAAAATGTGATCAAAGAAAGTGAACTTGAAGAAAAACATCCAACAGCCAAATGATCATTTACTGTACGCATTTCCTCTTAAACAGATGCAACCCAACAAAAACCAGCAAGGTGCAAATATGAAATGATTTTTCTATTTACCATCCACTACAAGAAGGAATGAATGTGATGACTTCTGTTCTCACTGTCACACATCAGTGCATTTGAAGATGTATAGAGGCTGTGTTGGCACAAAGGATTGCACAGTGCTGTCCAAAACAGTGAGTTCACGTGTGAGAGAAATTGGCTACTTTCAAAACATCCATGTGATTAATTTCCCTCTAATTGCCTATTTAATTACTAATACTTTCACTGTCAAGAGATTAGAAATGCCATCTTTACCAAGGATAATATGGTAACATTGACAAAGGTAGGAATTGCTACTCCTGGAATTACATTCAGTTGCCTTCTGCACTAATATAGGATATGAAAACCCACCACAGTAACACTGCAACTTCTTTACTTAATAATTACAGAAACAATGTCATAATATAATATGGCAACCATTATCTTACACCAAGTATATAGAGGATTAAAAATTAAATACTGGAATAATCGCATTCAGAAGGAGATTATCCCTTTAGTCCTGAACTCTGAAATACAACACTTCTGCTCACACCATGGAAATAAACATTTTTTGTATACTAGTAAAAAAAAGTCCAAAAAAGATTGACAGAACATAGGTTCGAAACAAGATACAGACACTCATTAAGTAAGAGGGAAAGAGATTAGTACAGTGCACAAACCTACTCTATAGCAATGCCAGAAATAAATGTGCCTTTGGTGTTAGTACAAAATTCCTGTATGACCACACAGTAAGTTCAGCAAGAGCTTTACAACAGGAATTTACATGGTGCTGTACAGAAAGAGAAGAATCATTCACAATGTTATTGCTCAGTTTACATTTGCACTCTATCTCTGTTCCATAAGATTCAAGCAATGAATGATGACGTGTTTCAATGCCACGAACAGGCAACATCTAAATGCCATATCCAAGGGTCTATAACACCTATTAATTATTTCTTTCTGATAAAATCAGAAAAAGAATATTCCAAATCAAAAGGCCATTATTCGATATCTCATTCCCGTTACATTTCAAATTAAAAATCATCCCACTTTGGTTACACGGCTGTGTTCAGACCCATGGCTCTTTTTTATACAAAATCCAGGAGGAATAAAAGGCAGTGGAACATCTTTCTGTAAAAGAAATTTACAATCTTGGCTATAACTACTACAGCCACCTAACTACAGGTCAGACAGAACCTGTAATGATTTGAAAACAATGATCTACATACATTCCTATGTATAAAGTCATTTACAGGCCAAGGGCAAAATTTTCCCCTTCTATGCATGTTACAAATCTGCTCTCTGTGGAGTCTATCACAGTGCTGATTCTGCACTGAGGGATAGCTCCTATTTCCATCAGTGGTGTTTGTGACGCTGAAAAAGCAATAAGACAGGCTAGGGCAAAGAGAATTCTCTTATTGCTGGTTGAACCCTACATCACCCAACACCATGCCAGAACAAGCCATCCTTCTAATTTTACACAGCTGATCCACAGTTCTAATCAGCTGCTTCTGCATGCATAATGATTTGCACATGGTGGGTGGGAGAGGCCTCATTTTTTTTGCATTCATTATTTTAATTGTACATATTGTACACAGTGAAATTCACTGTATTCATTGAAATAGAAAAAGTCTGGCTGCTGATTGCATTTTTTACTGTATTCTTAGATATGTTCACATCTGATCTTGTGGCTGACTGCCACTGTACAGACCTTCCTAACTTTTTGATCCTATAGTGGCTGTGGTAAAAAGAAAACACATTTCTTGACCCTGCTTATCTGTTCTTTAGCGGCACTGATCTGGCCTTGGTGCATCCCAAGCTGAAGGTTAAATATTTTAATTTTTCTTTTCTTTTCTTCTTTGGTTTTCTTAAAAAGGTACATTGGAAATCATGACTATGTAGATTCAATGAGGGGCACCATAAAAAACAGGTGACTGCAGGACACTCTTAATAACTAAGCAGCAGGACATCACTCACAACAGGAGCACAGATGTCTTCCTCTGGTCCCATGATATTATTTTGAAACACAGATAGCTTCTGGTATCAAATTCCACTCTAACAAACCAGCCTCACAACCATACCGTTCCACTGACTGCAAGAGCTTAATTTTAGGTTGGGAGCCTTAAGAGACAAGTAAAAAGATAGCTTCCCAAGATTTCACTCTGCTGTTGCTGAGCTCAGACCAGCTCCTGGTGACCGGACAGAGTCTGGCAGTGCTTGCAAAATACTTGTAAATATGTATTTCAAATACATCCTCACTTAGAAAAAGCTCTTACATTATTGTTCTTCAATGCATCATCTGGCCTCTCTCTCATCAGAGATGATACTCTCCAAAGCTCTCAATCCTCTCCCCTCAGTGTTTTTTTATTTCACTTTCATTCCATCCTTCATTCACTTTCTCACTGGTTTTTTTTTTTTGGTGGTTTTTT
>VWZS01000853.1:161886-185269 GCA_013397075.1 Rhabdornis inornatus
TTTTTTTTTGACATCAGGGACCATTTCAAAGCCTGGCTGGACTTTCCCCAGATAGACAAGAAATCACACTATGCCTGTTTTTTTCATGCTTCCAACAGAATTGAAGTGAAACCCACCTTCCTTATCACAACCAAGTATGGCATCTTCAATCCCAGCAACTCCTACATAGCTCTGGGCTCTTCACACTCTTTGTCCCTTCACACTCTTTGTATTCAGAATATAATCAATCCTTCCAGTACAAATTGGAACAGGGTGTGATTTTTTTACCTTCTTTGGCTTGCTCTGTCTTAGTTGCAACTTTTTCCTCTTTCCTCATCACAACTTAAGAAATTCCCTACCTGCACACCTTTTCTAGCCTTCTTACTTGGACCTGAAGTCCTCCTCTTCTGTATTTCCTCACCTCTATTTTCACTCCTCCCTCACTTTCTTCATCACTTCTCAGCTCATCTTCTAAAACATCAAGCTTGGGCTTTTTTGAGTTTGGTTTTTTTCGAAAAAAGTAATGCCATCTGTCTCTGAAACTATTAACTCCGTTTCTCATTGTGCTCAATGACTGATTTGGAGGAGGTTCACCTGCTCTTGCTTCTGGACTATCAGTCATCTGACTAGAGTCACCTTTGTGAGTATCCAAAACCTTACTCAGCATAATCTTGACCTATGACAGTTATTTCCTGTTACTTTAGCATATCATTCAGCTTCTGTGCTTAGACTTTAGCATGATTTACAGTTCAGAACTATTTGTTCAATCAAAACTGCCACACACTACACTTGCTTACAATACAATTACTGAATTCTTTACAGTCTGTCTCAGAAAGCAGAAAATGAAAATTTCTTCATGAAGTAGCAGTCAATGGCACTAGTATCTGGAATCTCCAACACATGTACTGCTGTGTAAGACAGATGAAAGTCTACACAAAAAACTAGAAAACATCATATTGCAGAAAAGAAAAACTGAATCTGTTTTCTCTGCTTGTAATAATCGTGCAAAATCATGTGGAGTTGATTTTTCATATTTTTCCATCCTGGATCTATCATATTTCAGACCTTTTCTGCATTATTAGCAACCCTTTTTAGTGAAATTAAACAAGAGGAATATGCCAGAACAGCAATCACATGCCAAAAAACGTGCATCATAAGTAGTGAAGCTGTGTAGTATTTAAAAATTGATGTACTTGGTTTTTAAGACTAAGCCACAACCATACTGGACAAATTAAAACCATGAAGTTCTGCTAAAAGCAGCAAACTATTTTGAGTTACATTTAGGAAGATATTTGTCTACCTGTAGCTGACTAGCTATACACCAAAATAAGAAGGCACAAGCGTATGTGACCACAAATATGGATGTACACGGACCCTTCAGTCTGTGTGAAAAGTTCATCAGTTCGGTCTACAGTCTGTGTTGTGTCTACTACTAGGCCCATGCAGTTTACTCACTGGCACCAGCAAAATGCAGTTTACTCACTGGCACCAGCAAAATACCTTTTGCTGCACCTTTTGTTCTTTAGACACACACACCCACCCAACAGAGTTAGCTGCAGCTGAAGTGCAGCTAAGGGCACCCTCTGATATTTCAGTTCCTTAAACTCCCACTTCTGTAACACTTTTGTAGCTAAGATAGAGAAGAATTGGTCCTGGTTCATATCTTGTCCAGAGCAGGTTCAGAAGAGACCTTATTGCCTGGGATTCTTCTCTGTTACGTCTTTTTAAGTCCTGCAATGTTTGGAAGCAGTAATATTGCAAACCACTCATATTTCATTCCCTGTTTAAGAAGCTACTTAAGAATCACTCTAAGATGCCCCATTCATCCAGAATCCAGTGTTACAGTGTCAAAGTTAATTGTGGAGCTAAAGGCTATGATTAAGTTCTACCTGTTCTCTGTGAGGATTTAGTTTCCGATGTTACTTTCCCAGATGCACATGGAAGCTGACGAAGCCAACCACAGGACCTCTGCCTGCAGCTCTTCTCTTCCCAAAGAAATGCTGACTCCCATCAACCTAAATAAGTCTAATTCTGATCCACACTCATTTACTGGCAGAGCAGTTAAAGGGGCCATAGTGTAAAAAAACATTCTGGCTCATTGTCCTTTTTTTGTGATTTATGAAGGATGCTACAATCACATCAACATCGTAGCTACCAGTGATGCATTCTGTGCAGCCTAGATCCTCTTCCCCTTCAAAAATACCCCCACTTCGCAAGGCTACTAATCCAGTTAAAAACATCAAGATATCTCCTTGACTAGGCAACAGATGCTGAATTCTGAAGCTGCCACTGTAGCTGAGCATTGTTTTTTCTAAATTTTCCTCTTCACAAATTCATGACCAAGTTGTTGAACTCTAAGAACACATCTCAATCAAAGCATTTGCATAATATTGCTCACAATCATGATTGCATTTTCAGGATTGGAACAGAGGAGAAAGGTTATCAGTAGCTACCCACAATGGAATGAGATGGAAAAAGACAGGGTACCTAACTAGCTAACTCTGGAGTACCTAATTAATATTTAAGTAATTTTGGAACTTAGGAGAGCTGAAAGAGGCACTAAAAAACCCTCAGAAGCTCTATGCCTTGTTCTTACAAAGCAAGTAATAAATGACAGGAATTAATTTGGTGTGCATCAAGTACGGGAGCTCAATGGCAAGGATCACTGCTCCAAGGCCAGCTGGTGTACATAGCTGTGCACATGAACATCCTTTCACGAGCAGTGGTGGTCAGTGAGAACAGTGCCTAGCTTTACATTCAAAGAACCTGCTTGTAGAAGCAAGGTGGTGCTTAGTAGAAACATTGTCCTGACTGCTGGGAGCAAATTAAAATTTGTGAAAATTACCATGGCCACAAAAGCTAATCACTTAAATGCTAGGTGACTGTGATTAATAGCAAATGCCTACTGTAGCAAGAACACTTTTCAGAGAACATGGATGGGAAACGGCCAATTGCATAAAGACTGCAAACTCACAGAGTCCCTCTTTCTTTAGCAACAATAGGGTACAAACTGTCAGCTCAGAGCTGCCGCAGGCAACAATAACATGATGGCAGAAAAAGACAGTCTCATTCTTCTCCCTGAATTTCTCACTACTTGAATTTGATACACTTGGGCCTGAGCTGTGCAACTGGACAGACATTTCCAGTCCCTGCAGGAACATGCAGGCTCTGACCTGAGGAACTGTCTGAACACAGTAACAGGAAAAGCAAATTATTCAATTTTTTCCATGGCCGCAAGACACTACAGCTCAACAGTCTGAAGTCTCAGCTTCTTTGTTGGTTTGCTATCATGCTGCTCTTCTACTTGCCATAGGACCTGTAGAGTATGCCATGTTCAAGATTCAGGTATGGCCTGCTTTGCCAAGGAGTGAAAGGAAGAATATTTCCTCTGATTCCTCTGCCTTCATGATTGATGGCACCCTAAGCCAACCATAAGGCATTCCAAACTATTGCTTTTCTAAAATAAAGCCATGTGTACTTATTTTATATTTTTTTTTACCAAAACAACAGGGTGCTTAATGCTTAATAAACAGAAAGGAAAAATTTCCTCCCTTGTCAGCCTTCCTCTGCACAGCACAGAATGCAAAAATGGCCATATTGGTCCAACCAAATGAAACATCTATCGCCCTGCCTCTGCCATGAGCCAAAAGCATCTGCCTGAGGGATTGTGTTAGCACAGAGCAAGCACATACCAGAACACCTTTGCCACACCACATCACAAAAATTGCATCTGCCAGAGGTGATACCTTTGTGCTTAATAGCTGTATCACTGAAACTCACAGCCGCTGGGCAGGAACAGGCCCTGTGCCATCCACCTGACTCACAACCTGCACTCTTAAGGCACCTGGGCTTTACTGTGCCACTGTCAGGTTGCATGACTTCTTGTGATGGCAGCAGAATAGTCTGCATTAATGTTTGCCTGGAGCACGCTGGGAGAGGCCACTGCAAAAGCAGATGCAATGCACAAGCTCCAAGCACCATAAGAAGCAGCTACAACACCTGCCTAGTAAGCAAGCCAGCATTCAAAAGTACTGAAAGAGGAATTTAGCAGAGGAGGCTAATGACTGACAGCTGTGAGAGTTTATAGGCCTCCAAGACAGCCATGGGCACAAATATTTAGCTTGTGGTAGCCACAAAGACAGGATTTGACCTCTTAATTCAAAGGTTTTAATTTGACCTTCAAGCTGATAGAGAGTACAACAAATGCACAGCTGCAACAGAGCCAGCTGAAGGCAGAAAACATGGACAGCTCATAGTGCATCTCCCCATGTGCCACAGGAGAAGAACAGATAGCAGTGCAGCTTCAGCGGATGTGTGAAGAACACTGCAATGGCCCTCTCCAATAAAAACAATGTCAACAGGTTCTGGTTCAGGCTCCTGTGCAAAAAGGAATGTTATTACAACCTACATTTGTGTTGCTGCCTGTTGGTACAAGTCACAGAAATGTAACTTACTGAAAGGGAACAAACCTCTCTTGAAAGATCTTTATACAAAGGTAACAAGTATTTCAGCTGCGGCCACCAGCTCCTATGCCTGAGAGCTCCCATGTGAAATAAAGGGCTCTGGCAAATCAATTCACTGCTTTTTAAGGAATGTTTTTCTTCTAGTTTGAATTACTCACATCTACTGACCAGAACTAAACTTAAAATTTCTTCTACTTTAAAGGCCATAAATGGCATGTCTCTATGTTGAGGCTGGCCCTGTAAAATGTGGAGGCAAATCCTTGATCATACCCCCCACAAGGGTTACAAATGGACTCCCTCCAGCTGCAGATGCTTCCACTTAGTGCTTCCACTTAGTTCTTCCTTCTTTAGAGGAAGGACTCTTCTTCCTCTGCAGAAGAGTTGGGGCAGTGCCACAACTGTAGGCTGTCCTCTTCTTGTGAAAATGATGCCTTTAAAATCCAAAATAGCTATGAGGGAAAACGCATGAGTTCTCAGACCTTTCCCAGACTCTCAGAGAGTGTTCTCTGTAGTACACTCTCAGACTATGTAGTACCACACCATCAATGCGCAGAGCAGGCAAGAGACAAGGGGGCTGATAGATGGAGGATCACAGTCATGACTGGCTGGCCAAAGTGCAAAGAAGTGAAACTTCATGACAAATAGAATCATAGAACAGTTTGGGCCAGAAGGGGTCTTAAATATCACCTGTTTTCAACCCGTTTGCCATGGGCAACCTTCCACTGTCCCACGTTGCTCAAAGCCCCATCCAACCTGGCCTTAAATACTTCCGAGGTGGGGCATCCACACCTTCTCTGGGCAACTGGTTTCAGTGCCTCACCATCCTCCAGGTAAAAAATTTCTTCCTAATATCCAAACTAAACCTACACTCTTTCAGTTAGTTCACATATTTTGTCATCTGTCAGGAAAAGGTGAATGACCTTTTAGAAATACTTCTTACATGTTTATATTACTCCACCCTTTGCTATTCACACAGGGTTTTCAGGGTGTTCAGCCATGCCAGACAGTTGAAGGAACAGTGCATTAGCCTTTGACACCATGAATAAAACTGATGTAGGCTAAGTAATAGTTACTAGATGGTTTGCCCATTTTATGTCAATATAAAGGATCCTGTTACATTGCTCTGTTTCTGACCTCTTTTTTAAGAAGCTTTAAAAAATCAAACAGAGAAAATTAGAAAGGTTTTCAATCTTGCCCTATTTTTTTTTCTCTAATTTCAAAGACAGATCTGGTTTCTCATTTCCACACTAGAAGTGCCATCAAGTCTTCCTGGTTTCTGCTATTGGCAAAGCAAACAGCACTAAACGAGGCAAAACACAGCAGAGTACAAAACATACAAAACAGAAAGAATGACAGACTCTTCTTTAACAAGGTAATTCTGGTTTTTGTGCAGAATACAGAAGATGTGTCAGGACAAAATGGGCTTTGAGAACAGCACAAAATGTTCTTTCACTTTGGACAACTATTCCTATGTCACTCATGATCCATATATGGAGAAAAAAAGTCATTATATATGACACACTAGTACTTATGCTGGTTTATCATTCAGCCTGAGCACTGAATATAAACCTAACTTTTTAAGTACATAAATGTGAAAAGCTGGAACACTGGCCACTGTAAGGCAGAGAGGCATACTTATATTGCACCAGTGAGGAGGCATTGGCAGGTAAAGTATCTCCAGGAAAACAGCAATTGAGAAGAGCTGAAAGTCGCTTGGAAAAGGTGTGTTTGGCTACCCACAAAGAGAACACTTTGGGGTATTCCCTGGATGCAGTGAATTAATAGCTAATGTACAATGCTGATCCCAGGTTATAGGTATTGTGGGAGATACTAACCCTGCATCAGGATGTGTATGTGAAAAAGAGATATAAAAAGGACCTTTTCATTCAAATTATAAAATCTTACTTGAACTTCTTCCTGGAACTGAAGTAAAACCTAAAGTGTTTCTTTAACTAGATATTTGCGAAACTTGACTACCTTTTGTCTTGATTTTTCTTACTTCTGAATTTTTGTACTTTTTCATTTCTTCCTAAGATGCAACAGCACTGCCACAATAATGGCTTTACACCACTCCTTGTTCATTCTGAAGGAAGAGACACCATAAACATCACCAGCTCACTCTGCTTTGTACTGAGTGTGGGACTAGACACTTACAGGGTGCCTGTCACCCTCAGCTGTTCTGTGGAAAGTCAGTTCAAGCTGGCCCAGCCTTCAGAAGAAACCTCTGCTGCCAGTCACTTCCATATTAGCCTTTTTCCTAACTGGAGATCATACAGTGGGCTTCATTTCTACCAAGAATACCTTCTATTTATCTAGTGTTCATGTTCCAAGCTGGAGTGTTTAAGAACTGCTTGGTTTTAGCATTAAGTTTTCTAGCATTGCACTCTGACACTTCCTCAAAGGGAGATCAAAAGAACACATGTACTATATAGTAAATGGTGCTTAATCCATTGGAGAACTGGGACAACTCAAAAATAGAGAGAAAGATAGATAGATAGATAGATAGATAGATAGATAGATAGATAGATAGATAGATAATATAGACTACTTTTGCTGTTCTTTAGTAGTTTTCTTTCTTTTTGAATCACTGATTTCTATTTCATCTGATTACTTCTTCACTCTGATCATCGGTAAACTTGCCATTATCACGGTCTACTTTCTCTCCACCTTCCATTCCTCTCATCCTCTTATTTCCTCCTATATCCCATCTCATTTCTTTCTAAAATTCTCGGTGGGCTAAACCACCCTCATGAAGTAACACATTCCAAAAATAGCATGACCTGCATATCGCCAAAAAGTTCATAAACAAGCAGGTGAGAATTCACCCTTTGCACATAAAAGAACAAAGAAACTTTAGGCTGTGTAAAATAAAGACCTGTGAAGCAAATGTGGATGTAGACTGAACACGGCATTGGGACTCTGCGGTTTAAGCTTCTAGGGCTGTCTAATTCTTTCACTATCTCGACTAGGAGCTCTGCCATTTCTGTGTGCCTCAGCACATACCAAAGTAGAGCCTTAGCAATCATAATTTTCAGCTCTTCTCATTTCTACTGTATCCATGCCTTCTCTTCAATCTCTCTGCATTTCACCTCTAAGCTGTCTTCTACTCAGCATCTCCCCAGTTCTCTATTTCACTTCATGCACACCACATCCATGCATGAGTATCCCATCACCTGCTTGTATCACTCTTTTAGGGGGAGGGGGAAATGAGATACAACAGGTACTTGTTTACACCTGCTTTCCTTATTTTTACTAGTAATAGCCATGAGGTCTTACATAATTTTCTTTTGTTCATAACATCAGTGTTAATAATATCACCATAGCAGTCTGTATGATGTAAACCTCTAAGCAAGCTAGTAACTCCTTTTCTCCCTCAATCATTACAAATGAGTTTACATTTTGCAACCAAAACAGATCAGAGTCAAATGTACCACTGTACCATTAAAAATTCCCCAGTTCAGATTTGAGCTGTCTTCATAAATCTTGTGTTACATATGACGCATCATCTACTTGCTTGTTCCTATAACAGAAACAGATACATTCTTCTATGGTATTTTGCACTTTAGAATTGGACTCAGGAAACCTAACAGCAGATGTAAACAGACATCAGAGACCTAGAGATCAAATTTTATATAAACAAGAACAATGGAACTCTAAAAAATGCCTATATAGTATGGTCTGATAGGGTGACACAGACGCAAACCAATGCAATAAAGAGTGCTCTTTCATTTACTGAAACACAAGAGAATGGTAGCTTAAATATTTTAAGATCTTTGTAAAATCCTTTACATTAAAGTACCTTCATGGATCAGTTAATACAAACTCTCATTCTTTGACATAGTGATTTGCTTCTTCAAAGTAAGGTACGTAGAAACATTAACAACTCTATCTTCCAATGTTCATGTGGTAAAGCAATACTACAGTCCCCATTAATAAGTGATGCATCTAAGACAGACAATTTATATGATTGGCCCATGACTACAGGGACTGGAATGTCAGTGTCAAACAATAAAAAGTTCCTTGTGTGTGGTTCAGATGAGCAATATCATTATTGCCTTTACATTGTCTACTTTCTAAAAATACTGCAGATTTGAGCACATTCATTTTTCTCTACCTCTGATCTTACAACACTGACTCACATGAATTGATCCCTCTTTTATATTCTGCTCATTGACTAAGTAATAGAATGTTCTAAAGGATTGACACCCACAGAATCAGCATTTGGGTAGGTACAACACAGCACAAAATCTCTTCTATAGGTAAAAGTGGAAGCTCAAAAACCTCAGTATTTCAGTGACTTTTGGAAAGTCAAGCATAAAATGTGTTCCCAAGCTACAAACTTATCTTTTAAATGATGTGTCTGAAAAGGCAAAATTGTAGCCTCAAAATTACTGCCATAAACTTAAGGCATACCAATTTGAACGTTAGGTCACACTTGTCAAACTGCAGATCTTTGCTGAATATGCAAAGCTTTTATTTCGCAATTGTTTTAGAATTAAAAGTAAAAGAAGTATTTCTATTTTAACTGCATTTCACTTTTCTCCTACTCTATAAGCAATAACTCAATTGCTTACACAAGACATGTGATGCATGAGTTAATAATAAACATAAAAACTCTCCCTTTTCATACATCAATACTTCAAACTACTCAAGAGTCATCTAAACACTCCAAAATCCTAATTTTTCAATCACCAATGTGAATGAATGAGGATTTTTTTAAAGTCCCTTGCAATCAGCCCCTCTCTGACAACAAGGTTAAGTCAAGGAAAATGTATTAAAGCAGAAAAACCAATTACCATTTTCTGTATGCTTACAGACAAGTAAGACACAAAAGATCTTTCTTGAGAGCCCTTAAGTAGCACGTTCTGACACAGCCAAAGGAATATGCAAAAGTCTCAGACAGAATGGTAAGGCACTCTACTTTCACCTGGATTGTATTTAAAGTTATGTAAATATTGTTTGAGTAAAGTCAGTCATTATGTTATGTCATTGTGCTGGAAGGACAGTTCTGCTTTGGAAGAAGAGTCTTACCATGCTTTTGTACAGTGTTTCTTACCCAAACTGAAATATGGTAAGACAACTGAGAAATATGCTGCAGCTTAAATGAGTCCCAAGCTGCCTTTCCCTATACTGTCTTTTGGACTGAAGCTCAAACAGTTACAAGAGGTTACAACTAAATAAAATACAGTGAACTGTGACACACTGAGAAGAAGAAATATTCCTGAACCATCAGTGTGCTTCTGTTGGAATAACCAATGTTTTTATTTAAAAAGATTTCAAGGACATTCATGGCCCAGTATGTATGTTACAAATCACTTGAGAGAAAAAGCTATCAAGAAGCAGCAGAAAATACCCATTTTTGACTTTGGCAGGAAAAATCCATGGGTGTGTTCCTAATTTTTAACCAGCTTGATTAAAGAGAACAGCACTCTCACTGACAGTCCAAATTTTAAACTTACACTCAAAAAAGTTGACAAGCAGCTAGCAAGAACTTTAAAGAAAGGTAGTATTTTAGGTCCTAAAAGAGACACAGTTTTCTTTCCTAGATCAACCACACAATCTCATTACCTGATCACAGAATGGTAAATTTCTGTACCCTGACCTGCACTGACTTGCAAGGCTTTGAATAGGGTGAAGAATTCATAGTCAGGACATATTTTTAGACACAGGAGGTAGTTCACAGAGTGCTTGAGGAAGGAGAAGCACCTTTCAAAGCATGACACACAAGCCCACAGACATGAGAAGAATTCACATTGCCTAAATACAATGTGAATTTCAGACTGTTTGTTCCCCTATCTTTGCATTTTGCATTCAGCTCAAGGCACTGACAGAAACTTCATACGAACATATGAAAAAAAATCCCTCTCACTCCACAGGGAACAAGTACACACATGTTTCCCCCTACTTCTGTCAGTTTCTACGTGTTAACTTAGAAGACACTGCTTTGGGTAAGAGTGGCTTCCCTTTCCTTTCTGATTTTGGTAAAATCTACACAAACTCCATTTATCTCTATCAGTAAAACTCCTATGATAATACTCTTGTCCATGACTATCCACCTCCAGATTCCCCAGGAAGCAGGGACTACTGGGAATATTGTCTTGTCACTGGAATAGGAACAGTTGATATAATAAAAAATGTTTTCATCTGTTTAATTTAATAATATGCTATTTTGAAGTTTATTCACTAATTTATCTACCATCAGTTTTCTTCATACTTCCCTTCATGCTTAGTGGCATGATTAACATCTGCAATCTGTGTATTGGGTTGGTTATGCTGCAAACCACTTGATTACTTCCATCATTATTCAACATGCAAAGTAGAATAAAACAGGATTAGAATTACTCTTCCACAGATCGTCTCAGGGAGTTCACAAACGCTCCCTTGTCCTCTCTACTCGAGTTCCCTTGTTATTTTTCAGTTTCATAAGCTGGTTAGATGGAAATAAACACAAAACTGTAAGAGCTGTCTTGGCAGCCTCCAGTGAATTCCCACTGTAAGCATTTTTACATCCCACAGCAAGCAAGCAAGAAAGCAAGCCAAGGTGTTTCGTAAGAGCAACCCACAAGTCTTAACAAATGCATTTATGAAATTAACTGAAGCTTTCACCATTTATGCTATAGCATCTTGCAAGGGTCTAAAAACCTCACCTTCGGATCCAAGCAACCGAAAGCAGATTTTCACACAAAGCTGTTTTCACTGGGCCCTGTATAAGAAGGTGTTTAAAATGTACACAAGCAGCGAAGTAGAGAATTATGTTTCACCAATTATTCTGATGAATTTTACTATGGAAGTCTGAAGTCTAGCACAACATGAGGGTTTTTTGTACTAACCCTATTTTAAGACTCTTCTAGTACAGACCACAGTTCTGTTCTGTACTAATACTGTTCCCAAAGTCAGTCATTAGAAACTGCTATCTCCTCTAGCTCTGAAAGACAGAATAAAAATAATTATGACAAGAATTAAAACAACTGCTTCATACAGTACAATCCATCTTCAATCAGAATACAGGACATCCCAAACAAAATGTTTCTGAATGCTTTGCTTGTCCTCCTCACCTCTAAAAACACTCTATAACTACAGTTTGGAAAGGTAACTGAGTAAAACGAACATATGCCAAGTTATTCTCTTACCTTAGATATACCAAATGAATAGAGAAAAGTAAAAAAATTAGGGATAATTTATTTTTATACAACTCTTCAACATATTGTTGACATATTGATTAGTACTGCCAAAGACCTGGAAGTTCCCAGAAGGCATGGTGCTCCCTGACATAGAGAGTGGACACTTTTCTGCTCCCTACAGTACTGGAAAGAAGACATCAGGGTGAGCTCTGTGGCAACCTCAGCATGTGCAGTGCTTCCAGGTATGGGCAGCTCTGACACAGCCATAGCTCAGACACACCTGCCTGCTCCGCATCTCTTTCTGGGGACTCGGTCACTGACAGTCACACACTCCAACCATGCTCAAGCTCTGTAAGTACAAAACAACTCAGCAAAGACGCAGGTCTAAGAAGTGGGCAGATGATGCCCATGTAAAAGATGGGATAAACTGACATTTAGAAGTAGGAGGCATAAAACAATGTCTACAGAAGCTGCAGATGCCTGCTCTGAACCCAAATGAGAGGAAAATGTCATCCCTTACATAAAGATATTTCCTATGGAACACACAGTTATGTTAGCCTGTATTTTTTTTCTGATTTTCCATTGAACATTTTTCCAATGGTTACATGAAAAATATCATTGGTGACAGTTTGACCACTCCAATTACCTAATGGTTACTTTTTTTTCCCAAATTGCTTGCTGAAGAAGGGTGCGTAGATATTTAATAACAGGGTGTCTGAGTGACCATGTTGTGTTCTCAGAACATAACAGAAAAACGAAGCATGGCCTTTTGTGCATTTCTGCCTGATGTAACTTAGGAAGTTACTTCTTATGAATGCAAACACATCATTAATTCTGGAGAGGATTTTAAAATCTTTTTTTATAAATATTTTCCATGGAAATTTGGATATTTAGCTCCTTCTCATTTCCCTACTGAAGCTGTTTATTAAACTACCACTGTAGCACACTGTTAGTACACAAAGTTTGGGTTAATTTTGCTGTGACCAAATTAAATCGCAAAAGCCTCAGAATTGTTAGGTAGCTGACTTGACCCTTTTATTCCCAAATTCCAACACACACATTTAAATGTATTGATCAATTATGACTGAAAAAAATCCTTTCACCATGCTCACCTTATTTTCCTCATGTTCAAATACACCAGGTTACTTATTTTCATATTTCAATTCTCAACATATACTTACACTGCAGGTTTTTCAGAGCAGGCAATATTTCCTTATTAGCCCGGGTATTACGTATCTATGTATATCTAATCCCAAGTCTTTAAATACTGTTTTAATATAAATTCACTAATACTGATAATGATAAAGAGAGAGAATATTTCTGGGACTTTGGACTATGGATAGATCCAGACAGTGAATAAGAGGTGTGAATGCACACTTTGGAGAACTTTCAGGTCCACTTAAGGGGCAGATGAAAGTTACTCCTTTCTCATGAAAGACTCAAGAGTAATTTGTAATTCACAGTGACATTCACCACTAAAAATAAAATAAACAGTACGTATGAGGTTGCTGCCTTTTTGTAATTTCATATAGTCATTTCCATGAAATCATATTCTTATAAAATATGATCTACATGGACAATTTTGCAACAAAGAACTACTCAGGTCAAACTTACTGATTAGGCAAGAGCACTATTTTTGTGAGAAGAGCTGTATCTGAAGATACCGAAAAAAAAGTAGCTTCCTGGAAGGTAACTTAGCACTACGATACAAAATAGAACTTTGTACATTCTCCCTCAGGGTAGGGTTTATTTCCTAGTTTCTTTAATTATGTTGTGCTGAAATATTTAATGCATATTTTGAAAAACCTAACAAGTATTCAACTTTAAAGAGCTAACATCAAACAATTCTCTCTGCTTCTCTCAATCAGCTTCCACCTACTTCAGCTCTCTAAATGTAATTCAGAAAGCATCGAACACAAATAAAATTTGAACTGCTGAACTGTTCAGTCACAGAGTAGCCTTCTGCCAAAACTCTGCAGCTCAATCCTGCTGACTTCATATTGCTATTCAGGATATTTCACAATGACTGTTCTTTTCTAATTCTACCCCAAACGGCAGAGACTTTGTTGTACAGGAAGGAGGTGAGAGGCAAATCTACCATCCCAGCAGTTGATCTGCACCAACTATGTTTCTGTTCTGTTAAAATCTCATTTGTTCCAGGAAATCTACTCTAAACAGAACACAGGAACACAAAATATAGAGTAGATATCTCTGAAAAGAGCATTTCTCAAGGGCATATAAGCATTGCCAAAATATGCATCCAAGCGGTACTGTGTCATAAGCACATTTGAGAAGGACATGAGATTAACAGGAGTCTACCAAAAGATTACTTACCAGGTTCTCCACAGACCCTCATCTACATATGTTAAGAACAGATGCTCATCTCTTTTAGCACACAGCAAAGCATCTTCTAAGTCTCTCAACAAGACAGCAAGTTGGTTTTTTTCTTTTTTTTTAAATTTCCTTTTTCTTTTTTTAATACAATTTCACCCACATCATTAGATGCAGACTGATTATACCAGTAAAAAATATAATAATGGAGTTGTTGCAGCTACCTCTGTGTTACACATACCTCCATCTGGCTGTAAAATAAATAAATGAATAAATGAAAGGCTGAGATTTCCCCCTTCCACAGGGACATGAGTACTTGCCAGTCTCTCCAGATGCTGCTCACCAAGAAGCACATGAAAATGCATCTCTCAGAAAGCACCAATCTGACAAGATCCACTGCAAATGCACCTTCTGCTCTTGTCATTGCTTCCCCTTCACCTTAATTGGACACTGTAGTGTTATCTAAAGTACCTCTTACATATAGAATCAATTCTCATCAAACTTGCAACAGAAGAAATTTCATTCCCTATCTTCTTCCTGCCTACACTGACTTGAGAAATATTTTACTTCAGGAATTGCCTCAGGGGGCTTTGCAGCAGAAGGCAGAGTAATGGTATTTATGCTAAGAAGAAAACAGAAGTAGAACTGTTTGATCCAAAATTCTACACTCTGTCTACATCTACCTCTGTCCTTACTTACCTGATGAATAAACAAAATATTAAATGTGGGTACATTAAATTTAATGTAGTTATTTTGACTGGTCCAGGTTCAACAGACTACAGTCTCAGCTCATACAACCCACAACAATTCCAGAAGGCACAAAACCAACCCTGCTTACCTTTCATCCCAAACTTAGAGTGTCTTCCAAACTTCAGAATAATGAGGGTTATTACTAAGCCAGTGCATACCAGTGCTGCAATTCCCACCACAACGTACACCTAAAAAAAAAAAAAAAAAGGACACAAACAGACCTGTTTGTTTTGTTTTTGTGTCTTCAAAGACAACCAGCATACATTCAGATTAATCCAGTTATGAAAAGAGATTGATTTCAACTGGGGAACATTTGCACTCAGATCACAGAGTGCAGAAAACAGACACTTGTTGAGGTTTCTTCTATTCTGCAGAGAACAGAGATTCAGACACTTATGAGAACTTTTTCAACATCCTACACATTCAAGGCAGGTGGGAGGGAATGTACATTACCCTCTTTCCTTCCAGCAGAGTGGCATGTTACAAGAAAACACATAAGAACAGTACATAGGAAAAAAGAATTTACTGTGGGAATGGTTGAACACTCCAGGTTGAATACTGGAGTGGCTGTGAAGGCTCCATCACTGGAAATACCAAAACCAGAGAGGACACAACCATAAAGAGCCATACTGGTCCTGCTTTAATCAGGGGACCTTGGACCAGAGGACTTCCACAGGTTCCACCTTTACCGCCTTGGCAGTTCAATGACTGTTATCAGATGAGACAAGACTGTCTTAGATCCTCCAAATTTTTAGCACATTGTCCACACTCACAGTCTGCTCTCTGGTTCATGATTGCACACTCTCCTCTGCTTGCTGCTTTACAGAGTCACTGGTGGAGGGAGGCTGCAATGTCAGCCAGGGTCATAACCCACTATCAGTTTCCAACATTTCAGTTCAGGAAAGCATGAGAGGCAAGGCAGCAAAGGAAGAGGCCCATCAGTTCACAGACACTTGTACTAAAATCTATCACAAGCCATTTAATCAAAAACCTACATGAAATCATGTCTAAAACATACAGTAAGATTTCAAACATTCACTGCAGCACATCACTTCTCTAACATGGTGGTGACTCCAGGATGGATATTCAACAATCTTCAAATTACATTGGAGGTCTTCATTTTGTAAATGAAAATTTGCTCTCCTTGACTAAAAATTAGATACAAAGTCTTAGGCTAAAAAAATGACAGTCAAGTTGTTCAGAAAAGCAAGACACAAAACAGCAGTTTTACTTGAACTGAAAAGTGATTCACCCATCTGAAAAAAAATGGAGGAAGGTCAAGAGTGGGGAACACTGATTTTATTTTTATCTTTTTTTTTCCCTGAGTTTCAATAACAACACAATAATAGCTATAGTTTTCTGACAGGCCAGAGTCTTTTTATAGTGTCTGCAATTTTGTAAGTTGTATAGCCAAAAAGTCCAGAAAGATCACAGACCAGAAAACAACGCATATACTTACAGTGATGCTATCTTCATTCTCTTTGTTGGAAACATCCGTTGAAGTGATTTGATTACTGTTATTTGTGGCATCTCCAAGATCATTAGGTGTGGTTTCATACTCTTAAGAAAGGAAAAAATGTTGCTTTTATAACATCGTAACTTTGATACGGAAATGGTTTTCTATATCATTTCTGCTCTGTAAGATGGCAAGGCCACTATCAGTTTTGGGAATTTAAGCTCTTTGGACACAACTCATAACTGCTAAAGAAACTGGAATGTTTTCGGAGGGAATCAGTGTGGCATGTAATTGAGCAAATGTGCTGTGACTGACAAACGTGAAAAAAGAAGCAATCTACATCATAATGTGTATCCCTACTGGAAACACTAGAGTTAAATGAGATCTTCATCCATAGAGCTATTTTTATGTGCTTCTGACTTCACATTAAAAATGAAAGACTGCCCTCTACACTGAACTTCACCAGCATCGTATTCAGTCAAATAGTCGTAGAAACTAGCTTGAGCACTTTTGTTTTGCTGAGATACACTCTGCAGATGGGTTTCAAGTATCTTAATAATATTAAATATGAAATAGCTATTTTCATTTGTTTAATAAATAATTTTTTAAAAACATGTTATATGCATAGAGGTTAAGGTTTAGCATTGCTATCATACAGATAAACATTTAAAAAATTAAAATGCCTGAGATGGTATGAAGAAATTTGATTGATTTATCAAAATAATTCCACTGACATGGCTGCAAGGGCAAAACCAGAACTATTCCATACCAAGAATGATCATGGCTCAATTATTTATAAGAACTTCAAAATAAAACACAGATTTTACAGTCCACGATTTCCTGAAAAAATTATTCAAATGAGAGAAAAATAATTAAATGTTGTATATATGAACTTAAGATAAACATGAATTAAAATAAAATTTTAAAATGCATTTATTTTATTATTACATCTGGGAACACACATAACATTTTAATATCACACCTGTAACATATGCAGATGAAAGAAACAAAGGGCAATTACTGTGCCTGTTGTAAAATACACCTCCAGCATCATAACTTAAGTTTGCAATTAAATAGGTATTTCTTTACATGCTTTGATTAAAATCAGTGCCATAAGCCTGCCTGAAATCTTAAATGTGAATTTGAAAAAGCTCTTGCAAACTACAGTGGCAGGATCATTTCTGAGCATGGAGGTCCAGCTGAGCAAGAACAGGGAGGGCTTGCACTTAAGCACTATTCTCCTTTAGCTCCCAAGGCAAATTTGGAGAGCTCAGCTGGCAGTGTTAGTAAGAAGTTGCACTGGGCTTTTGATCTTCAGGCATGCAAGGACACATTTGCTTTCTGCAAAGCACTTGCAGGCTGCAGATATTTTTTTTTTGGTACAGGAAACTGTCAGCTACCCCTGGCACCAGTGCTACAGTCAGCACAGTCAGGATGTCTAAACAACTCACATAGTCTATTTGGGCTCTAAACTATGCATGCCAAAGGACAGGACACTTTCAAAACAAAATACGCATTAAACATGCAGAGTTTCAAGAGAAAAAATATTAATTTCCTGATCTTTTACCATTTGAATTCTCCAACTCTGCACTGCATCTATGTGTGCATAGCTTACCATGCAGCAAGATTAGAGCAGCAGCAACAGGAGGATGAACAGCATTCCTTGTTCATCCAGGTAGCACAATAGCTGCCTGAATGGCTTACCTGCACAAGCAGCCTGGACTTTCAGACAAGGTTCTGTGCTGACCATCTGTCACTGTGAGTACATCCTTTGCCAGAGCAGAGGAGGAGATTTCTACTTCATTATTTGCAGGCAAAGCCCGCTCTATAACAAGTACTTCAGCCTAAAAAATTGGGTTTCCATTACAATTAGCTGGGAAAATTTTCACAAAGGTGATTTTGGCCAACCATATATTTATTATTGTTTTATAAGACTAATGCATAAAACAAATATTTAGAGCTTTTGGTGCTCTGACTTTGTAAAACAAACTCTGAGGAAGAAAATTTTTTGTTCCCAATTTCACTTGTAAATAACAGCTGGTGCTTTTTTTAGTTCTGTTTATGCTCAGGCGTGTTCTAACTACTGGAAATCACACCCTGGAGGGCTAATGAGAACCATAGGCCTGGTCTGTGAATCCTCTGCACTTCTGTATTAAAATGGGCAAGATCTAAGGGAGGCTACATTGGTATACTGGTGGTATGCTGACATTGCTCTCTGTCTAAATGTGAATCATTTGCATTTGATGTATTGCCAGATCTTCAAAGCCCCTGGAATTGGGTGGATCAGGCAAGGAAAATTCACGAGACATCTATCCAGCCCAAGCCGGACGATTTGAATTGAACAAATTCCTGTTCATTTCACTATGAAATCCTGACATAGACAGTGAGCACTACTACAGACAGGGCCACGCCTTTTGACTCATGCTAGATAGGGCTCATATTTGCTTTAGGGCCACGTTCTCTGGTGCTCTGCACCTCATGCAGCCACCAGTGACTAATAACAGCTGCGGTGATTAGCAGCTGATGCTGGCAAGTATTTTACAGCCATTTTACAAGCAAGGTGCATGGGCAAAACACAACAGCACAGCCACATCAGCACCGGGGGTGGGGCCCTCTGCACAGTCATTCTGGGGTCTGGCAGATATGGGGCAGGTTGTCTCTCTCATGTTCACAATCACATTAGAAGAGGCATCATGGCATGAAAATATGAACTCAGAGCCAAAGGAGCTGGCTCTGCACTCAGTGTCCTGTTCAGACCCATGTGAGTCGGTTTATTTCTCTTAGTTAATTTCCAGAGGTGCCACAGAGGTGAGCTAGAGGCACAAACAACTGCTCCACTCTTCTGGCAAGCAGTGCCCCATGCAGGCAGGGGCAAACTCTATGTCATGCAGCCCGATGTCACCTCATCAGATCTTCTGATTTCTGTTGTATGTTCAAAATACTTAACAAAAACATTTGGAAATTGCCTCACATCACAAGTACAGCAGTTTCAAACAGCAGAAAGAACAGCCAGGAATAGAGGAAGGCTGCCTTCACCTAGACTACAGGTCTTACAGGCTGTGATATGCTAGCAAAACTTGAAGCACACACCACATAAGAAACCCACCCAAGTCAGTCAAAGCACAGCACTCACATGGCTAAAGCCATACACACACATCAGGACCTTGATAAAAAGCTCAGAGTCAAAATCTTCATGCATACAGCTCATATAACACAACACTTGAAGAAACTGTGCAAACCATCACCACATTCCCATTCCCACCCCTCCCTTCTCCTTCTCCTCCTCCTCCAAAATAAAGATTTTGGAAAGAGAGGGAGGGGAAGCTATCCTTTGGAGTTTCTAAGCATTTGAAGTCAAATTGATGCTTCAATTGCACATTTGCTGAAGTTTAATGATGTGGAATGCAATCAAAGCAACAACATTTAGATCAGCTTTAGGTAACCTGAGTCATGGGCTATTTCATCCAAATAAAAGTACTCTAGACAGGATCCAGCTTCAAGCTGTTTGCGTATGGTGGGTAAGATGAACTTTTCTACTCACCAGAAGTATACCAGAAATATTTTATAAAACCAGACAGTTGCTTTTCATTCTGCAGATTCTATTTCAGTGCACACTGGCTTTCACTTGGTACATCTTGCCTAGCTAAAAAAATAATGTGAACACTGTGCCATCAAAATCTCCTGGCACACACTCAGCTACCACTGAATTGATGGTCTGCTTATGCAAGAGAGATTAAGGGAAGGTACGAATGAGCGGACAGAGCAAAATAAATTGCCTACAGGAAAACTTACTTGTGCCAACTTCATTTCTAAGTGGGATTTAGGGGTACTTTTTGGATGCAAAACAAGTATAGAATCATCCCTGAAAAAATAAATTAAGTTGTATAAAGAGAAATCACAAACTCTCTTTCCTCCAAGAAATGCCTCCAAAAGGTTCACAAAATCTCATGTCTGTGAACTACATCACACAGCTGTCCTACAGGATCAACTGCACCCATTTGCAGCAGTGGATTTATGCTTCTCCTAATGTGAATCAAAAGCAGCATAGTAAGTAAAACATCATATTGTCATCACATATGTTAAATATAAGACAGGAGAACCAAAACCACAAAGTACCTTTTAGAGCCGTATTATTCTATGTGACATTTCAATTTAACTGAGCCTAATATTTGAACTTTTAATGTTCCAGTTCCTTCATTTCTATTATTAAAAGAANGAATTCAAGCAGAAGCAGATTTCACAGAGTGATTTTTACATGATTTAAAAAAAATTAAATTATGCTATTACATCATTGTGCAAGCAAACCACTTTAAGCAGTGAGCTGGCAAGTTAAGGGCTACGAGTCGAAATTACTTAAGCAGAACCACTTGATTCACTCTGTAAAAGGATGCTTCAAAGAAACCAGCTGCACAGCTGATCACAGACAGAACTCTTACTGAAAGAGTCAGATGTCTCAGAAACCACACTTTACTCTAGCAAATGGATACCTGTCTAGTCTACACTTCTCTCAATTTTACTAGTCCCTGTTTGCAGCTTTTTCTGATTACTTACTGCATGAATGTAAGGTTTAGCACATATGTGAGTAAATGCACAGAACAGCCACAGAAATTAGTGAGCTGTTATTCATGTTGTGCAAGATACTTGTGTTGTGTTTGAACACACCCATTCATTCTGATTTATAATGTACTTCTAGCATAGCTTATGTAGGAGGCTTATGGTTATCTCTTCTGTATATTTTCCCTCTATTTTTCCAGGTTTGGAAATAAAATTAACAAATAATTAAAATCTCTAAAGATTAATCCAACTTCAACAAACGTAATTCTGTTTATACTACTATACAGTAAATCCATAGCACTAGCATTGCATGGGCATAATGCCACAGTGAAATAAGAGCAGAACACCATTGTTAACCGCACAAGAACCTGTACTGAAAATACCAGTTGCAACCTATTTGTAGAATGGCAGCAGAAAATTATGCATATTTTAAAATGCCCTTGAGGATATTCCAGTATCTAGGGATACACATCAATAGATCCCATGAGAACTGTCATGTCAATTGGCAGAAGAAAATAACCAGTGAAGAAAGCCTGACTATCTATCCTGAAGTAATCTGACCAGAGACTTTTGTCCAAAAAAGTTCATGGATTCAGTTTTCCAAGTGTGGAACATTCAACTGCTGAAAAACAGTATTTCTAACTCACCATCTGTAATCTGAAGTAGAAATAAAACCCCAAACAACAAAAAAACTCTCAGTCCCTTGTTTATGAATTAAATGTCAATATTTTTGCTTCTATTCACTGGAATTGGGATAAACTAAGAAGGTTAGTATAAGCCTTAACTCTTCCCAGACATATGAAATAAGAAGTCATCAATTCCATTCAAATATCTTTTATATAACTAAACACTTCAAATAAAGCTACAAAACTCAAGATGCTGGACAGACAACCCTCAAATTTCTATTTAGTATTACTTTTTCTGTTTAGCACATAAAAATATACCAACTTAATCATCGGTTATTTTAACATTATTTTAACATTAAAATTCACCACAATCCTTTTGCACCTTTACACACATTTATTTTCAAGGCCAAGTACAGAATAGCACCATTGTTTTGGGCCCCATTAGAAGAGGTTGTTGAGTGAATGAGCTATCAAAATCCTTATCCTATTCACTCATCTTTACAAACTACATCAACTACACTTGGATTGTTTGCTTCTTTCTTTATAAATCTGGCATTTTCAAAATAAAGCAGCAAAAGACTCAATCCAAAAACATACTTCTGCAGAAAACATGTTATGCTGCTTCTAAGCATATTTAGCATGTTGTTTTACTTTGACAAGATATATGTGGCTTGGACTCTTTCAGCTGAATTTTATCAGAGAGTTAGTAGGTGAATATGCTTAATTAAAAATATCAATTACTAGGAAAAATCTTTCCCACCTTCACTAGCCATTTTGGATCAACCATGAGAACAGCCTCCAGAATAAACCATGACCATTTCTTGCGTACTGTTCACAGCAGTTAGTCTCAAATAATCAAGTCACTCTCAGCAAGAATTGGAAACCAAGAACTTCAGCAGACTTAAGATAGGTAAAAATTCAGCTAGTAAAACATGAAATGCATTCTTCCAGGTCTTCACATCCAAAGCAAATTCTTAATTTACAACATTAACTATCATTAGCACAATCAAAGTCACAATATGGTACATTTTCTCCTCTCTTTTAAGCCTGCATCCTCAGACCTGTGAAAAAACAGTTATTCAAGAAGCATGCTGGAAGTTAGGAGCATCTTAACACATTTACTTTGGATGAACATATGGACTACGGGTGAGGGGATTTTTTTTTTTTTNCAAAATAAAGATTTTGGAAAGAGAGGGAGGGGAAGCTATCCTTTGGAGTTTCTAAGCATTTGAAGTCAAATTGATGCTTCAATTGCACATTTGCTGAAGTTTAATGATGTGGAATGCAATCAAAGCAACAACATTTAGATCAGCTTTAGGTAACCTGAGTCATGGGCTATTTCATCCAAATAAAAGTACTCTAGACAGGATCCAGCTTCAAGCTGTTTGCGTATGGTGGGTAAGATGAACTTTTCTACTCACCAGAAGTATACCAGAAATATTTTATAAAACCAGACAGTTGCTTTTCATTCTGCAGATTCTATTTCAGTGCACACTGGCTTTCACTTGGTACATCTTGCCTAGCTAAAAAAATAATGTGAACACTGTGCCATCAAAATCTCCTGGCACACACTCAGCTACCACTGAATTGATGGTCTGCTTATGCAAGAGAGATTAAGGGAAGGTACGAATGAGCGGACAGAGCAAAATAAATTGCCTACAGGAAAACTTACTTGTGCCAACTTCATTTCTAAGTGGGATTTAGGGGTACTTTTTGGATGCAAAACAAGTATAGAATCATCCCTGAAAAAATAAATTAAGTTGTATAAAGAGAAATCACAAACTCTCTTTCCTCCAAGAAATGCCTCCAAAAGGTTCACAAAATCTCATGTCTGTGAACTACATCACACAGCTGTCCTACAGGATCAACTGCACCCATTTGCAGCAGTGGATTTATGCTTCTCCTAATGTGAATCAAAAGCAGCATAGTAAGTAAAACATCATATTGTCATCACATATGTTAAATATAAGACAGGAGAACCAAAACCACAAAGTACCTTTTAGAGCCGTATTATTCTATGTGACATTTCAATTTAACTGAGCCTAATATTTGAACTTTTAATGTTCCAGTTCCTTCATTTCTATTATTAAAAGAAAAGAAAAT
>VWZS01000853.1:185279-233579 GCA_013397075.1 Rhabdornis inornatus
AAAAAAAAAAAATCAAATATATACCATAAACATCTGGATCCAAAATTGGGCCATTACCTGTAAATGGAAAAGAGAGAGAGAGAAAAAAAAAAAATAGTAAGAAAAGCTTTGTAAATAAATTGCAAATGCTGGAAGAATAAAAATTTCTCTAGGAGTAGTTTTAAGAGTTGACTTTATTTGCCATAGCAATCATAAGTATCTACATAAATGCAAATCAACATCAATAACGGCAGTTCATTAATTACATTTACAACCATCTTAGAGNTTCAGAGCATTTGCTCAAGTGATGCAATAACCAGAGAATCAGTTTAAATCTCAGTGAGTGTACCCCCACCCCATGAAACATCAGGACTGGTATTTAATTCAGTCATGAAGACATGAAAATGAACATAATACCAGGGTGTGGGCCGTAATCTTTGTGCTTTAGTGTACAATATGTGGGCCAAAAGAAGAAACTACACAGTAATGACAGCACTGAAAAAGCCTTTTAAGGATTTGAAAAAGCTGACAGTGCTTTAAATAGCAATAGTATAGAACAAAAAATGTAATATGATGCATTTGCTCTTATGTGAGCTTCAGAGGAGGAGACAACAATGTTATGATGTTTTCTAAAGCTCAGTTCCATGATTCTTGCAGGAGGAAACTAAAAACAGTATTGAGGAGGCTACGTAGATAAGCCATTTCCCCTGCTGTTAATTTTTAAGACTGGTTTGGTTCCATCCACTATGCATGATCTAATTTCTAATGCAGTTACATCCTGTCTCTACACAGTCCCATTTCCTCTATACTCTTTTTGTGAGGCTTACTTTAGCACAGATCTTGGAAAATTCTTAAAGAACACAGGACATTTTATATTAGTAGACTTACATTCTTATAGGAGTATAAAAGGGATGGAACAAATAAATCATGTTTTCTTTCTAAATTAGAGGATAGTTACAGTTCTATTTACAGTGGACAGAAGCATAAAGGAAAAACAGGACAGGAAAGGGGACTTGCATCAAAGACCAAAAAAATAGATAAAATCACCTAGTGTATTAGAGGTAGCTGATACTCTTAGAAAATGAGGCTGGGTTCATATTAAATAATCAGGGTTCAAGAGAACTTCCACTGTACACAGAACATCCATGACATGAACTGTTTTGCTGAACAATTAAAATGCAGTATTAGGGGACACCAGTAGCTGAAACCATGGCATGTTTCTGTAATGAGTCTCTTTAAGGAAGAACTCCAGAGAAAAAAGAGGAGAGGAGCAGTGAGCACAGCAGGAGAAAATAAAGCCAGGTTTTATCAGGTCTTCATCTTCTCCTAAGAATGGAAAAGCAAAAGACCTATCTTCTCTCTCCCTACAGCAAACTGAGCTGAAAGGGAAAAAATGAAATACTGACCATGTTTTTATGGTCAGTGACCTGAGATGTAGAATTTAAGTATTCACCACTTTCTTTTCCATCAGATAACATAACAGGGCACTGCTGTTTAAAGACAAAGAAGGCAACTATCTGTATCACATGGTCAAAAAGCCAAAGATACATACAATCTCATATTTTGAGGTACAACTGTGCAATTATCTGCACAAGATCACAACTGCTATTTCTATTCCAAATCTGCAAAATCCACTCAGAGTTTTCTTCCACATGCTCCAGTATGCTTGCATGTAGAGTGACTGTTATTACAGCCACTTCATATATGGTTTTGAAGATGTGGGAAAAGATCAAACCACAGTGAACATCAATCACTTACAGTAGTCCCTGCAATATGATGAGCTAGTCCACCTTGAGCCTGCCCACATAGTATTTAGAAAGGGCTAGGGGGAATCTTGAGAGCAACTGAACGTGCAGCTATCTTGAACACTGATACTCCTAACAATGTAGGTGCCAAGACGTCACCTAGACAAATGGCAATTGCACACCAAAAATGCCTGTTAAGATCTGAGACTTTAAGGCCTTATCTATCCTGCCTCTGGGTTACTTGTTTTTTCTCCAGTTCCTTCTGGAGAGAAAATCAACATATTCTCATGAACTCACTTGACTGCACTATCAGTTTTGCAACAGGGCACTAGATGCCACACAAGCATCCTCTGTATCCTTGAACACACTGCCTAATTCCATTCATATGCAGTACAGCAAGTTACAGAAGGGCTGAATTGGCACTCAGTGCTTTTCAGGATAAGATCTGCGACTTGGAAAAACTTCAGAAATAGCAACTTTTCATTAGCCTTGGCTGGCAGGGAAGATGGTTACTCAAAGGGAAGATTTACAGAGCACTGGCATGACCTTCTTTCAGAAGCAACAAACAAGAAGAAAATGCTCAAGAAAAACATTATTTTACAAGTAATATTGAAGACATTCATTCAGAGAAAAAAGAGATCTAAAAAAATAGTTAAACTGGCCAAAAGCACTATTTCATAACTTTCATAAATTTGCAGTTACTAGCATTAAAAAAAAACAAAACTATACTCACCATCTCCAGGCACTGCCATGAAATGAGCATCAACTCGTTTTTCATCCTCTCCATAATCATTCTTTGCCAGTAAGGTATAAGCACCATTATTCAGGTGTGTAGGATTGTCCAGCTGAAGGCAGCCATGGTATTCACTTTGATTGATAACGTGTATTTTAGTACAGATGTATTCAGACTCATTCAGTACAGCTCCTTCATAGAACCACTGCAATGTGGGCTTAGGGTTCCCTTTCACAGTGAATGGAATACACCAGTGGTGGTCGGGGGTTGGAGACTCAATAAATGTGATATTTGGTGCAACTATATTGGAAAAAAGAGTGAACAACATCAGAATATTCTGAACATGTCATTCCTCCCTTCTCTGCCACCCTTCCTCCCTCCCTCCCTGCCTCCCAAGTTCTCATGGAAGTACTTTTCATTCATCAGTACAAAAGGATGTTACTAAATGGAATGGTACCTGTTTGAAGGATACTCACACAGGAACATACCTGCTCTGTCTAGAGTATTATGCTGAACTGAACTGAAGCCGCTTTTTAGAAAGAAATAAAACAAACTAGTTTCAAAGACTGAAAATGTGTTAAATCACTTAAAACGTGTAAGGGGTAGGAACTTCAGTTACTGGATTGCTCAGAAGGAGAGAGACATTTTAGCTTTACGTTGCTGAAAAACTGGTACACAAGTGTGATGAAGGAAGACAATAGTTTTAAAAATATTTAAAATTGGCCAAAAGCAACTATTACTGGAAAGACACTCAGCTAGGAATCCAATATTACAGACTATTATCTTAACAGAATCAAAGACAAAACAGATTAGTTAATTCTCTAGATTCTTCTGTCAGGGAAAAATAATTCTCTACTCTACGTATTCTCATCCTTGTTCAAACCTGCTAAATGCCTCGTGTTTACAGACGTCTTCTGTATCCCTAAATACCTTGCCCATTATTTTCCTTTATATTTATTCTTAACTACATCCAGTTTTTTCTAGTTATACTCCCTTTTATCACTCCTAACAGTGCCAAGCACAGAATCTCATTTACAGTCTTCAAACATTTCTAGTTTATGTTCATTCCCATAGTTATTACATATCCAATTTTAACCTACAAATCTACACCTATATTGTTTTTTCTAGTTTACTCTGTCATAAGCACATGCTGAGCAAAATTTGCCGTCTACAAAGTGTTCCATTCCCGTCTTCAATTAAACAGAGGGTTGCAACTTGTGAAAATATGCTGTACAGGTTCATGTAAAATGAATTCAGCCTGGAGCTTAGATCTAAGCAACCAGTATTTCTCTACACCATATTCCACTTCTCCCTTCCTTGGCCCTCAGAAATAAGTGTACTATTCAAAGCTATGATGAATAAATTTACATCTGGCCATACAAACATTGAACAAAGCAGTTGTAGTTTTAGGTAGCAAGAGCTTAAACGTGTAGTGTAGTATTAGAGTAGTATAATTCTACTACCCTTTTGATGCATTCACACTTTTCAATTCCTGAGACACTGTGCATGTACATACACACCATTTCAAACCTTCCCACAGTATTGGGGACAGTGCCATTCAGTATTCAGGATTTCAGACCTTTACTTACAGATTCTTTTAACTGGAAGACAAAGCAGTCAGAAATGCATTTTTTGCAGAATACAGAGCTGAAAAAATTAATGCAACGATGGCTGACTGGGCTACTCCTAGCAGTAGACAGTTCACACGCCTTAAGGGTTTTCATTTCAACGGCCTGAAGGTCGAGAAAATACCCAAAACAGTTCCTGCCAATGCAGTTTGGCCTCCAGGTCTGTATGGAGGCCCACATACGTACAGAATACCGTAAGCTCGGCAGAGACTTGGTCCTCTCCCACAATGTTCTCTGCTATACAGGAAATCTCCAGTCCACTGTCCATCGATGAAACATTCTTGATGGTGAGAGAGGCAGGGTTCTTATTTGTGTCACTCTAAAAATGATCAGAAAAACATGTATGTGCCAACCACAGCATTAAGAAAAAAGGAGAGGGAGGGAATTACTGGCCACAGCTTAATGGAATTTTTCATTTTCTCTTCCTTTTGGCTGTATCTGTCCACAATTAACCAAAGCCTTATTCTAGAGTCTCATCCAAACAGAAACAAAACACCTACAGAACCAATTCTAACAGTCAGTAGCAGCGGATTCAAAGCTGCAAAGTCCTGCTACAAACATTGCACTCAACCATGTTTCTTCCCTGTCATGTTCAGTCTGTGCTTTTTTTTTTTACCACTTTATCCCCTCTACACAACTGGGTTTTTTTTCTCTAATCATATACCCTTGCTCTTCTTTCTCCCCTACTTCATGACTGATTTCTACGGTCTATCTCTGCCTGTTCTCTAGAACATCTTTCTGCCTATATTCTGTTCAATCCTTGCTTTACTCATCCTTTTCTCTCTTTCCTTTAAATTTATGCTTGACATCTCTTCCACTGCTGCCTTCTGAGCCCTACTGTATCTTGACATGTTTTCTATCTCCCTCTTAACCAAATTTCTCTTGAAGGCTTTATTTTCTCAAGAAACCTTCCACAAGAAACTGCCTACCTTCTACTACCTAAGCTTTTGCCTAAGTACTCTTTTATGTGTTTAAGAATAAGCTAATCAAGGTAAGAATGAAGTTTTTTTTAAATCTTGATTCTTATGATTTTTAGAGAGCTCTGTGTCTATCTACAGCCTTAAATAGCATACTGACTATGCAGCTATGTCACACTGGTTAAGCAAATATGGTTTAATTACACCCCCCACACAAAAAGCACTAGCAAAGCTAGTTGTTACTCTGATATTAATAAATCAGGCCCTTCATATGATCTCCAAATAATTATTATTTCCATACTTGAATTTTTCATAAAGAGGTAGATTATTTTGTTAAATTGGAAAGGAACCAAGACACACTCCAAAAATAAATAATAATTGTGATCATTTTTAAAACTACTTTTGAGGTACACTGTCAGTGCTACAGACAACACAAACAAGTAACCCACTATAATTGTAAAACCACAGCAACTTTAGGTGGCAGTCAACAGGAATATGTGGGAACACTCCTGCATACAGTCCTGTGCAAGCAGAATTTTGAACCTTGAAATGACACCCTAACTCCACTTGAGTTCAATGCCTTTTCGATCTCAGTGTGACAGCAGGGGAGGCAGCTGGAAAAGCAAACACCCCTTCACATATTTTCCTATTTTGCAATTCTCAGAGCTTAGCAGTGCTCAAAGCTGGACTGAAAGCAGAGGGGCTGAAACACAGGCTCAGGACTGAAATCTAGAGGAGAAAAAATCTAAACAGCATTAGTCAAACTATCCATCAACACAGAAACTCAGGACATAAAGGTTAGCTTAGCAACTGAAAGCAACTCATAGAAAAGGTTAGCCGGGAATGGCAAATAAGGTCTAAAAGGCTCATGCTCTTCTGCTATTGAAAAGACTGCTGTGCTCCATGGCTGAGGTTGTAGCCAGTCTGTACTGTAAGCCCCTCTACAATAGCATGATGAAGTTATGTCGGGATGGAATACTCATGGAAAACTTGAAGCAAACTGACCATGGCATTTCAAAGATAGGAGGGTTAAAAAAATTAGGTGATCTCACTTTTTGAACAGAGTCCCACATTTGTTTTGGCTCCTAGAATTAAAATTTTTCAAAAAATTTTAAAAAGAGCACTACTTGGCAGAGGTTCCCCAAACTGTTTAAATTTCTTGTTCTCGATGACGACTGATGCCTTGATGCCTTTGGGGATTTTTACAGATCAGAGAAATTTTTAAAAATACAACTAGAGCTCTGAAGAGCTCTTATTTGTGAAAGCCAGAATGAAAGACAGACTACTTAAATTCTATACAAGCCTGACATAATGAACTTAGGAAAGAAAATATAAAAACTATGAGACCCAAGAGGTCCTCTCTCCTCCTCACTGCAGGAAGAGTTTTGGAAGTACACTTCCCACACCTTGTGCAGACAAAGAAGCTTTATGTAGTGTGCACCATCATGAATATAGGAAAGCAAATACCATAAAATCATAATAAACATGGGTTTTTCCTATTGTAAGAGGACTTAAGCAGCAGATAGTCTACAAAAACAAAATATATAACGAGCCCAGAAAACAAAATTACCCCACTTAGATGATTTTAATAAGGAAAGATAATCATACATCTTTAAAAAAAACAGATCAGAGCAAAACCAACCTGACAGTCTTTTAAGTAAAATCTTAAATTTCAAGGTTTTCTGTTGCTGCTAAGTGTGTTAAAGAAAAATTAAACAAGCCACAAAATATTTACAATCAAATTCCAACACACTAAATTATGAAAGGAAAATATAATAAAATTACAGATGCAAAGTTTTTTCACAATCCATATAGATTGAATGTACTCTCTGTATCAGTGATAGTAAGAAAACCCTTGTGCTTCAGTATTCCAATTCACATTAGTTCCAAAAATTTACATTGCTCTCATTCATAAGTGAACATCCAAAGAACCAGACTGCAAATGAGAATCTTGAGAAACAAATATCTGCCATTCCCCAAAAGCACTGCCACAGTCTCCCTGGATTGAAAGTAACTGGAAGATAAATGTAATCCCAACATCAAATTTCTATTTCATCTCTTAATAAAAAGTTAACTAGAGCTGTACGTGCAGCTTCATTCCATCCTTCAGCAGGTGTCACCTGAATTGTCACGTGTTTGAATATAAACCTTACCTCGTGGTTTGAAACAAGATTAGTTACCACCCAGGACACATTTGGGGGTGGCCCACCAGTAGTATCACAGTACAACGTGATGCTCTTTCCTTCCACCACGGTGATGTTGTAATTGCTTAAGTTTGCTGAGGGCAAGTCTGTGATAGAAACAACAACACAATAACCCAACATGTATTTGTATTTGACAGAATAGACACCATGCAACTCTAAGCAAACCAAGTAAATCCAAGCACTACATGAAGTATTCACTGTAGTCAGTACTATTCAGTTAGGCAGTAGAAACAGCATCTTTGGAAATAAAACTACAATCTTTAGCTGCTATGTATTTTCTGCACTTCCTCTGCTTCACATCCTAAGAAAACATTACTGCACATGGAAATACATTAACTAGTTAATTATATGGGAATATATGTCAGATGCACAAACAGAAATTATCCTAACTTCAGTTTTTTACTTCAAAATGAGAAAAAGCCCTCTTCCTTTACTCTTTAAAACTGGAAATTGTATCTGTCTCTTTATAACAGCTACAAAACAACCTCTAGGTTCCACAGACACTGGGATATTTCCACTGTTCTCCACAACACTAACAGAAAAATTCCATTAGCTCCCAGCTTCCCACAAGAGGCTGCAGCCCTCTCTCTCATACAGAGACATAGCTCAGAGAGAAGAGGGCAAAACCTAGATCTTAAGCTCAAAAGGAGGCAAACAGAAAACTTAAGAGATTGAATTAGAGAAGGGAAAGGACAGAACAGAGGGTTAGCAATTGCACAGAGCTCTACTCAAGGCACCTCAACTGATTTTTCTGTTGTCCTCAGGAAAGCAGAAAAGCAGTGAAATGGTAGCACTCATCAGGAAACACGAATAGGTTTTACAAGAATTAGGACTCCCCCTCCATGTTACAGAGCCATAAATTACTCTGTGCCTCATTCTAAGGCACCCAAAGCAATGGACACTTCCCGGAGAGTAAATTAACGCTGAATGTTTACAAAAAACACGAGGAATTATAGAAGGACCCTCTCCAAAATAATACTAGCAATATCAGTAGATTTCAGGCTCGGAGAAACTCATATTTTGTATTTATTTATGTAACAAATAATTATGCACCATTCTAGAAATATCTTTCTTAAAAGATACTTGGTCATCATTTGAAGCTGCTACACTCCAAAGAGTCTTGGTCTCCTTTATGAGGCATTTCACATCAACTGTTCTAGGCAAATTTTACTTGCAATTTATCATCTCAAATAATCGAGCTTATCTGCTGTGCAGGACATTTATGCATGATTTTGCAATTACTTTTCTTTTTCTGAAACAACAGCTCTGTTTGGTTGTGTTTTTTAGTTAAGAGTACAGCAGTTTCATCATGAACTTGCTGGTATGGAAGTTTAGTAGAGACATTTTTCTTTATGTAAAATATCCAAAACAAATAAATAACCATCAAATTACTGTGAACACATTCATATGTTTGCTGGAGGTTCAACAGAAGCTAGATATATTGGAAATCTCCCTTAAATTAGCTCAATAAAAAATAATGGAGTGGAAGCAACATAGAAAAGAGGATGAATAATTTTCCCGACAATCCTTTCCTGCCAAATAAGATTTGAAGATCAGCACAAGTATACAATAACTGCTCAGGCAATTCTCACAGTGTTTTAAGTAGTGTGGTAATATGATTCCCATTATAGGCATCATGGATTTCTTCTATTATGTTCACTTTATAAATCACGTGTTGAAGTTTATTGAGACAGAGCTGGAGAGTTTGCATGCCTTGATGCAGTAATCTGTTAGCGAAGGTAGCCATCTGCTCTAGCCTGCTGTGAATTCAGATCTCACCAATGTCTGTCAACTAGCTGAGCAGGAAATAAGACTAATCCTAGGGAACATTTGGATATTAATTATGGTAGTTAGGGAACAAGGGGAGAAGTAATGAGATAATTTGTTTTATAAAGTTACATTTCCACAACACCTCTAAATACTAATCCAATTACTCTTGCCAGACCTGAATATGCAAAGAGAATTAAGGTCCCCACTCTTCTTAACCCTACCACTTGGGAGGAGGTCTACATGATAGATTAGCATTTCATTGTGCAAACTGGCACAGTTCCTACTAACACATCATTTCTTGTGAAACCTCTCATGCAAGCAAAAATAAAAACAACTTTTGTCCCTTAGAGCTCTCCTTTAAATAGCTGTTAAGTTTTGAGACAACTTCTTCCTGCAATGTGTTTATTTATAGAATAAGCAACTGAAGTTTAATTCCTCTGGTACTGGCTCTGGTTCCCACCCAGAATTAGATATAGTTCTGTTTATTTGCAGAAGTGTGCACATGTCATGTTGGTGTTACATGTCTAATGGAAACAGCTACATAATGCTGCATCCTTCCAGAAAGCTATAAAATAATAGTGCTTATTATTCTCTATGTTCATAAAGTTACCCTAAAAACCAGTTGCAAGGCCCCTGCATCTAATGGAATGGAATGGAATGGAATGGAGTTAGAATTAGAGATAGACTAGATTAGAGATCACATTATTGTGTGTGTTTTCTTTTACTCTTTTTCCCAGCCGTAAGATGGGTGGAAAACACAAGAATTGTCTTGGGATTCATTTTTCCTGGTTAGATATATTAAGATAGTGTACTGTAACTGCAGGCTAATTTTTCTTTTATTTCCAGTGGCACCCAAACTGCTCCACAGCAGAATCCACACTAGTTGAGATGTGGCTTTATTTGGGAAAAGCAAGACAGTTACATAAAGCCTCATCTAGATGTGTGACACATCACTTTACCAGCAAAGAAATGACACTAAGCAGCAAAATCTGTTCTGAAAAATAACTGTATGTTTAAAAACCATGATGGACCTTAACATACAAAAATGCTCAGTTTGTACTCAGTGTAGTGTTGAGACTGGGCATTTATATTGGTCAGTAACACTGACTCTTATAGAACTCCAGAGATACCCAACCACGCTGCCTTTACTCCCATGTTAATTTGGTTAAACATAGTGTTTAAATAGTTATCACTTTTGTTGATAGGGATGTACATTTTAAAGGACTTTGTAAACAACAGTTGATACAAACTATCAGATAGCATACTCAAATACTTTTGTATACTGCCGACATAGTAAGATTAGACTGTAGCATAAGGGCCTGTACAAGGTAGACATGACATCATCTTTCCACAAGTTTCATCTTGGTATCTGTCAGACAGATTACTGCATGCCTCAAAGCTCAAAAAGCTGTTCCAAACTTTGAGGTAATGAATTATTATAACACTGGATATCAGCAATAACCCTGTTAGTATTTGATTGATTTTTCAAGTTTGCTGTGTTCTTGGTCTTAACCTTCTGCAGCAATGTGTTGTATACAGGCTGTATTCAAGAGCCACTCCTTTTTACAAGTTCTGGAATTTCTCACTTTTTAAGACCACCTTGTTTTATTTTGTTTTTCAATTACTCTGTCTTTTTAATAATCTATTCAAAGCTTTACAATCTCTACAAAAATGAGAGGACAGAACCTGCTACTGAGAACTTTAAACTGTAATGTAGAGAGTAACACGCTTTGAGAGATGAAATCATACACTAAAATCTATGTGTTTCCATTATGCATTGGTGCATAATTCTGTACCGTATACAGAAAGTATTTTCTCATATTAAGCATGATTACACTTTATTCCCAAGAATAGGCAGTTCTGGATTAGAATAAGCAGTCCCTTCCTTCACCGCAGTACAACTAGACAAAACTAGAGACAAGCAGGAGGAACCCATTTATGTCAGCTGAGTCTCTCCAAATATCATCTCATGCTTTAGGAGAAACAAACACTCCTTAAAGTAGGGCTTGGTGGAGGAGGGGCATTTACCCTCACAGACCACCACTAGTGCAAAAGGATGGCCTGAAGCCATCAGGCAGTGAAACTGTCAAGGATCACTAGGGAATGACTCACATCTTCCCTGTGCATAGCTGGGACTTCAGCAACCACAAAATCAACACTTTGGATGCCATTTTCAAAGGTTACTACTACATTTGGCTATACAACTGTCAATGGAAATTAAGAAAATGAATGTGCCTGTATTCCTGGAGAGCTTTCCAAGTCTTCATGCTAGTCCTTATTATACTTTCTACAGAAAACTTAAACTGGCCTTCCTAGAGCCAGACTGTCACTATATGTCAAAGGAAGGACATGATCTAATAGAGAAATAAAAAACTCTAGTCTGTAACTCAACTCAGCACCAAGAACTTTAGCCAGTATACTAAAGGAACATTTAAAAGATAGTGGTCTTAAGCCAGAAGAAGCAATTCCACCATTACACCAAAGATACTGTTATAAAATATAATGATTATTAAAGATACGATTATAAAATTTTTTTACAAAATTAATACCAGATTTGCTTTTTCTGCTTCAGCTTTCACCTGCTCAGTTCTAGCATTTTTTCAGTTGCTCAAAAACCTTCAAAAATTCTCTCAATATGGTCAATTAGCCTCACTAATGCCTAAGAAATTAAATGATGAAAAAATAGCACCTGAGATAATACTGTGAATTCAATATTGCATTCATTTATTCCATCCTTTGCACACTAAGCCCCTGATTTTCATTGGTCTCTCAACAAACTCCCAGGGGTCTAGACATGATAGAGTATTACTAAATGGTTTTCAGTGTGGTCTATCTCATTTTTGCTTGGCATGCTTTTGGAGGTCAATTTGTTGTGTGATAAGAACAAGAAGCTACCTCAAAAAAATGACAATTTTTTCTGGTAATTCAGGTAATTTTCAGGTAATTTTAATCCTCACCTGAAAGCCTTAATCATCTTTTTAATATATATATATCAGACACAGAATGATTAAAATAATAGTGAGGAAGCAACCACCTATCACACTGAACCATTCCAGGCAGCCTACCAGAACCACTGATTTATAAAACCTCCACTGCAATTCTTAGGCCACAGTGATTAAAATCAGTCTACTTTCCACACATAAGGTTCCAATATATACAACAAATTACATCACTACAATACAGCCTGGTAACAACCACTACTTGTACTGTCTGGAGCCTGAAAACAAGATGGTTGGCAGTGCAATTTGTCATGAACTGTGACGCAGATCTGCAAATTTCAGAGGTCTTACTGCCTCAAAACTGGTTGTATCAATGTGCAGGATATAATGATACAATGTTCCTTGTATAATTCTACTGAAGTTGTGCCTTGTTGAAAAGGCAGTAATGTTTACAAATTCCAGAGATCTTTTCCTATGTGCTTTTAAGGGTTAAAAAACCCAACTTTTGCAGCAAGAAACTTTCTAGTAATTCTAGCTATAAAGATAAGAGCTGTTGGATGTGATTCACCTCTTGGGTTTCACTTAACAAAAGCCTGCAACCAACAAGCTCTGAGCCAGATTTCCAACCCAACTGCATCTTCAAAGGACTATAAAAAGGATACCCCAAAAATTTACATGCAAAGAATGAATGAAAGAAACAGAAGCAATTATTTCCCATTTCCTATTGTATCACAACCACAGAATCAAAATGCTCAGTCCATAGAAAATTGCATAAATCTCAGAGAAGTAACAAGATGACAAGCACAAACATATTCAATGAATATTGAAAAAAAAATGTTAGGCAAATAATGTACAGAATTAGCAAAAATAAAGAACATTTAAAACAATATTTCATCTTTCATTTATCTTCTGGAGCCCAAAGATCCCCATCTCCATATTCTTTTCTGAAGCTCTACGATCCGTTTCCCCTCCAATCTTCATTTCACGATACTAACCACCATGCACTACTCTCCGTCACTTCACTAGGATTTTGCCATCATGAACAAGAAAACTTGAAATTTACAGTGGGTTAAAATGCAAAGTAAAGGTGATAATCTTAGAGGTATAAGAGAAAAAGATGAAAATGAATCTCATTTCCCCAGATTTCCATACTCTGCCCACTGTGTAAATGTAAATTTAAAAGAACCTGCCCTGGATCAAAATTTCTTCAAATCTTCAGGAGAATATATAGCCATTGAATAAAGCACTGAGTCACTACTGAATAGACATATGCTTGCCATGTGGCACAGCAAATATTGATGGGTGCTTTCCACAGTGATCAAATGTACCAGTGGTACTTTGCACAGGTCTGGCAGAACGTATTTCTGTCAGGAAGCAGAATGAAAGATATGGCATCTCACTCAGCCTCCCAAACTTTTTAAAATACTAAATAAAATCTCCTTCCTCTCATTGGCATACCTAATTGCCACTTTCAATGGGGAACCTTAGCACAAAACAATTAAAGAAGTACAGTCTCTATCAGAAGATGATGAGTCTAATTTAAAGTATGCTTTCCCAGATCAAATGCACTCTTATTCTGCCTTTAAACACTCTGTCACTCCATACTTAAATAAAATTTTCACTAGAAGCAAACTTCTTTACATAGAGCCAGCACATGCCACAGCAAAGACCACAAGACTTGTTAACTTATCCTCTCCACCGCAGTGACAAGAACTGTCACGCCATCCAGGGCTTCAAATGCCATCATGCATGCAGTGCAGCCAAAAACCACCAGCACATGTGCACCCGCACAAATTCATTTGGACACCAAGTTGTCATCTGCAGTCAACCTCTACAGAAGCTCTGAAAGTTGCTGCTGATATTTCAAACCAGATGAAGGGCTTGCATCTCCAAGATTTACATCAGCTCCTTAACTTCTTCCCAGGACTTTTCTTTTAAGACCCCTAGGTGTAGTCTGGGTTCTCATAGGAAGATGCTAAATAAAATAGGATCTTGCATTTTATTACCTCGTCCCCAGTAATAATATAAACACTTGGTCTGCAAGATTTTTGAGATGAAGTGTTTTTGTAGAAGCTATCAACCTTATCCACAATTCCCTTGCTAGCAGTATCATGAGGGTATCCAACCATGTTTTCTGAATGGCTAAGGAAATTAAATTGCATCTGGAGAAATTGTTCTAACATGGCATTTAAGCTTCAGCTGATCCACAATATCTTTCAAAAGAAAACCAAAGACAGGTAGTGCCATTAGGCTGAATATGTCAGCCACAAGTTTAACAGAAAAACTGAGAGTTAAACAGCCTTTGAAGCGTAAGTTAATGAAGCCAAAACCAGCTTATGCAAACCCCTAACAAATGGCTTCTTAGATTCACTAAGTGTATGTATTGCAGTTGCAATTCCTGTATGGTTATCTGCAGAATTTAATGTGTGTCCAGAAATACTCAAAATAATGCTGACATGTTGCAACATGATAAACACGTGATCCTGAAACAGGAACATTTTCAGATAGCAACATAAAAAGTAAACTTATGGGTTTTTGGTACCAAGTATACCATATGCCAAGTATTTTACTGAAGGGATGCCTTGAAGAAAGGATTACCCTTTTACAGAAAACAGCACTTTCTTTAGATTTCAGAATAGACTTATCTAGTCATCAGTCTTCATCTAGACAGAACAAAGTAAGAATACCACCAGCAAAGAGTCAAAGACCTGTCCTCCTTACCAGATCAGTACTCCATACTTACACAGACGTGTCAAGTCAGGCACAGAGAGTACCTCTGTAAACCTGCACAATGTCATGAGTTCAGAGACACTTCTTTCCCTTGGATAATGCTTTACTTCTTTCTATTTCTAATCTACTTTGTATTACAAATCTCCTTTGCTGACATTAAAACAGAAGTGGAATTGGAATTATCAAACAAAAATCTGCATTTTTTATTTCAATGTGAGACATTCACATATGCCACATGTGGCTCAGCTACCATCATTCACAATCCCTGATTTACGTAGATGGTAATTTCTAAACATCTGTATGAAAGCTGATGTTTGATTCACAAATAGATAAATGTTGCATGTTCAGAAGAAAGTTATAGAGGTATCTTTGAAAATGAGATTCCTATTGCATTGTCAGACTCCATAAATTTTTGGTTCTTTCCACTTAAAAGCCAGAAAATTATTTTAATTAACTTTGGAAAATTTTTAACCCATCTTGAGAGTAACAGTGAAACCCAATTACTGTCAAAGCCTCACAAAAAATGAAGTTTTTCACATAGCCCATGATCACAGATAAGAATTAAAACTCTTACAGAGAAAATAAGAAGAGTTTGCCACCAGACATCATGCACCACATCTAGTTCTTGTGCCAAAATAAACAACACAGGCTAGAGAATCCATTAATATTCTGAAACATAAACACTAAGAACATTTAAGGCTTTTTAAAAACTCAATTCTGCCTGTAATATTCTCCTTCTAATAGTCTTATCGGTGAAATCTGGCTGGTAGTGGAAAAGAATGTCAACACCCACTGGATTATGCCTTTGCTTGTGGTTTTAAACTGCATTGTACTGTGATTGCCTAAGATCTAATGCTTATTTTATTGGCTCAGTAATATTACATCTTTTCTGTAGATTCAAAGAAACAAATGTGTCAGTCCTTCGGTTTGCCTTTTTTCCTCCTTAGAATTTATAACCACCTGCCTCCAGTCTCGTATTACCACTTACTTATTTACCTCTAGCACAAAACCCAAAATCACCAGAAACAGGCTTTAATGAAGCTAGACCCAGTTCCAGTCCATTTTCAGTCATCTGAGCAATTGCCTATTAAAAATCATGGGTTTCCCCAACAAGCAAGAAATTGGCAAGCAGTAACTTTAGCTTGAAATTCTACATTACAACAACTTCTAAAATTTTTTCAGTCACATGCAAGTATCTTGGTACACACTAAGAGCAACATCATGGTACTTGGTGTGCAGGAGAACAGACAGGCAAAGAATGTGAGCATTCATTAAATCCCATAGCTCTTAGACCAGACAACAGTTCTGCTGAGTGCTTGCAGATATAAACAAGATAGCCAGTCGGAGCATACCTTAGTGATATGTAAAGCAAATTAGCACAGGAAACTAATCTGTGACATTGTTCAGTAAATTGTAGCTAGTATATGTGACCAGTGACAAGAAAGAAGGCACCTAAAGAAACAATATATGACAAAAAAGCATCCAAAGATGGCACAGTAAACAAAACTGAAAGATAGATTCAACATCACATCTCCATATACAAAACTAAATTGGCCAGATAAGGCAAAATGCTATTAACCAGACTGAGATGCAAAGAAATAGAAAAATCTGCACAGTACTGCAAAGACAGCAGTAGAAGCCATACCTTTTCCCAAAACACCAGAAGATAGACTCCTTTCAGTATCACTGAAATCAATGATAACAGCTCAGTAACTGAATTTCTACCAGAGGGAGCATGCAACACATTGACAATCAGTCCCAAGGATGTGGTCCTGCTTCCCTGGCGTTCAGTGAGTTCCAAGTCATCTGCAGACTGATAGTCTTTTGAGTTACCTTAGGCAGAACATGCCTGGCTTCCAAGGACTTAAGACACTGGTGGTAATAGCCACCAGAGCTTAGAGGTATTAATAAGAATAAAGTGTTCACTCATTTAGTTCTCTTTATTGATTTTCTAATGCTATTTATCAGATGGAAACAAAAGGAGATGTCCCAGGTGGTGGTGCTGTCCATGCTGTAAAGACAACTGGCAAATGCTCTGAAAATGGCAAAACCACCATCTCTATACACAAAAGGCTCTGCTACTGTGATAGATGTGACTTGAAAATCTTTGACACAGTAATCACATGTGATCCTAAAACCTAGAAGAATCTGACAATTTTCATCATATCTACATACATTTCAAATGCAGTTGGAAAAATAATTATTGATTGACACTTTTAATATTGCAGCTGGAAAGGATCTTCTAGATATTGAACACACCTGACTTTAAACCTCAAGAAAATAAATCACAAAGTTGATGACATCTAAATGGAAGTCAGTCTTTAATCAGCACATTATTGAACACTTCCACCATACAAACAACTAGCAAAGTACCACAGAAATTTGCTTATTTTCTCCTCAATTACCTACAAATCAAAGCCCTACGATCAAGAAACCACACTGGCCTCTACCTACTTCCCAGCAAGAAATTTATTTGCAGCACACGGCAGAAAGGCATCCTATTATCAAAACATTTATCATATACTGTATAGGCCTCTTACTATAACACTATGAAGTAGTAACACTTTGACACAAAGAAGAGTGCACATTTGCTTAGTTTACAAATTTAAAAAAAAAAAAAAAAGAAAAACAAATTCTACAAGGATATGAGACAAAACTATTTCATTAGCAGAGAAAATTAGAAAAGCAGAGAAAATTTTTTACTAAAAATACACAGAAGCCTACATGCCCAAATATTTTTCTTCACATCAAAGGGAGCTAAAAAACATCACAGAGTTCACAGGAAAAAAAATATCAATATGTCAAAAGCTGAATTCCTCTTCTGTTTCAGTTCTTTATATTAGCCTCTCAAAGGGTTCTGGAAATGAAATATACCAGCTTCATCAGCGTTTTTTTTTTAAACTAAGTCTTGTCCTTTAAAATACAGAAAAATATCTGCAAAGATACTGAAAAAAAGAGCCATGTATTTGATTTTTCAGATATCATCCAGAACACAACCCATCAATATGGTCATTGCTCTTCACCAGGGATTCTCTACTCCATGTCTAGGAAAAGGACATGTTGTCATCTTCATTAAAAATCTATGTCCTGCATTGGTTCATTTTGAAAAAGTAAATAAAGAGGAAACAGTTGCTAAAAGAAAAAAAAAAAGAAAAGAAAAAAAAGGGCAGGGGGAGGAAAAATGATGCAAAATTTGGTGATATTTGGACCCTGTAAACTAACATAAATTATTTGTAGGCACGTGCTGGCATCTGCTCAGACCTTCAATACAATGCATGTTTTCCATGCATATGCAAATTACATATACTGTAAATTCCAGACTAAACGTCGTATATACTTACCTTCCCTCCTCCTTTCCTCTTCTAGTACTATGTACCACCTTCCCTTGTCATGACAAGTATTATAGTCAAGATATGCCCACAGGATGCATGGATGTGTACACACATGTGCACCTAAACAGCATCCAGGGCCCAGAGACAAGCCTGTTTTGGCTGCAGATGGTTAAGAAGTCAGGGGAAAGAGCTAATCACTCACAGGTTTCATTCTGGGTATTTGACATCAAAAGTTTTCAAAGGAAAATCCTAGCAACCTAGTAGCTTCTAGATATGCCAGCCAAGAATGTTACAAAATGTGCTGGAGTTTCTCTTCTGCATTAATTGATCTCAGTCCAACAGCTGACCTATCTACACCCAGCACATTAATCTACCTTCTCGTCCATCCAGCTGGAGCAGAAGGCTGGGTCCATTTAGCTCAGCTAGAAATATCTCCCATTTCAGGTAAATCAGATCCTGAAGCACACAAGACCAATTCTGCAGCTCACAAGACACCCTGAACACGTGGGGGTTTTTTGATTGCACAAGACACTAACACCATTTCTGCCATCACACCTGGCTCCAGAAAGAAGCTGGGCACAAGATCAGCAGTGATATGAGGCCACAAAACACATTATTGACACTAAATGCTGCATTTGCTGGGCCTGCAGCAGTCCCCACCATAGTTGTTTGCTGGCAGCTGCTATCAGAGGATGTCACACCCTCCACACAGAGAGTGAAGGAAAGGACACTCAATGGGCAAAGATGGAAGGAGAAAAGGTGTAATTTCTCCTACGGGTCACATTCACTTAGAGCTTTTCCTATACAAATCAGCCCTCCATGGAGATCCCCTTGTTCCCTTTCTTTCCTGCCTGCCTGCCTGCTGCTGGGGACCCCATTTTCCCACTCTGCTTCCAGAGTCCAGCAGATGTGACATCATGAAACACCCCATTCCTGCACTTCAGAGGAGGAGAAATCTCCAGCTAGTGAGTGAAACGTTTCCCCAGCTGTCCCAGGACAATATGTAGGTAGCAAAACCATATATAAAAAAGGCAAGGAGATGGCCTCATTGTTATATAATTTTTCCTTCTTTTTCTAGATCCATATAGCTGAAAACAATATGCCAAAGAACTAAGCTTGATAAAACTCTTTCGTATAGCCTTTAAAGTGAACTCAGTAGAGTTTTATTTGGAAGAAAAACAGAGGTCTTGCTAATTTGTCTCAAGTAGCCTGTAGTTCTGAACTTTCTTCCTATGGTCCTAATACTAGTATTTTTGAAGGAAAATAAAGACTTCATTAACTATAAATACCTGAAAGAAAATTCAAGTAGGTAAAATTGAGCTATGAATGTCTACGGAGCTTGGAAGCACTAATATTTAGTTAAACAAAAGCACATGCGTTCTATATAATACTTGTGTGCTATCTGTAACCAGTATTCTGTTTCCCTGCACTTGAATAATGGTATATTCTTAAAGGATCAAGAGAAAAATAAACAAGTTGACATGAACTAGTGAAGGGCCTTGAAGGGAAACCACGAGGTGTGGCTGAGGTCACTTGGCCTGGGAGAGACTGAAGGGAGACCTCATTGGGTCTTCAGCTTCCTCACAAAGGGAAGAGGAGGAGCAGGCACTGATCTCTTCACACTTGTAACCAATGACAGGACTCAAGGAAATGGTATGAAGCTGAGTTGGAGGAGTTTAGGTTGGCTGTCTGGGGTGTGGGTGGGCACTGGAACACACTCCCCATGGAACTGGTCCCAGCACCAACCCTGTCTGAGTTCAAAAGGCATTTGGACAATGCTTTTGGACACATGGTGTTAGTCTTGGGGTGTCCTGTGCAGCGCCGGGAGCTGGGCTCCATGATCCTGAGGGGTCCCCTCCAACTCAGGATATTCTGTGATTCTACAATTCTATGAAGTTCCCAGAGCCATTCCATGTGAGGCGAAAGACCATTGAGTGGTTAATAGCTCCACTGAAAACTTTTCCTTTAGAGCATTGTTGTTATCCTGAGAAGTACTTCGTAAAAAAGCATGTTTGTTTTTTCCTGGCTCACAGTAATTTAGCAGTAGTTTTATGTTAAAAGAATATTACCGCAGTTTGGGACCTTCATATCCAACAAGGCTGTCCTCTTATTGTTGTCATCTATGCAATATAAGTCCTGAGTTTCTGTGTAAAACTTGGTCGCTTGAAATTTCTTGATCCACATAATTTCACAGGAACACTTGAATGGATTGTCCACCAATATCCTACAGGAAAAAACACCAATTTATTTAGAAGGTGAAACATAGCATCCATATAAGAAAAAAAGGAGGGGCAGGGGGACTTCAAGCATTCAGCTGGGTGAAAACACAAGTTAGTTAGGAAGGTTAAGGAAGGCAGGTTGAACCCTTTCATTAAGAAGCATAACGCATGCACCCTAGGTAAGCTCAGTGCAAAGTAAGCTGCCAACCTGGCAACAATTTCCGTGTAGGGAATTAAGTGCTGCATGCACTGAGGATCCAGAATATCATAGGCAGGAGCTATCACACGGGGGATTTGGCTACCATTTCCAATTCATCAGTGTAAATCAGGAGTCTGTAGAGAATGGCTGCTCAAGAAGCTCCATTTTATTTCATAAATCAGGAAGAGATTGGAATTCATCTCTTCTACACCTGAGCCACCACTCACCTCAGAAATGGTTTACTGCTATGGGGTGATAAATTCTTTATAAAGTCAAACAGTCCTGGATTATACACATACTCTAACAAACTTTAATCACAAAAAATTATTTTGCCTAATCTTTAAAATTCAGCTGCTACAACACTCTAGAAAAACCTCACAGTAAAATCTTAGGCAATGTCATGAAGAAATACTAAATGAAAAAATGGCCCTGAAATAGAAATTGATATGGTACTCTGCATGGAATTTAAACCATAGGTTAGCAAACCTAACAAATTTTAGTTTTAAATTTAATAAAGCTACACAACAGTGTAATGCAATTACATGTATGTTAAATATGGACAGAAACATATCTATATAAACAGTGACCAGTAATTTTTTTCCTTCAACTGGCATGCATGAGATCCAGTAAAGTGGGTGAGCAAGTGCCTCTTTAAGGCATTTCATTACCAGAACAATCATTCTTAAGAAAGTTGCATAGGTATTTTTGAAGTACAGAAGTTCAAGTTTCTTCCAGAATCTATGCTCATAAATGTCTCTTGAAGACATGAAGTGTGCAAATCATGAAAAATGATGACCCTCTACAGGCAGTTGTGTGAAAGAAAGATTCTGATCTACAGAAAGAAAATTTCAAGTCTTTTTCTTGTTTGCTCTAATTTTACAGCTACAGTCCATTTGTTCTAGAAGTCACCTTCCAAAGTAGCATCTCCTTCTCTGTAATATCTGGTGACTATCCTCTCCACTACACCTTATTCTAAGCTTCTTATCTCTTTACATTTTGATTTGCAAAAGTACTAACAGGACAAACATACCTGTTTGTCAGATTTAGGGGAAGTTCTTCAGAAGCTATTTATGGCAACATTCATGTCTCAGATTCACCTACCAACACTCTTCCTTCTCTCCTGTTTCTGATCTGCCAGCTATGTATTAAACACTTAGGAGAACTGTTCAACTATACTGATTTTATCATTGCTTGTCCTCCTTTCAGGCTCTGCTTTTATCCTTCCACTTTCTTTCCCTCATTTCCCCCATGTCTTTATCTCGCTTCATCACAACCTCTGCTTGCATAACTTCAGTTTGTCTAGTCCTACACTCTTTCCGAAGCCCACAACACTCTACCTCAATTTTGTATCCTTTTTTTCTCTCAGTAGTACATCATCATGCATTGCCTCCATACATCAAATACTACTCTCTTTAGCCTTCACACTATCCATATCTGGCTCACTCCCACTACCTTTGCCCTGCTTCTTCATGCAGAAGCAACAGAACAACAAAGGGCACAGAGCAATGGGAGAGCTTTGCAACTAGGTAGTCACCTCATTAGAGAGCTGAGCAACAGTCAAATTATTGAAGAATATTCCAGTGAGCAGTGTTCCCTGGGCCATAAAGAGGATAATTATACCAACTTAATTATCAACAAAATATACCTAAGGGGCATAAACTCTTTTTGTGCCACTGAGATTTGTTCATTTCACTTCTCACATGCTGAAGTTCACCTGAAGAGGCCTAGGATTGCATGTCAGTGCTTCATTCTTGGACTGGCACTTTGGGCAAATTCTGACTCTGCTCTGAGATCCAGGAGAGCAACCTCCCTCCCCTCTGCAGCCCCAGAACTCCTGCAGGCTCTCGGCATAACAGCAGAGAATGGACAGCATGACCAAAATTTTGAAACGTATATCACTAAGAAAATATGGCAGATGTAAGAGAGAATAAAAATGTTGGTATTGAAAAAATCAAGAAAGAAATGTTTACCAGTGCTTTCATTGCTAACGATAATATAGAGCACAGTGCAACTCAAGAATCTGAGAAAATAAAAATGCTCTTAAATAGTCAACCACAAGCATATAAGCTGTGTAGCCGCTATGAGAATATGAGAGACAATCTTCATATGAATATCTGTGAAAGACTGTATTTTCGTTAGTTCAAATATTTAAATAAACACCAGTAGTTTTGTGTGAATTAATCTTGCAAGAAAATATTTAAAGCTGAAGGAAGAGACTATTTTGACCTCTACATTGCTTTAAAATATATACCTAACCTTCTTGAAACCCGGGAATGAAAATTTCTCTGCATTTAAGTGTTCAGAATTGATGCTTTCTTTGAACTAGAACCGCACTTCTAATTCCTGAGGGACCTCTACCTTCAAGAGAACAAACTTCAAAGTGTTATTCTTCCATTCCAGCCAAAAATAAACTTATATTTTAAGAAACAACAACTTACAGATCAGTCAAACCCAGATGGCGAAAAGGCTTCTTGGACAAACTTGAGAGCTTGTTTCTGGATAAATTGCTATGGCAAAGAGAAAGATTGCATTAATTAGAATTGCCTCTACTTACACTAAAAATACAGTTTGTGTCTCTTGAAAAAGAAATTAAGAACTAGAACCAGCTCTAAAAGTCCTTTGACTTCAGTTGTAAAACAGTAGTGTTCAGTCTTACTTTATGGTTTGAAGGGTTTCAGGGGTTTGAATCCAGTCAGCATCTAACATCAAATACATCCAAAATCCAACTCAACAGGGATCAATATTTTCACTTTCAGCACTTTGTCAATTGCAGAAAAGCAGCAGGTTTAACTGTGTTTCAAAAGTATTTTGTAAAGTCCAGGTGTTAATTATATGCTCAATTTATTCATGTGAAATGGGTGTATCCCTTTCTTTGATGCTGCACCAAATGCTGTACTCGTATAAGCCCTCCTCACACGCTAGCACACATCCACATCAGAGCTTTTTAGTTGTTCTATTCAAATTGCATGTGCAATATGCACCCACATGGAAGATCAAAAGGAAAACTGTAAAATGCCTGTATTGGGCATTTTTATGTCAATTAAGCATTTACGGTTTCCAGTGTTAATTAAATGAAAGGTCTTCTCCCATTATGCAGAGCAAAGAAATGTTGATCTGAACCAGAAATACTCCTCCCCTCAAAGGCTTACAAAACTGCTTTCTCCACCCCAAAGCAAAATAATGCTGGTTTTGTACAGTCTTATCCGTCTATGAATAAAAGATAGTGAGAGCAGTAAACAGTTTAACTGCCAGCAGCAGAGTACAAATCAGTGTTATGAGCCAAAATACCATGAATTTTGTAGGGGCTCCAAAACGTTACATTGCATCTAAAACCAGGGATTATTTTTTTTTTAATCCTACTAAAGAACACAGTGTTTACTTCCCAACTTTCAGTCGTTGATCTTTGAGTACAATATAATTGTCACAGAAATTAATAGTTGGATATTCTACAAATGTTTATAACAGAATCAAAGAGATTATATTTCATCACTGATCCCTTCTGGCAAAGAAGAACCTGAAGTTTACAAACTGACTGGTCCTTAACATGTGACAGCAAAACACAGGAGCTATTTTTTCATTAGTCAGGTGAACTGCACTTCCCTATGGCAGATGCTGGTGGAAATGACTCATGGACCCTGATCAGATAAACCAACATTAAGGCACAATTTGCATATAGAACAGAAGTTATGTTTGAATAAAAACTGTTACTATGCGTTTTTTCCTTTGTAAGCATATGCTCTGTGTTGGGAGGTCAAATAAAAGAAGCTGGATCCTCATACTGACTTGGGCTTTGCCTCCAGCATGGAGCCACATCAAACCCCATCCCTCCATGGGAAACTCTTCACCCACCACACAGGAGAACATCTCCTGTTCCCGCACTGACAAGCAGCACGTATGGTGGCCCCTGTGGTATTGCCAGACAAGGCATGCACCTGCCTCTCTTACCTGCAGATCAAATAAATCCTTCCTTTGCCAAAAGATGGCCAGAAATACAGTGGGCTTTACCTGCAAACCACTGCTATAAATTTGTATCACCTTAAGAAATACTTGACAGTATATTTATTTATATTTTTTTTTCGTAGGGTGAGCACTTTTTATTGGCTACAGAGATGCTTACTGATGTCTCCTTAATTCATGCTAAGTGAAAAAAATCACTGCCAGGTTTATTTTGAAGTAGTTAACGATCCCACTTCCACTTTCATGGAAAGAGAATATGAATTAATTCCATAATTCAACTACACATAAAAAGACCGCAGCAAGCAGCCCAAAGAAAATACATCTGAGGTTCTAAAGGGTTTTTCTCTTACAGAAAAAAAAGTAAAGAGTACAGAGCCTGGCCCCGAAGCTAAACTTAAGGAGAGGACCCAGATTCAGTCAAAAGTATGCCTGTATTTTACATGAAGATATCAAGCTTACTTTACACTTGCTAGCCCTAATTCAGCTAAAAGCAAACCAGTGGCAGTATGAGTAGAACAAAACCAGACTGAGAAACCACATAAAGATTTACAGAGCTAGCAACATGGGGAGAGTTCTACCAGCTATAAAGCTTCTGAAAAGGGGAGGCAAGAAAGAAGAGGAGGGAACAGATCTAAGGAGCACTGCGGGAAAGAGGTGAAGACATGGCCATTTTGCTACACTCAGTCTCCCTCCACAGGCAACAGCCTGCTCTGCCCATGGCTGGAATCAGCCCTGTGTGCAAACAAGGGGAAATCTGCAGCAAGGTTGATCTCAAATGGTTTCCTTTGGCTGCCTTACCTAAACCTGAACAGTGTAGGGATACAAATACATTTTAATACCTGGAGCTGTATATATACACTACACTCACAATCTATGATTCAGCGATGCACTTAGATGCAGGCTGGCAAAAAACAACAACTATTTTTCAAAGTTTTTGTAAATAGGCACTTGCTGTGAAATGTTTTCACATCTAAACGCACTTACAATATACCATGCATGTGTATTACACAGGTCAGTTAAATTACTCTTAGCAGCAGATAAGCTTATAAACTACTAAAATGAGACTGTCAGCTAACTTGAGTTTAGTGCAGCGAAAACACCAAAATTAAATGAGCAAGGCTATTAATTACACTTCAATAGCATCTATTAGGATATTTATTTTCCTGTTTTTTATGGTATTACTCAGATCTTCTCACGATAGATAATTTTAGAAAGATACTTGGGCTATATAAGCTTTCCCAAGGAAAAAAAGAAATAACAAAAAAGGGCTTTAGAAAATGTGTGTTAATAAGTTTCTTTTAAACTGATACTCTTGTTCAATTCATAAAATAAATACTACTCTTATATAATATAGCTCCTTAACTACATCAAAAGATTTTTCATAGAACAAAAAAGAAAGCTGTAATAGTATCATAGCAAAATTAATGCTTATAAAGTTACATCAATCTTCAGAAAAGTGCTTTGTATTTTCTTTATGGCATAGTAAAAGATTTGTTTCTAAATAAAATGTAGGACTTCTCAAAGATCTGTACTCATAAATTACTCTTGCAAAATGAAATTCTTTTAGCTCTTATTAGTTTTCACCGTCTCATCCACAACAGGAGCTATACTTCCTTCATAGGCAGTCAACAGGACTTTTATTGCTGATGGCAACAAGCCATGATTCACTGGGGCTTTCAGAAACATCTTCATGTGCATTATGACTAGCCAAAGAAAACAAACAAATGCATTTTGTAGGGATAACAGATCAGCCTTGGTAAAAAATACCTCTATACTTACTGCTTTGCCCTGTGCATCTAGAACAGCTGGTGACGCTTAATATTTTCCGTCTTATCTGGGCTTATGCTGTGTCTGCCAACATTACTAAATCCCCACCAAAAGAAAACAGAGTACAAGACTGGATAAATTTCTGGTTTGTAATGTAAGTGTTCTGCATCAAGAATTCATCTATATCAACTGAACAAATGTCAAGTCAGTCTAATTTGTTTCTAACAAGGAGCTTCATGAGTTACAGCTCTACCAAAGTCTGCTTACCAGCAGACATGTATTCATAGTTTGACTGCATGTTCAAATGAAGCTCCTCCTATGGTTGAAACACTTTAAAGGCATCTTATCCAAGGGGATTCTGTAAAGCCTAGCAGCTCACATATGTACTGTGATACTTTTCCCTTAAGTGGTAACTTTGATAGGGTCTCTCTGTTCTGTTCAATGGTCAGTTTTCTGAAAACTTGTTTACCTATGTAAATTTTGGTTATAAGCAAAAACTCGAGACAGACACACTTTGTGACTACATGAAACCCATTTCCCTAAGGCAACAGTCAAAAAAGTCTCTCAAGAGGATCATACCAGTTGTCACACTTTCTGTGATGTCTACCTGCCCAGACAGCTGGGAAGGTCTTCCAGAATCCTATTTATCTTTCTCCAAACTAAATTCATTTTTTCTCACACTGTACTCATGGTAATGGAGAGAACTGATTGCTTTCCTCATCATAATTACTCTTCTATTAAAGATAAGATGAGCTCAGAAGCATAGAATCATAGAATAGTTTGGGTTGGAAGGGATCTTTAAAGGTGATCTATTTCCAATTCTCCATCATCTTCAACTACACCACCTTGTTCAGAGCCCTGTCCCACATAATCCTAAATGCTACCGCATCTGGAGTATCCACCATGTCTCTGGGCAACCTGTGCCAGTGTTTCATCACCCTTATTGTAAAAAACTTCTTCCTTATATCTAATACAAATCAACCCTCTTTGATTTTGAATTTGTTCTTTGTCTTATTGCAATGATGTATGTTCCTTTTCAATCTTCTCTTTATTGCACTGAACATACCGTATCCCAATAGATTCCCTCACAACAGCTAATGCAATGGGGAAAAGATGCAAAAATGTAACACTATCTTCCTTTTGATCCCAGATTTGAATTTGCTTTGTTCTGCCTTATTGCACAGAGAGAGAATCTCACTTCTCTCCCAGCAGAGTCACTAAATCTCTCTCCGCAAATATGCCCCTCAGACAGTATGTTCTAATTACATAATTCCACAGCCAGTGCACATGCACTTGGCTTTATGGAGTTTCATAGTTTACAGCCATAATTCACTGAGCAATTGTTACACAGGCAAAAACTTGAATTTACCCTGGAAAATACTATCCTTATATTATCAACTGATATTATATTACCATATTCCCTTATATTGCCAACTGATTATATAGTAAAGCTCTTTATTAATGATTATATGATATAATATAAATTTCACAGGCTCACAAGATCTGGTTCACACTGCTCTGGTGACTGTTCCATATTAAGGGCAGGAATTACTATCTAGGCAGAAAAGAACACTTATGTCCACTTCCTTACAGAAATTTTTGTTCTTTGGAAAACACAGGTCAGAAAATGATTGCATCTCATGAGCAAAGCAATCGAATCAAACAGAACTCTGTGTTCTGTTCAACAATTCTTTCCTTTTACAAGGAAGTATCTTACAAAGCCAAGGTTTGGCATTATGCCTTTTCAATCTCACTAGGATAAAAGCAAAAGGTTCAGTTAAATGCTAATATATGTTAGTGTTCATCTATTGAAGATGTATGGACTAAAGCACACACTTGGAATATTTGGCTAAAACAGGGTATTTGTGAGGAACTGAGCCACTCACATGATCTCAGTGTTTTATTGGACTAGATCCACCGTTTTCCATGCAAGTAGCAAAGTGAACTACTCTATATCTGTCCCACTAGAAGGAAGAAAAGCTGTAGAAAGAAACTTTGATCAGTTCAGCCTTTGCTAAATCTAAAGCATGAGAAATCTAGGAAACACAGTCAAAAAGCTGCACAGGTACAAATTCTGCTTTCTGTAGGTCATGAACTACAAATCACATTTGGGTGTGAAAGCAATGTCATTCCTATATTCTGCTCTGGGTGCATTAGTTCTGATCTTGAGTGAGCTTTCAAGTGAATGACCCCTAGGACTTCCGTTCTTCAGGCAGTCTGATCACAGTCTCTTGGCACATATATTGATCAAATTATATCTGGTGTGCTCCATGCATGCATCTCGTGCACTGCAGCTGCTAAAATATGTTCAGCTCATCAAATCACACTAGAGCCGGTCAAAACCATGTCACTGGGTGTGATGCACAGTGTGGACATCATACCCTCAAGAGACACACTCTTTGTGCTACATTACTTATCGCAAAAGACACAGCTGAAGTACATTTTGGATAATGAACTGGATGGTCTTTTCACACATTATGTTTTTATGATCCTCCAGCTCCTTACCATATGTATCTCATTTAAGGACAATTAACAATAGAAGACCATTCTAAGTCTGTCTTGTTAAAATATTTTTAAGTTAGGCAAGTGGTAAGAGATAGAAATAAATTAAAAATAAATTAATTACCATGAGTTGGGCAGTTTTGACTTAGAATGCAGATACTATTCCTACTCACATGTATTGTAGGTTCACATTTTTCACAAATGCATGACGGGACACGAATTTTAGTCCTGAATCCACCACAGTCCTAGGAAAATAAATAAAACTGTTAGAATTTTTCATTTAAAATATAATGGAAAGTGCAATGATAACAGCTATTAAAATGAGAGTTTGGAGGAAATGTCTACAAGGCTCAGCTGCAAGATTTACAACTTTGCTAAGTAACTCATGAAGTTAGGCATACAGTTCGATATGGTCTCTACATGCTTCTATAAAAGAAATACAGAAAAAAAATGGCTGTATCAAATGCATCCCATACTCACAGATTTTTAAGTCCAACATAAAATCCAACCTCATTGTCATTTATACTTTCCAAATTTGGCTGGTTTGCGATGTAACTGTTGAAAAAGCAAAACAGAAAGTATGTAAGTGGATCCTTCCATGACTTTGACTGTTCAGAAATCATGCACTGATGTATGCAAGTCAGTTATGATTGCTGACCTACTGCAATTAGTTCTAAGTCCTAATTAGACCAGCTGCAGAGCAAAAGTGCTCCTTAAAATCTCTCTCATCATTTAAATGGTACTTTGTGGAACAGGGGAGCAGCTCATTTTCAAACAGGGGAAAGGAAGAAGGCAAGTCAACCTGAAGGCCATATAAAGCTGCACAATGTCACCATTCTCCAAGACACATGTCCTTACCTCATGGATTTAACAATAACTAAGGGAACAAATTTAAAGGTAGTACTGGAGTTATCCCCACTTACAGTGAGAGACAGTCATACTTCCCGAGTCTTCTCCCCCATGCTGATAACTTAATCACTTCTTACCCTTATTTTTTCCCTGACACAAAGTAATTTCAGTTCATTTTACAAGGTGTGGCAGGGGGCAAACTGAAAGAAGAGAGATTGTACTTCGTGATGTTATACACACAAGCAGAAATGAAAAGAAGAGAAACTGCTGTATCAGACTAATGTACTGAGTCCACTCACATATCCTTAATATCTGCCTAAAAGGCTGTGGGCATGCGATCCAATCTTTTGTATTATGATCATATGAGATCTGTGAATATCCAGTGACATCCCATAGACTGGAAATTAAAATGTTCACAGCAAATGTATCATTACTTCTTCTACAGGAAGTAAAAGTTTCACACTGCAAATCATACAGTCCATGAAGAAGAAATTAGTGGAAACAGCAATTTTTCTGACATTACGGGCAGAAAAGTATGCCTGATTTAAGGGATGCCTTGCTAAAGAGTCCACACATTTCAAAATATAAGCCCAGTCCCAGAAAAACTTAAAGAGTGATTGGCATGTGTTTTCACAAACTAGTATCACAAACTAGCCAAAGATACAGGTTCTCCTAAAATGAATGAGTCTTTCTTTGTTAGAAGAAAGCTTTTCTTCATTCTAATCATTTTTTTAGAATTTATTTAAAGAGAATTCTGGTGAATTAGTAAGAAGATGTATTGCTCTTTCAAAGGCAATGCATGTACCTGAGCTGGTTGTGTTAAGAGAAATTCACCATGTTCTAAATCCCAACAGAAGCCTGAGAATCCCATAAGTTGGGTTGGGCTCTCCTCCAAAGTTGCAGTGCTGACTTGGGTTATGCTCTCTCCATGCACTGGGAAAAGTAAAAAGTTTCTCCTAATGGCATCCATTGTCCCTTGGGAAAAAGAAGGGCCGTAAAAAGACAGTGCATGACGCTAGATGGAACACATACTACAGCATCATATGACATCAACTGCTCTGCAAGACTTTTCAGAATAAGATTAACACAGTGTACCCATTAGAAGATAAGAGTCCTTTGTTTTTCATGTTTCCTTTCCTGAATTTTTAAGACAGCCTGATTTAGTATCTCAATAATTACTAATCTATTTTGTTTGGCTTTTTTGTGGGTTGGTAGCTTTAAGTATTTTGCCAAGTAACTGTGATGAAATAGTATATAAAAATCTATCAATTTCTTCATCGAAGACTCCTGCAAGTCAATGAACATACTTCCTCTAAACATGCCCTGAAGAACTCATTCTTGAGTTAGGTATCATCCATCTTCTCTGCCACTTGGACCTCATAATGCTAAAATCAAGTTAGGCAAGAAGTTTCAAAGACACCTTCCTCATCCTGTCCTCAGTTATCAAACAACAGGAATCCTGTCAAGGTCAAATAGAAATAGGAAAATCACATAAGAGAAGGAATTGAGGAAAATGGACAATGAAACACAAAGTGTGAAGAGACTTGGATTTAAAGAAAAGAAACAGGATAACAGTCGCACTACCTAAAAATTAGGCCATCAAAAAAAATAAACTAAACCTGACAAACACTGCCAAAATGCAGCTTCATCACTTAAACACAAGTATCAACCATCCAAATCTGACATTGCAATTTTAATCGCACAAACATTTAACCGGAACAACTCTCTACAAGAAACTCCAGAACTTGACATAACTTAGAGTGTTGCACAAAAATTTGTTAGTGTATTACATCATGTGTTAAACCTCAGTGTAAAATAGTTCAGCTCTGCTGAGGCCAACAAAGCTTTACAATTTATATCAGACAAAAATCTTAGTATGAGCACACAATCTATATAAAAAATTGGTATCAGTCCATCAGACCAAACAGATTATATTTGGGAAGTAGTAATAGGAGTTTGTGGTATCTTCTTTCCTTCTCTTATTGCATCCCTTAGATGAAGCCCTAGGTGGGCGAGAGCAGGGCATTCTTTACTCTGAATTGGTACTGGTTTCTCTAAGATTAATAATTTTATAATTCCAGTTCCTAACTGAAAGAACCAAAAAAAACCATTGCTTTTCCACAACCATACTGGTTGGGACCGAGAAGAACTTCTAAGTGCAACTAACTCAATAACTTCTCTGCAATACACTTGTAAAAACACTCTCCATGCAGAACACAACAGTAAAGCAAAGCTTACACCATTGGAAATCCTTGAAAAAAGAGTGAACAGATGTAATATACCATAAGCAGGTCACATCCTCTTATACTTCCTTACTCACTTGAGTCTGTTGAAACAAGTCTGCTTCAAGTTAAGACTTTGCAGTTATGTCATAGCAATGAGAAAGAAAAGAATAGAATGATGTATCTGTACCCTATAAGGGGAAGTTGCTCTTCTGTTTAATTTAGAGGGAGATCTGAAATAAAACCCCTCCCTAACTGAAGTCTATTTTTACCCTCTTCACAACTACTTCACCTTAATGTTACTTATCATCAAACATTAATACTCTAAAAGCTTTGACTTGCAGTTGGCGACGCTGAGAAATGTAATTTGCTTGCCTTCCCTTAAGAATATCCACCCTATTCTTTAACTGAACTTTTTTACTGTAGCACAAAAGAAAAACATACTGACTCACGGCTGGCTGAAGTCACGTGAAGAGCTTGGAAGCTCCCACTGCACAGCACAGCACTGTTGCACTGCCAGAGCCTGGCTGGATAGCACCAGACAGACCACACGTATCAGTTCAAAAATACTGGCTGCTTCCTCTAAATCAAGCCCTTAGATGCCTACAAAGCTATTTGCTTGACTATACTGTAGCATTCTGCATCTCCTTCCATGAGTAATCAGTGAACAATAATTGTACACTGCTGATTAATTCTAATAAAGGCATTCAGAATCACATACCTAGGTTGCACATTGCAACCTACAATAGCATGTTCATCTCACCACACTTCAGCAGCTACTGAATAGTGTCATACACTGACACTTCACCACTGCTACAACATTTTGAAAACAATAGTTTAAAATCCTAATCTATAAGAGTCAACTACTCCAAGTAAGATCTCCTTTGAGAGGGTGGTCTTCACTTACGCTCATTAAAAAGGTGAAAGGGTATAGATTGTGTTTAACACCAGTGAAGCAACTTCTGAACTGCAAAGGCATGAAGAGAAAGCGAGTTCTGATCTTTAAAGCCATCTATATTATTTTGTTCCTTAGTAATTTCAAAAAGGGATTCCATGCCAACTTTCAAATGTTTTCCTTAGCCTGAATATAAAAGGCCAGCAGAAATATGTCTTCCTAGCTTACTTACTCTATTTCTTCCTCCTTAATGTATATTAAGTATACTACTCCATTTGGAGCTATAAGGACATGCTGGAAAAAAAAACTAGCACATGCTAGTCTTAACAACATAGATGCATCAAATAGCACTGTAGTGCAACTCCAGAAGTATTTCTGTTGCCAAAAAGCTTCCTTTGTGGAAAACATATTTTCTTAACACTCCAAAGAATAAATCAATTATATGTCTAGTTCTAGTTCATACAACTGGGAAAAAAATTAAATTAATAAACACTCACTGGTGAAATGTTTCTGAACTTTGGGAAAACGTTATATTCCAAGTTGTTTTTTCACTAAGTCTTTAGGGGACAAAGGCAGCACATTTCAGACATTGAACTGTCAGTAGATGAATTACCATTTAATGACAGGTCACATATGTCCCTAGTCTAGACTACTGTGAGAGCAGTATGTTAATATTGAGAATTAAACATCGCAAACTTCCCTAGTGCCATATCTTCTTACAAATTCAAATGTCACACCAAGTTCATCAAAAAGTAGGCTAAAACTTGGAGGCATTTTCAACAAACATGGGCTGATTCATTGTTATGCATTAAGATCACGTAAAATTTGTAAACTTGATACAATACTTGATGAAACCTGGCACATTCAACTGGCTTACATTTGTAGCCCCTCTGAAACCAAGTTTAAAATAGTGCTGAAGTAGTATGAACTCACAGTTGGAAAATGAAGCACAGAGCTACACAAGTTGCATATCAGAAAGGTAAAGTTTCAGACAGATGTAGACATCAATGCTATAATCTCTGCTCAGTCAAGAAATCTTCCTGCAAAAGACCAAGTGTCCTCTAGGAAGGAAACTCCTAAGAAGCAATGAGTGTGATATAGACATCTAAACCCAGCAAGTATTCTACAGATACAGAAGGTTACTGCAATTATTTTATGCTATTTTGCTTCCTCCTTCTGGTACCATAGGTGCAAAATGTAATGAGGGTAACTTCAGGAAACAGAACCTCAACTCATAGAGGAGCATATCCTAACTCAGGAAAGATGCAGTGTGTCAAGACCATCCACAGTGGACTTACCTAGCATTCAGAAATTTTATCAGTGCTTGACTCCATCCCTGGCTGCCCAGCGTCTCCTGGAAAATTCTGAGCAAGTGCTGCAGTATTTTTTTTGGTTTTGTTTCTTTATGGTTTTTTGTTTGTTTGTTTGTTTGTTTGTTTGGGTTTGGTTTTTGTTTTTTTTAACCATGAATCACTCTGTATTTCACAAAGAGCAAAAAACTGGTTGCCACTATCACAAGTTCCCTAAGGGTTGTTTCCTCACATTTAGAGTATTTAACCACAAGTCACAGAAGACTTCAGGAAATAGCTCTCCACGTGCCAGTACAGAAGCTCTGGAGACAATATAATTAGCCCTGGGATCTTTCTTCACAGACACAGGCATGCCCATTTTTTCAGCAAATCCTGCACTATACACATCCCGTACTCAAGCAACGCATTGTTCAGGACAATCTCGAACTCAACATCTCACAGACAATGTCAGAGATCAGTTAATTTCAAGAATTCCCTGTTCTTGATATATGGCTGTGTCAACTGCCAGGAGGCAACAGGCCTCAGGCATTCTGCTCCACAACAGTATGCTGTTCTCCAATTAGTAGCACATAGCTGCCATTGCAAATTGATTCTGCAAAGCCATCATCTTGAACAATTAGTGTCAACCCACCAGTTTAAAGCGGAAGAAAATGGGAATTCAGTGGAGATACCAGTCTTGTTTTGGCACTGCAGGAGCAGATCTCTGCTATTGCTTATGACTACAACTGCCTGGAAAATGCGAAGTCCATGGTTTTCCAGCCAACCTTAGTTCCCGCTTTACAGCATGAAGGCAAAAGTAAAAATAAATGAATATGCCTGGAATGCAAAATTTAAGGGAAGTTACTGTAAGGCAGGGAAAATGAAATGTAATACATCCTTGGTCTTATGTTTCTGGTTTTGCTTCAAGGTGTTTGTTTTATTCTGTTCAGATAGCAGACAAAATCAAGCAAGCTCTCAAGATGTTTCATGCATCTTTCCAGATTTAAGATTTATGCTCTTGATGAGTTCCACCTTCAGAATTACTTTACCCCAAATGCATGCAGAGCTTATTTAAGTATTTTCTCCATTTAGAGACCTGTCCTCCCCTTTGAGATCCCCAGGTTTGTACACTTGATATTGCATCAAGACATGAATTTTTGATGTTTTTCCAGGAATACACAACAACTACAGACTTGTTTTTCCTTAGATATTTTGCAAATGTCAATATTCCTTTCTGTTGTCAGAAGACCAAGCAATGACCTACTTATTCTAAAAGATATATCCTAGTCTCTGACCTTATACTTGTCTTCAAAACATATTTTCATCCCCTGTGTATGAAATAATCTATGCAGATTGCTAGGAAGAGGCTTAAAATCTCAAACAGACCCTTTATAATATATATGCTAGAAAACATACAGTAAATTAACATACAAAAGGAGAGTACTGAATGTGGTTTTCCATTATTTCTCAAAAGAAAGCAGTCATAAGACTAATCTTTATTATTATTGTTGTTGTTGATGATGTTATTATTTCTGTGCAAGGATGAAAGTGCATCTTAAATGAATTAATAAATACAGTGACAGTTCTTTCTCCTGCAGAACCACCTAGTCTGCAAAAAGTAGTAATGCAAATACTCTCTTTTCAGCACTTGCATACACCATCTCTATAGCTGTCACTGGCCTTGATGCAAATGAGCATGGGAAAACATCCGTTCCACAAGAGCACAGTAAGATTTCAGACAACCATCCCTCATATGTATCTTTTAAAGTCCCTTAGTGAATCAAAACATTAAAGCTTTTTGGTTGCTGTCAAAACCTTGGAATTCTCTTCCTTTCAGCTGCCCATACGCAGACAGTGACCTTCTGGAAGAGGTGCACATCCTTCAGAATTAGATAGCACTTCTGACATAAATCAATATCCCCCTCAACAGTTTTTTTTCCTGTATCGGGGTTCTGACACGTTCAGTATTCCTTGACTCTTTCACTCAATATAAGACATTTCTTCTGAAATCTCCTTTGAAGTCAGTCTTCACATATACAGTTCCCACTCTTTGACATTAATATTTGGCTTCATTCAGTTTAAACTTACTGGCTATTAGAATATCAAATACTCCAATCAATCTGCTCTGGATCATTGGATCATCAAGACATATATCTGCACCTGCTACCCTGTTTACTGTCTCAGTGCACTTCATGCCAGGTACAGATCAAAAGGCAGTACTTCCAAATGGTGGAGCAAAGACACAAAACCTAAAGCCATCTATCCAGAAAAATCCATCTTTATCCCGTTAATACATTAAATTTGCTGAACAATTTGACTCCTGACATGTCAAAAAATATTCCCCTTTCCATTAGCCAGAAAAATGTTTCTTTCTTCTGTTTTTATATAAGTCTTGAGAGATTACATATGGTTATAACTTCTACCCCTTTTCTGTGCAATTATTACATAGAGAACCCAACAAATAGATGTTTTTCCATTCTGCGAATTATACCATCTGCTGCCATGGTTCACAATTGGTTTCCTAGACTTCCTTCCAAGACCTGTGAAACATCTTCTGCAATCCTAATCACATATCTGCATCTTCTCCAGGACACTCTTGTCTTTTAATGAAAAACATACATGACTAGAGCTTCACATTATGTTAACTGTAACATTCCAAAAGTGTTGTGGATTGTCCTTTTCATGTTTACCTCACTCTGTCTAGCACCAGAACAGGTTGCCACCTTCTGTATGTTGACACCAATCTTACCACTTAAATTTAGACTATGCATTTTTCAGAGAGCATTTCAACATCATTTATATTACCTTTCAGAGGCATTCTTCACCATTTCACATTTATGTGCTCTTCACAGTTTCCCATTTCACTTTATCACATTTATTTACATTACAGTATAGTCCACTTTCCATTGTAGCTAGCCAAGCTTTTGAATTCATAGCTTCTTCCATTTGCATTATTCCACTTGAGGAATCCTGTTCTTCATTTAATATAAGTAGTTTCTTACTTGCACTGCATATATTAGCATAATGATGTTGTTTATTACACTTTCTGCACAATTGTCAGAATCCAGAATATTTCTGATACTTGTGCTGACTGCCACATTGCTGCTTTAATTTTTTTAACATTTTTTACCTTTCCTGTACTTTCCATGTTCCTGTACTAGGCCAGTTTGATTTTGAGCAAATTTTCTGTCACAATGATACACCCAGACAACCATCCTGTATCTTTGAGTTTTCTCTATGTATTTCTGTTTGTTCTCCTATGTGTAATATGCAATGCTCCTTCTAGACTGTGATCAGCTTGTACTTAAAGCCTGCTCATGGCTGTATTTGTTGTTATGCTTTTGAAATATAAGGAAAATACACTCTTTTGGAAGCATTTATTCTGGTTATATTATTGTATTATTATATTTATTATTATATTATTATACTGTTATATTGTTATATTATTACATATTACATTTTACATATTACGTATTACATATTGCATATTATAGTTTCAAGTCTTAGATCACCTTCTCTACCATTTTACCTTCAAGTAAAACTCTTACCCTGCATGTACCTCTTTCACAAGGTGACATTTAGCTAGTCTTCAACCTTCTTCGCTACCTCTGAAAAGCTGCTTTCTCCTCACCACCACTACTTTCACAGCATTCTTCATTTACTTTCACAGCATTTGTCCCTGCCACTGCTTACGAGTAGAGTAGTACTTCTCTCATCCTCCAGCCTGTTTCTGCTCATGGCTCTCATGACTGCACCCCAGTACCAGACACACCTTTCAGCATTCCTCCATCCTACACATCCTCTGCAGCAGTGCCCCTGGCCCAAGACATAGATGGTGATGGTGAAGTGTTCACCTGCAAATATAAGATAGATTGGTATTTTGATGGTACCTCCAACTGTTGGGACTCTCACCTCCCAAAACTTCCATTTTAGACACTCAGTGTGAAGAGCAACACTGCTACAAGTTAAACTGTTGATTAAAACTCATGAGAACATGCAGAAGTTCTCTAAGACAGGCAAAGACTCTGCATGTAGCCAAACCATGCAACAGAAAGAACAACTGCCCTTTCTCAATGCAGACAGGCGTGCCACAAAGAGTTGGGAGAAATGTTCAGAGCAGGAAAGGAAGAGTCTTTCTTCCACCCACACCAGACTCTAAGGTAAGGGGTATCTATTTCTGCACCTGTGCTACCTTCATATCCCCTAAACGGCATAGATTTTAGAAAACAAGACAGTGATAGCACACAAACATTATCTAGGATTTGCAGTGATGTCTATAGCAGAAGTAGTATCCAGCATTAATATTTTCTACTTAGGTGCCTTGATGTCACGATTTGTGCCAATTCAAAATGTTTGTAATGTTGTAATTTTGTTGTATTTATAAATAATGGCAAAAGCATCACCAGCCAGTCAAGTAAGGGGATTGTTCTGCTTTACTCTGCACTGGCTGCACCTTGAATATCATGTGCAGTTTTGGGCACCACAGTATGAGAATGATATTAAACTATTAGAGACCATCCAGAGGACAGCAACAAAGATGGTGAAGGGTCTTGAGGGGAAGCTGTGTGAGGAGCAGCTGAGGTCACTTGGTCTGTTCAGTCTGGAGGAGTCTGAGGACAGACCTCACTGCAGTTACAACTTCACTGTGAGGGGAAGAGGAGGGGCAGGCACTGATCTCTGCTCTGTGCTGACCAGTGACAGGACCTGAGGGAATGGCCTGAAGTTGTGTCTCAGGAGGTTTAGTACAGGTATCAGAAAAAGGCTTTTCACCCAGAGGGTGGCTGGGCACTGGAACAGGCTTCTCAAGGAAATGGTCACAGCACCAGCTTGACAGAGTTCAAAAAGCATTTGGATAATGCTCTCAGGGACACGATGTGACTCTTGGGGACGGTGTTGTGCAGGGCCAAGAGCTGGCCTTGATGACCCTTGAGGGTCCCTTACAACTCAGCATATTCTGTGATTCTGTGATATGTGTACAATACAACCTTAGAAAGATGCTTACTTACTATCATTCTAAACTTAAAATTCTTAAAATACATGTGTATGCATATTACAGTCACCCACAGAGCCAACAAAACTGCTGCTAGCTGGAGGGTACAGTATATATGTTTACCAGGTGAAGATCACCGTATGCATAATGGGTTCCAAAATCTGTTTCCAAAAATTAGAAGAGGCAATATTGGAGAGGAGAATAGGAGATGAATATGCAATAGACAATTCACCCATCAAGTGGGTGGGAAAAAAAAAAAAAAAGAAAGACTTCTTTTAATGAGGTTGAAGACACAGATTTGGAGGAAATGCTGTAAACAGTGCTCCAGCGGCATCTGGGGTACCAGATTCAATTTCTTCCTCTCCCTAACGAAATATGATTCCAGTCTCTCAGAAGATACTATATTTACGAAGCCACCTGAAAGAGGGCAATCTTCATCTTACCTGTTTGTACCGTTCTCATTTTTGCTGTTATTGAACACTCAGTGAAGTAGGAGCAGGACCCAGCTGTCTCACTACACGAAAAGGCATCACAGATTCTTAGCTAAACAGACTGTCCTGCTCTTTGACCCAAAAGCACATTTGAATATTCTATGCCAAGGAAGGCAACTCTTGAATATTCTATGCCAAGGAAGGCAACTCAGACAGGAAGAACCAAGGCAAGCCCACATCTGTACACCATACAGGACCAGCAGTTAAGATGCTGACATGCAAGACCTTGGTTCAGACCTATGCTCTGCATCTAGCAGAGCAGCTCTTCACATGCATGCTGAAATGGTTTGCCTAGGACCACAAAATCAGTTTACTCCACAGTATGACCATGCTTGCTGAAAGGAAGGTCTTGCTTTTGTCCCTCACCCCAGTGAACTAATTCCTCAGTGTTTTCTTAATAGTCAGAAGAGATGGGAGGGGATGACTGCATGTGGTAATTTGCAGTGGGAACCAAATTTAACCTCCTGAATCATTTCCTGGAAGAAGCACGTTCTCTGTTGTGGAGAGTAGCCAGTTGAGTTAAGAGCCTTCACTCCACAGTTAGTAGGGAGTTGCCGGATTTTAAATGACAAGGCCTGGGACAGTCCCAGACATGATTAGTAGGTCCAGTGCACAACACCCAGAGCACATGCTGTAGAAAGGTCTCCCAGTCCATGCCCAGTAAGTCTGACATGCCCAGTATGTGCACATGATTTATTCACATATGCTTGCCATGCCATCTGGCATTCAGAAAGCCAGACAGTTGTTGCAAAAGAATGGGAAGTCACACCCTATGCACTCTTCATATGCATCTTATTGTGCAATGTGGGGTACTCGTGCTCCACAAGATACCTGCTGAACACAGCCTTACTTAGTTTTACAGGCATAGTTAGGAAATTAAAAAGGTAAAACTAATTTCATTTACATCTAAAATGGGAAGATTTCTTTTGGCTCATCTGTCAAACCAAGAGGAAAAATAAGTAACTTTCCCAGCCTCAGCTACAGTTCTGTGGACAGATCCTTCCATAAGGAGCTCAGTAGTGTTGCCATTTCACTGTTGTCTGTTTCAGCAATAGATTGACTTAACTTTCATTAATGTGTTGCCTTTCTTTTATTTATACGACAGACATCTGTATACAATGAACAATATATACTCTATGAATCCATAGCAGGAGCTCCAACTTTTTTTGCAAGAGGAGGTTCATTCCAAAGCAAAAATACCTAAAACGTTGTAAAAGGCTCCTTCCTGAAATACTCAATCTTAGCTTCCACTTACCTCAATATATTTCATATTCATACAGAATGAAAACACATGCAAGGCAAAAAAACTGAAAGTCAAAAACACATCAAGTAATCAAGCAACAAGCCCAAACTCTTCCAAACTTACAAAAGGCAGGAAAATGCCTGAATCAAGGTTCCTTTCATCCTTCACATACATACTCTAGACTATGTTGGTGAAACACTAACTCCATTCATTTTTACACAGGCCAGGATCCCAGGCTCAGCTTCCCCCTGAAATAAAAAGTATCTAACTACCTTACAAGATCAGAAGTAGTTTGCTTTAGCAAAGTAAAGTTCAAGTTGTACTACTCAATGATTACAATCTCTCAAAGTGCCTCTGGAAATACCTTGGGCACCTTTGGCCTGCTTCCTTCCATTTTATCTTACTTCTGAAGAAAAAAATCTCATTACTTTAGGCCTTGTCTATGAAAAAAAGAATATTGACCTGAAACCTATCTCCAAGATTTATCCTAACAATGAAAACACAACACAGAAACATATATGGTTGAATTGGTATTAAAAATGCTTAGGTTTCACCTATAGTTTCTGTCCATGATTAACACTTAATGCAGGTAATTTTCTAACAAGAAATTAATAAAAAAAAAAAAAAAAAAAGCAGAATTTTCATGGTGTGTCTCCTTTCCAGTAAGTCCACTGCAACTGTGCAATGTGATCATGAGATGATTTGGAGTTCAGCACCTTGCATGGAAGAAGCAGGGCAGCAAGTGCGATTGAAATCCTGGATTTCAGGAGAGAAAACTTTAGCCTCTTCAAGAATCTTCTTGGAAGAATCCCGTGGGAACAGGCTCTGCAGAGAACAGGGGTCCAAGAGAGCTGGTCAATAAATATTCAAGCATCACCTCCTCCAGGCTCAAGACCAGTGCATCCTGATAGGTAAGAGATGAAGCAAAGAGGGCAAGACAGCTGCATGGATGAGAAAAAACTCCTGTCAAAAGTGAAGCACCAGCAAGAGATACACAGGAAGTGAAAGCAGCAACAGAACACTTGGAACAAATAAAAAAATGCTGTCCTGATAGGATGCATTCACAAGTGCTGAGGGAGCTGACAGACACCATAGCTGGGCTGCTTGAAGTTGTCTTGGAGTAGTCATGGCAATCAGGAGAGGTGTCTGAGGACTCGAGGAAAGTAAATGTCATCCTAGTCTTCAAAATGAGCAAGAAGGAGGACCCAGAGAGCTACTGGCCAGCCAGCCTCACCTTGATCCATGGAAATCCATAATGGAGTGCCTGATTCTGGAGGCCATCTTTATCTACATGGATGCCAAGCAGGTGATCAGAATTAGTCAGCATCGATTCAGCAAAGGAGAATCATGCTTAACCAACCTGACTGCTTTCCATGATGGGACAACTACTGGATAGATGAGGGGAAAGCAGTGGCTATTGTCTACCTCGACTTCAGGATGGCTTTAGATCCTGTCTCACATGATATCCTCATAGGCAAGTTTGGAAGGTGCAAACTAAATGAGTGGACAGTGAGCTGGATTGAGAACTGGCTGAACGGCGGATCCCAAAGAGCTGCAATCTGTGACACAAGATCTAGCTGGAGGCTCATCACAAGCAGTGTCCCCTAAGGGTCAATGCTGGGCCCCATGTTGCTTGATTTGCTCCTCAGTGATTCGGACAAGAGACAGATGCCTCCTCAGCAGGTCACTGATGACACAAGGCAGAGAGCAGTGGCCAATACCCCAGAGTGCAGCCTTGACAGGATGGAGAGATGGGCAGAGAAGAACTGTCTGAAATTCACCAAAGGCAAAATAAAGCAGGCTGGGAAGGAACAACCTCGAGCACCAGCACAAGCTGGGGACTGATCTGCTGGAAAGCAGCTCTGTGGAGAAGGGCCTGGGGATCCTGGTGGACAACAAGCTGTCCATGAGCCAGCAGTGTGCCCTGGTGGCCAAGAAAGCCAATGGTGTTTTGAGGTGCATTAGGAAGAGCATTGTCAGCAGGGCGAGGCACATCTGGAGTGCTGCATCCAGTTCTGGGCTCCTCAGGACAAGAGTGGAGTGGACCTCCTGGGAGAGACCAGCAGAGAGCTATGAAGATGATTAAGGGACTGGAGTATCTCCTATACATGGAAATGTGGGCCTGTTCACTCTCAAGAAGAGATCACTCAGAGGTGATCTTGTCAAGTATCTGAAAGAACAATGTCGACAGGACAGAATCAGGCTCTCCTTGGTGGTGCTGAGCAATAGGACAAAGGCAATGAGCAGAAACTGATGCACAGAAAGTTTCACCTGAACATGAGGAAGAACTTCTTTACTAAGCAGGTGACCATGCACTGCAACAGATTCCCTGAAGAAGTTGTGGAGTCTCCCTCACTGGAGATATTCAAGAGCCATCTAGATACAATGCTGTGCCATGTGCTTTAGTAGACCCTTCTTGACTAGGGAGGTTGTACCAAATGATCTCACCAGTGGTCCCTTTCAACCTAAGCCATTCTGTAATATTATGTTTAATAGTAGCTATGTAAAAACACAGAATCTCCATATGTACATTTCAGGACAGTCAGTAGTTTGGTTTGCCTTTTGCAGTTTCTGAAAATATAGGTTCACCATGAATCAGAAATTAAGATGCATCCCAATTATATATGATCATATATAATTTAACAGCAGTGATGTACTACATACATCTGGGTGAAGAGATCTTCACAAACCCAACAGCATCCTGTTAAAAAGCATATTCACAACCCAAGCAGTAGAAGGTTTCAAACCTCTACGGATTTATCTCTCCATTTCAAATGCATGTAAATTAGTGAATTTATACAATCTGCTTTGCTTTTTAAAGGACAGTTTTTAAAGAGCAGTTTTTCAGAGGCAACAAGCTAAATATACATCTGATATTAACAATACACTGAAGCAGTTTTAAAGTTCTTTGCTCCATTACCTTACTTCTCCTGCTCAGACAAGGATATCTGGATGACCACCTTAAGGACCATACTCCTAGACATTTGTGTAGTGACAGATGAGAAACGTGGGAGAAAGAGAACTGCAATCAAAAAAAAAAAAAAACCAAAACCCCAAAAAAACCCCCAAAAAACCCCTAGAGGATCCCTCTTTACTTTCAAATGAAAACCAAAATGGAGAATTAATCAGGCCCGTGCTCAGTTACATAAAATTTTTTGCTCTACAGTGATTAGGGATCCAGAATATTGCTAAGCTACTTTCTCTGTTACACTTGTCAGCATAAAAATAATGGAGAAAAAATAGAACCTGAGAAATCTGGAAAATGCCATCCTAAAGATATCACAGGCTGCACTGCCAAGCCCTATTTTCTCATTAGTATGGAAATAAATGGAAGTTTCTTGAAAACAATATGCTCAAGACCAAATCTTCCATTTCAGTATATACATCCCAAATCTCTCACAAAACTCTTGAGTGACCAAAGATATTGAGGGAGAGACAGTGTTCCTGCCACCCTGCCCAACACTGACTGCCTCCTGAAGGACAATGCTCTCTTCCAGCCTCATGAGCGGTTTTGTCTCTGCCTGATTGAGACAGCCTTAATGGAAAGCCTCAGGAGCCCCATCAGTCCTCACAAACCAGAAAGGCAGCGTAAAAAACATATACAAAATTGAATGCTTTGTGATCCTGGAGTATTTTTAGAGCCCAGAAATTACAAAATTGATTTTCACAGTGTTTAGTTTTAACTCACCTTAACCAATTATCCAGCTCTTTAAAGGAAGTTTAAAAAAAACAAAAGGACAAATTCCTAAAGGAAGATATTACATCACCGCTGTCCAAAAAGCCTTTAATAATTTGTAGCCTGGTGCCTCATGTTTTATTATACAATTCCAAGTCACCAGAAATAACTTCTCAATCCAGCCAAGTCATGCAATGATACACAGCCAGAAGTTGCTTTGAGGAGGAAGGGGCTAGAGGCTGAGGAGCCTTGTAGACAGCTCTATACGACATTAAATCTACAACAGTCTCAAAATCTAGAATAAAAAAGACTCAAAATACCAACAGCTCTGAGCTTCAATGAATTTAAACATGCCCTTTTTTTTAGCACAAGCTCACATGACTTGTTAAATAATTTACTCTATAAATTACTTATCCTATCTTACTTATTAATAATTCTAGAGTGCTTTATATAACTGCATTAGAAATTTATTTTGTGGTTTTGAAATGTACGCAATACAAAATCACCTTTCTTTTAATAGGCAAGAGCTTAAATCCTGCCTACTATTTAGTTGGCAAGCAGTTCTTCCTGAAAAACACCAATTAATTTCAAACCTCATTCACCAGAATAATCATAAGTAAACACATTAATGACTTTATAGCAGAACTGTGAAGCTAGGCAGGAATGTACTTGTAATGCAAGAAGTCACTTTTAAATCAAAGTCTTTGAAGAGTCATGTACACTAAGATACAACAGCAATACATTTTCCTTAATGAGAAAACATTACACTGGTCCTTTTACGGTAAGTTCTGACCACTCTAAAAAGTTCTCATTTTCTATCCTACTAATATTTTTGCTTGACTGATCTTGACAAGGACTGCTTATTTGCTATTATGTCTACAATGCATGGATTTTACAAAACCAGTAAAGTAATTTTGCTTTTTGTCACTCCTGGTCTTTGGCTTTTAATGCATCAATGACTGATACAATTTACCCTAATGCAGGATCTCACTCTGGGTTTCAACTTATCTCCAATAATACCAAAGTGACCAAACAATTATTACAATACAGTCTGTTATGATAAACACTGGTACTTGATTTCCAGATAAAGACCAGCCCACATCATCATCTTAACCAACTGAGCAAATCTGTCTTATTTACCATTGTAGAAAACTATGCAAAAGCAGTCAGGAAGGGAAAGAGTGAGAAAGATGACTAAGAAAGCACCAGACATAAATACTCTTATGCCCTCCCACACCAAGTTTCAGCAGCTGGCCTTCATAGGGCTGATGTAGAAGTACCCTCCCGACAGATTTGGATGCTGGATCCAAGCAGAAATCTAGAAATAGCTGGGCTGCTTATAAACTGTAAAGCACAATCCACCTGTGGACCAAACCACAGGCGAAGCACCTGGGTGATAAGCGGTGGAGGCTGCCAGATACATGGCACATCATCTCTGTTATTCCTGCTGCACCATCCTATCTTTTTCCATCTCTTAAAGCCAAGTGAAAGACCCTGGCTGCCCACTCACATCCTGCCTGCTCGGTGCCATTCACCTGGCCCACAGCCAATCCTCTGCACCATGCGCTTCATATATACACCCTGACCATGCAGTTATCCCAGTGCTCTGAGTGCCTGTGTCTGGGGTAAGGAACTGAACTCAGGACCTACACCCTGGGTGCCTGTGGATGTTTTGCCTGGGACTGCAGGATCCACTCCTGTCAAGGCCAGGACATAACCAACAAGTGGAGGACTGATTTCAATAGATACTCAGGAAATACATGTGAATAAATTTTTCAAATTAATTGTCTTATACTTTTCACATGTTATTTATACCAAGAGTAGTTCCACCAGAGACTGATGGAATGTATCTGCAGAGCACATAAAAGAATAACCAGGCCTGAAGCTACACGAGTGAAATGTAACACTCCAGTCTCTTAAACCTGCTTCTTAGCTAGAATTAAGCAAGATTTTGGTGATAAAAATGGTTCAACAATCTGTACATAATGTATTGTAACTGCTTCTGTACTTAATGTTTACAGAGCTCACACAATGAAATAACATGACAGCTACTGCGGTTCAATTTTTGATTTATGTCTATAAACTAATTAAAGGGTCTCTGTGTTTTATGTTAAAAGCACGCATGAAAAGACCATCTTAAATACGTGCAACAGCATCTCCTGAGAAATCCATGACTCAAAATTATTTTTAGATCACCAAACACAACAACATGCAATGTCACAGAATGATACAGTAAAAACCAAAAAGAATTGTAAAGAAAATGATGCTGAAAAAACCCAGAAAAATTAAAGCCAAAAGTATCAATGCAAAATGACTAGACATGTCTTAAGCTGATCATGGAAAAAGGCATATTTACAATACGTGTTTTCTCTTCTGGCCTTTCAAACCAGAGATTAAATTCTACAGGAAAATTGCTCTGTTACTTCTAAATAGAATACACTGGATAAAAAGGTTACCAAAGCCTATAAAAAAGATCACAGATGCATAGCTCCAAGAAATTTTTTTTCTATTTAAGCAATCTACAGAATATTACACAAACATCTGGCTCAATAACAGTTATAACTCAGAAAGACTATTTCTTTAACACAGGTCCTAAAAAATCTCCCAAATGTAGGCCATACATGAGTAGTAGAAATGAATGCCTCCAGCTTTTCCCCCAAGCACATGCAGACAAATGCAGCAAATTGACTTCAAGTAACTGCAGGAATGTACCCAAAGACTAGAACTTAATCTAAACTCACACTGTATTTCACAGTACTTTTTATTTCTTCTAAAAGACACTGAAAAACAGAAGAAGGATGGAGACTGCAAATAGTGAGACATCTGAATTGATTTGGGGAAAATATATTTATATCTTTTGCATGAAATGCCACAGAAAGCAATTCAGAAACAGGAGTAGGGAAATACAAACAAAACAGCTTGAGAAGGTTTTTCCCTGAGATCTGTCATCTACACATCCAGTATCCAAATTTTTTTCTGCAAGAGGTTTTCTTAGGCAATGTACATGAATGGTGCCCTGAGCTGTGAAACTACGCAGGATTTAGCATGAAAAGCTACAGGACACCCTCACCAAATACTGTCTTCGAGGCCAACGAGGATGGAAGCACCACATGGGAATGAGAGGAAAAAAACTTTTTCCTTCACGGTTAATTAGGGTTCTCTAATTCCCTCCCAGTTGCTGACAAGGAGCACTGTGTTCATTTCTCTGCAGGTTTTGTATTTTTTCCTTCCAGCCACCTCCACTGAGAAGGTCAAAGCAGGCTCGCATTCCTATGGTTAGGGCATGAAAGGCAGTTCGCTGTCACTTTCTGCCGCATCTCTTCCTTTACATTTTTTTTTTCCTAAACACAAAAATAAAACTGGAGAAATCTGGGGCGACGGGGAAGCCACCCACCAAAACTCTTGGTTCGAAGCGGTAAACTGAGGGAACGAAAGTAAAAAAAAAAAAAAAAAAAAAAAAAAAAAGAGANNAAAAAAAAAAAAAAAAAAGGTAGAAAAAACCAAAAAACCCTCTGTTTGATATCCCTGCTGCTGCCGCAGAGTTGAGGGCTGGGGGGTGCGCAACCCCCGGCAGCAGCTGGGGCAAGGGTCGGAGGCAAAGCCGCAGCCCCGTCCCGCTCCCCGGCTGCCCCGTAGTCCCGCTGCAGCCGGCGCCGGCCCCCGCCCCGGTCCCCGCGATCTGCATCGCGAACGATTAGGATTCATCATGTAAACGGGCTGGCAGCGGCATCTCTGGTAAACCGCGTCCAAATAAAATCATACGGGGCTTTTAGGCTTCCAGCCACTGCATCTGCCCGCGGAGCAAGAGCCTCTAGGATTGGGTCAGTTCCCCTCCGCCTCCTCCCGCAGCTTCCCCCGCCTGCTCCGGCCCGTCGCCCCCGCGCCCGGCCCCGGGCCGTACTCACATCTCGGTAACATTGTCGCCCTCGGCGCTCCTTTGCGGCACGGGGAAGGAAGCGATGCCCGGCGACGATCCCGTACACCAGATCCGCCAGGAGCTGCACCCGCAGGACGCGGGGCAGCC
>VWZS01000853.1:234407-257145 GCA_013397075.1 Rhabdornis inornatus
CGACCCCCAGGCGCCGCGGGGACGGCACACGACACACGCCACGAGAAGAAGTTTTCCTTTCCGTACATCGAGGCTGAGGCAAGCCTCAGTGACATATATGTGTCACGTATTCGCAGGTGCAAAGAGCAGCTGATCTGGGATGCTTTTCCCTTGCGGTTTCTGAGATTCTATGCTTCTGGTGTGCACATGACAGGTAGTCCTCTAGCTGTGATGAGAGGTTATCTATCCACTTACCACTTTACCGTTAAGTATAAAGATGTTGATGGTTCTTTCTTACCTAATTATCCTAGCCAAGTATTCTGAAATTACTAAATCAGGGCAAATGAAAGAAAAAGAGGTTACAGAATTCCTATTACAAAGGAAAAGAATGAACAGTTAATACAGTGGTAGAAGGTGCTCGGTGATCAATTTGACATGACATTTACTAGTTGAAAGCACACTCCATTCTATTTGCATCTGCTCAGGCTAAATCAGGAAAATCCACAGCTTAATGGGTGGCTTTGTAGGCCTGGATTGATTTTGCTTTAAAAGAACATCCTACTAAGAAAGTTATAGCCAGACCTAGCTGAAACACGCTATACAGAAATAATATACTTCCCCATAAAGCAACAAATGCAGACTGTAAAAAAAGACATAATCAAAAGTATTGTCAGTCTTGATATTTTTAAACCAAAGTTATTGAAGTTTAAATAAAATTGTTGTATAGATACTCTGAACATTCTGCCTCTCTATGAAGTTCACTCAGAATACACTGCCTCTCGAAGTTCAGCACTTTGTTCTTTCTAAATAAAACACAAGGAAGATAAAGACAATCCAAATGAATAACAAAGCCAATGATACTGCGTAAAAACATGGAAGGACCTTTTGTCTACACCTAATACAATTTTTTGAAAGGCACTAGTAAATTTAAAGTATTTCTTTAAACAAAATATTTATGGAAGGATAGCAAGTAAGATTAAAATGTCATGCAGCAATTTTCTAGAGGCAAAAGTTGGTGATTTTTAAAGGATTTGGATGAAAGAGAGACAGAAAAATTAACAGCATAAACTGCAATATGATTCAAATTAGAAAAGACTTTGAGAAAGAGCCTTGATGCAGGATAGAAGTAGAATTTTGAAACCTCTAAGTTGCTGCAATCCCTGCATTACTGTTCTCCAGCCAAGTCTCCTTACTGCTTTGGAAAATATGCTTTATTCTGCCTCTCTCTCCTGGAGGAACACAACGCCATCACTTCTTTAGGACAAAAAATACCCACTTTAACTGTCCTGGTGTTTTTATATCAACAAGCCCACATTTGTCTAATCATATATAGGCACACACTGAATATTGTTCTTTCACTGACTTCTCTGTTTTCTGTGAATCTGTGAAATTGAGGAGTTGTCAAAATGGCTTTAGATGAAACCACGCAGTTGGATCAAATTGGCTAATTAGATAATTCAGTAGTGTTGAAAATTTAAAGCTCTGTAGGCCAGATCATACATTCGTAAGGCTGCAGATCAATGTTAAATAAAGCTAGAGGCAACACTTGGAAAAGGGAATTATCACCTGTTGTGGTAAACATCAGTTTATATTTGCTGCAATTCAAAAGATTTCTCATAGGAATGTTGCTAAACTGTACAGTAATCTTGTCTTAGAAGGTTTGTGACACATAGATTTCTGTGTGAAAATGCCAAAAAATACCAGGTGTGAAAATATGATGGCAATATTGCCAAATACTGTTAAAAATTCTATTTTCCTCCTAAAATTAGTATTTTATCAAAATTGACTTGGTGAAGAATGTGGGAAGAAACAAACTGAAAGTGCCCTATTTTCAGGCCACCAAAGGTGTCAAAATGAAAGCTATGGAACGCTCCATTAAGAAATACCATTGCTGGCTTAGGGGGGGGAAATAGCAGCTCTTTCTACAGGCACAGCTCGTGCTTTGAGTCTTTAAATTCTAGAATTACTAAAGGGTCACTGTACGAAGAAATTCTGTGATAAATCATGCCTTTATTTCTATGTAGATAAGTTTTATTTCTATGTTTTCTGTGCATTTTTTTCCTCACAGATTCAATAAAGTAGAAAAGAACTTAAAATACTCAAATACTTCCTATTAACCAGTAGTTAAGGAAGAGCCACAACATGAATCAATATTTAAGAAAGAGCCACAACTAAACCACTAGAGACAAGTAGCTTTGTGGTAATGCTACAAGAGCAAACATCATCCTGAAGGTGGTAAAACTATAGCAGAGAGTTGAAAATATTACAAAGCTATAGAGCATCATCAGAGGGCTAGAAAAATGAATTTGAGACAAGATTGAAAGAACTCAATTTCTTCAGTTCATGAAACTCTGACAGGAAGTTCAATAACACCCCTGAAATATGTAGCTATGACAGGTAATATTTTTTTCCTTGTCTGTAGGATAGGACAAGGATTAATACACTTGATTTACAACAAGGCAGATTCATGTTTGACATTATGAAAGCTTTTGAAAAGGACAGTTAAGCATAGCAAATAGATCACTTCAGAGAACACTCAAATCTTGCGTAATTGAGCCTTCTCAGAGCAGGTGAGGTAAACCTCTTCCGAGCTGGTAAAGAGATTTGCCTTAGGTAGGTGAAAGCAAATCAATGACTTCCCAGAAATTCTGTTCCTTTGCAAAACACATTTCTTTGCCTGTTTTTATTTTACTGACACAGATAAACTCATAAGAGAACACTCATCTGAATATATTACAAGGAAAACCTGAAGATGCTGAGAAACTCAGTGTTTGCTAGAAATTGCTGTTCTAAAGTTGAGTTTTTGATTATTTCAAAAGTTTTGAAACTTTTACTCATACACCATACATAAAGAATGTGTCACAGCATAGGAATTATAGTAAATATCTGTAAAGATTTAAACATGTTTCTGGAAAAGAGGTAGGAGCTGACTCCTTGTGAGAGTACTGTTATTTAGGTGGAGGAATAAGAAATTATACTACAGAGTCTGGGAACAGGTAAAGGCCACATGATTTGTGTGCGTGCTATGGTACCCTGTTCCATCCAAAGGAGTGTAAACAGAAACACCAGTCTTACCAAAACTGTGCAGAAATAAACTGCTTAAATTTTACTTAGAGTTCAGGAATTTTTAGCTGTTACAAGAGGGAGAGGTTGGACAGTTCATGGGACCTTATGATCTTATCAGAGACATTTTGTTTTCCAGCGAAATATCCCAATTCCCATGAAACTTTTCACATGAAGGTGTTCTTGTGTGTTCTTGTGACCACTAGAACTGTGGTCAGAGACACATGTCTGTACCATGACTCAGAGCAAGCCTGTGAACTCCAGTCGACAGCGTCTTTTGGGCTGACAACTACACTGAGGTGTACCTGCTTCTCTTACATGAAATCCTACATCTTTTCCCTAAATGACAAAATATGGCTTCCATACAACACTTTTCTGAATTTCCTCCAAACACGAGGCACTCACTGAGTGTTTTAGCCTATATTTTATTCTTTCCAGTGTTCCACCTATTTGCAGATTTATCTAGCTACTTTATCCTAGCTGATTTTGCATTCCTAATGATGGAAACGTGTGTATCGCTTTGAAGCACTGCTCAGTCTTCATTGGTTTTAAAGTGAAGCTGAATCCTGCCACCTTGTGCTCAAGAAAATTAGCGCATGTCTTTATTTTGGGAAAGAGAGAAAAAAGAGAAAAGGGGAAGGAAAAGTTTATTAACTACCATGTTTCTATTAAACAAGGAATTAATTGAGGATCTGAAGATTTAATTGGTTGGGTCCAGCTCGATATTGCCTGAGATGTCTACCTGAGATCTTTTCAAAAGGACAGTCACTCTCCTAGAGACACTGTTCACACCATGGACAGCAACTTCTCATATCCTCACAGGGTTTTGAAGCTGTGGCCTCACTTTGAAGTTTTGAAGCTGATCCAGACAACACACTTATCCAGCCTCTCATCCCATAATCTCTCTGTCTGTTTGATGGCTCAAGGTATTAATCACAGAGTTCTGGTTACACTTGGTCACATTTGCTATGAGACCAGCACTACTTTCTTTTAATCAATAAGAAATCACATCACAGACTGGAGGGATTTCTTTCATTTAGAAAAAAACAAGAGTATTTTTTGAGGAGGTGGTTAAAGTAATGCTTGTAAGGAACAATGGATGTCCCCTATCTGCTGAAGTCCAAGCCAGCATTCTTTTTTTCTGTCTGACAGGACAGACACAAATACCTTTCTGGTAATGTGTGAATGCAAACATCATCCTGAAGGTGGTAGAACTGGAACAGACTTGGAAAGCTGTCTTCCTCCACCTCATGCTTAATTGTGCCTCCTCTCCTCCTCACACCTGCCTTATGGTGTACCCTCTGTCCCCAGCATATTGTCACTGCAAGCTCCTCAGCATCAGTCTGTATTATCCACCACTCCTGTGGGTCTCTGTGCAGCCAGACAAACAGAGCAGCTTGTTGATTCTGCAGCTATCCACTTACCACATTCTGCATGCCTGGCAGCAAATATCAACGGTATGCTTGCCTGTAAGACTTCAGCAACAGACATCCCAAAGCAACTGAACAGCACTAATGTTCCATTTTGCTGGGTTGTTTCCAAACAGTGTTTGTTCAGGTTAAGTCTGTATCAATTGCACAGATTTTCTCAGTTCATATAAGTAATTTCTTCCTCAGATAACTCAGCTGACTCTGTATACATCTGTTTGCACAAACATATTTTGTTGTGCAAATCATGCTTGTCTTTCCAATTACAAGGATTCAACAGGTTGAAAACAGCAATGTAATAAAATCTGACAGCCAGTTGACAGTTTTCTCTCCATTTAAACGCTGTCCAAACTGTAAGGATTTTTTGGCCATGTTGAGCCAATGGTATTCTGAACCTTCCTTTAGAGTAGTCAGTGTAAAAATAGATAAAGGAAAAAAAGATACAAAGAAAGACTCCCCAAAGCCCAGTCTCCAGCACACTAATTAGAAAGATCCAAAATCATCAGAAAACTTAGCTATTGTAACATTAAATGAAGCCAGCTAGTTTCATTTGGCACAAGTTACTGAGTTACCACTGCTCTCATCATTTACATTCAAATGCGCTACATAACATTGTACATTGCTTGTCGTTATAATTTTTGGCTCCTTGTCCTTCTAGGACGTGGGAAATACAGGGACCTGAAGAAAGTAAGCCCTGTAATTTATTGCTTAAGATAGATATCATTTAGGTTTTGATGCAGATATGCTTATCATGGCTGTGCTAGTTAGTGTTTCATTCTAACAGAGGGCAAATCTCATTATAAGGCCTGTTTATCCAAGGGAAAATACTGCTTGTACAGCTGTGTTCATTGTTGATAGCATACAGAGTAATTGTGTTCCAAAGCTTCTGATGATGTCTGAGCTTGCCTCTTGTCACAATGGCACTGATAACAGCCATGAGCAGTGATAAGCAGTCAAGCCAGTAGAGACCTAGAAGGTCAGAAATCAATTGCTTGCAACTGATTGATTTAGGACTGAGAGATCCTGATGGTTGGTATAGCAGCTGTAAATTGAGGTAATTATTCCACTTATGGATAATATACTGTGAATGTCTTGGTAAGTCCAATTTTCATCTAACTGAAAATCATGTGTACAGGACCATGGTTAATTTTTCTTCCCCTTTGTTAAGAATATTGGTACTAGAGATAATACTACATAACTTTAATACTTCTTAGCAGTTTCTGTTTCCTGTTTGACTCTTCCCATGTCTAGTTATATTTCGCATAGCTTGTGCAGCTTCTTTACAATAGAAGAATTTACATGATATTAAATCTTTTTAAGACTGAGCAAGAAGAAAACAGGAGAATTTTTATAAAAGGCCTGGTAATTTCTTTGCAATACAATAAAGTATTCTACTCCCAGAAAATGTCTATCTTGTCCCATTTATGAAATAATCTCTTGATGATGACAGAATCCATTGCCACCCTCTGGCCTGACTTAAAAGAACATATTGACAAGTTCGCTGCAAAGTCACTCTGCTATCATCTGGAAACTTTCCTGTTCAAGATTATTTTCAGGATATAGTCTAGTATGGAAGCTATGCAGATCTCTTTAATGCTTTTTCCAGCCTTCTCCTTCCCTATATCCTCTCGCTGCCTCAACTACTTATAAAGCCACTCCCTTGCTGATTATTTTCTGTGGCTTCAACAGCCTTTAGTGGCCACCAAGATGTTCTGATCTTTTTGATATCTTCTACAGAGTCTTCTCCTCTCCACAACACCTAGAATTGCTCACAGAGCATGAGGGACTCTCTTACATAATGTTCTGCAGGTTTCTATGGTACTTCCACTCAGTTTCCCACAGCAACCATACAGAGCAGGAGACATTTTAAGATGTACCATCATCAGTTATAAATCCTTCTCACAAGATTCAGATAACGTTTTTTCACATGGTCATGTCCAGCTAAGACAGATGCACCATTTGGTGTCAGTTTTCTGAAGTTCAGCAATATTGCCTTGCGGCATGGCAACATCTGAGTCAAAGAAGGAGCTGAAAGTCATCATTCTGGGAACAAGAAATGCAAAAAAAATATTAAAATCTGGAAACATTTGGGTTTTGAAAGTGTTAGCTTAAACCAGTCTCTTAAATCATCCAGTCAGTTTGGTACCTTCCTCAAATGTCTAGGTAAGGCAGTGTCCAGCTGCCTCCCCAAGCAGCTGGACCAGCTGGATTAAGCACATTATGTATAATTTTGTGCAGAAACAATGCAGAACTGTTGACTGTTGTCAGTATTTACAGTCATTTAAGGTGAATTCATCTTACAACTTAGGTTTCGAAGCTGAAGTCGGTGAACAGTTCTTATCACCTTAACTGCAGCTTATCTATCATGCACATCTTAGTCCTCAGCAGTTAAATCCTTTTTGGGTTGTACTTTTTTGCTTTGGCCTTATGTGCCATCTGTTAGCTTGAAATTATAATGTAGCAAAAGTTTATACCTATTTTCAGTGGAATTTGCTTTAAGTTTTGAACAGATTATCTTTCTTAGACATATGAAAATTCTTGTTAGTTTATTCTATTAATGTCCAAAATTCTTGATTTTATTCTCTTCCTGTGTTGTTTTTGTTTGGTTTGGCTTTTTTTTGTCAACACGCTATGTTGATGCCTAAACTTTCACTATATATATTTTCACTTAAACATTTCATCCAAGAATTACAGGGCAAAAAAGGACCTTCTATCACAGTTATCAACATAAGGCAGTTAATACTTGTTTTTCCTCCATCATTTTATTACTCATCTTACTTGAAGAATACCTTTTCTCTTCCGAGGCTGGTACTTTTACTTGTCATTTACATAGGCAATGCTTTTTGGGATCTGTTCTCATCGGAAGTGCTTCCTAATGGCTTCTCTTTCTTCCAGGGACACTACTGTCAGATATCACACCTCACTCATGTCATAAGGCTTTTTCTAAACTTTTTAGGTAAATACGAACATATGGGTCAGGTAACTAACAACATCAGCAGCAGCATTCAGATTTTTTCTTGATCTTTTATCTCTTCAGCTATTTCAGAATTTAGACCATACCGGCTGAAGAGACAAGCATATGAAATACCAGGACATGAACTCACCCTGTAACAGGGAAAAGAAACACTTACTGTGGATTTATTGCTCCACACACCTAAGAGATGAGATTGGCGTTCTATAGGTTTAATTTATTCCTTAAAGTACCACTGAACACTTATCTCTGCAGCAAAATAATTCTCTGATTTTGTTAATAATTTGGTCTCACACCTAGTAAAGAAGACGAAAAAGTCCAGAAGTTTAATATCAAAGCTCATATCTGTTGATATCAAACAAACACAGCCTTTCTTAGCTGTGCCCATTTTAATCTGCTATTGAAGACCTCTCCCAAAGAATTACTATCGTCTATAGAAGACAGATTTTCCTTAGCAGCAGAGGCAGACTTTAGTGTAAGGATTTATCTTACTACATGTAGAATTTCACAGCAGAACTGTATGTTTCTTTCATATTTAGTCAGGAGAAATGGACAATGGCTTAAATATCTCACCCTACAGGACCATGTCAGATGGATCATTTCCTGGAAGTGCCTATTTCTCTACTGATTGCAAGGTGACTACCTAGATGTGAAAGTTTTTATTCTAGATGTATATATTTAAATGAATACTGGTCCAAGTGGATTTCTCTGTTTGGTTGGAGAAATCTGTTGACATTCCTACAAATATTTGGAGTAGAAGTACTGAATAAAAAATTACCTTGACTCCTTGATCATTCTGTTCCACAAAAAAATTTATTAGTTACAAGTCCTTACCATTTTTCATCTCCATTAATGAAGTTAAAAGAAGGTAATGAAGTTAAAAGGTTTGGAAGAGTGTTCTCCAGAAAAACAGTGAGCAAAATCCCCTTCAATTTCAAGTGTATCATATTCCAATATGGTTTGCATATTTATAAGGTTAATTTCACTAACTAACATTAACTAAGCCAGCAACATTTTGTTTTCATCTTGATTCAAGCAGACAATTCTTCCTCAAGTCTACATGTAGTGAAATTATTTTGCCAAAGATGTAGCTGTTCAACAATAATGCGTGTTATAAGATACACACATGCCTGTAACAACTCAGTTTTTGCCTTTGGTGTCTGTCCCTGGGGACTCTCATGCTTTTGAAGTAATTGACTGGTGTTTTCTTACTGAATCTCAGTTACTCAAATCCTTCAACCTGTTTAAATCAATGAAGCAAAGTCCTCATGAAACAAAGTAATTTCTGAAATCTAGCCTAAAAGCCCATGTTCATGTAGCCCATTCCAGTTAGTTTCATCTATCTACCCCAGGAATCCTTTCTTCCCCTCTACTGTCCTCACCAGTATTCAAAACCCCACAATTAATTTTCTTTTAGCTCCTACAGTCAGGATGAAACACCTTCTGTGCAGCATTCTTCTTGGCACATGACTATGCCTCATCAGAGTTTTGTGCAGTCATATCAGCCAGGGATTTCCAAGTATTTTATATAGAAGTGTAATTTTCTAAAGCTGGGGTTTACAAGTGGCCAAATCCAATTCATGTGATAGTTTTGCCCTTTAATACAGGCAATTGTTACTCACAGTTGGATGTGCTCTCTCCTTCACTTTTGACATCTCAAGTTGCTAGTCCAGTCCAGATTCTGCTGCAGCTACAGGGCTTTCAGTGAACCTGGGACAGGTGTCCCAGGCTTTTCCACTTCTACCTGTGTGTCTATACTTGAAGGCCAAGGTTTTTATGCTAAAAAAAAAAAAAACAGATTTTTTTTTCCCTATCATTTCATTAGGGGAAAGGGTCTCATGTCCTACTTCATGTTGCATATGTACCCACCTTAGATCTTGGGGGGCTCAAGAGGAGCCACTGAGAAGTGGCTAGTCTTCTTTCCCATCACTGTTTATGGTGTTTCGACTGGATTTGTTTCATGGAATGACTCTTGCATAGTAGTCTCTACAACTTTTCTTTTTCTTTTTTTTTTTTTTTTAATTTAATTTGTGAGGCAGTGGAGTAGTTGATTTCCAGGCCTTCATCCACCCAGGGATTCTGGTCATAAGAATACGCAGGAAGGACAAAACCTCTTGCATGCTGTTTGAACCACAAGCAATATTTCTTGAAAGGCAGATGGCCTGATGGCTGAAAGGTTAAAAGCTTTGTTAAACATGTGTGTGCATTGCCATTGATTGTGGATTTGATGGTATTTGAGTGTATTGTGAAAGGAAACCACTGATGTAGGGCCCTCTCCTTGTCCTTCTTACTCAATCCCAGTGTGAAACAACTTTACAGACTGTCAATTTATTAATTGACTACAGAATGTGGGTCAAAAGACTGAAGCACATGGATGATAACTACTGCAGTTTGTTAAATCTGGGTACATGGAAGTTCACTGCAGCTTCAGCGTAACTTTCTATGTGGTGAGAGGACTAACAAAAAGCCAGGATTGTGTTGACACAACACATCTAGCATAGCTGAAAAAAATCTTTTCAGGTTGTGTTATTGTTAATATGCTGACCTTCATTGTTTGTTTCAGGAGCTCATTACACTTGGCAGACTTAGGCATGCGTGGAAAAGATGTCACTATTCTGAAAAGCAAGGAAGGAAATAATAAAAATACCATCAGTGAGATGATAGGCAAAACTTATATCACCATTAAGATGATATGCAAATTGCATAAAGTTTTTAATACTTGTAGGGCTGCTTAATTTTTTGCTGTTCTGGCTTTTTTTACCTAAACTTAAAAGAAATAGTTTGCCTCGCTTCCATAGTTACACCTGGATTTGTAAAATTTGTATTTAATTTTAAATGTAAGATACAGAAGAAGTAGATCTAAACAGTGATAACACAAATGATAAGTGATGATACAACAACATGCATTTGTGATTCAATTAATAACAGATAAGTATATACACAAAACATTTTTATTGACAATAATACATAACCATTAAGATTATTCTTCCCACACATTTTTGTAGTCTAAAAAACTTACGTAATATATTTATGGTGTTTAGAGAATTAGTGTAGTAGCACAGTCCTAGAAGTCACTGGTACAACTAGTATTTTGTAAAAGTCATAAACACACCGAGTGTGTTACTTCTGTTGACCTACAAATGGAGACCATAAGCACAAGGATGCAAATGCTTTAAAGCTGACAAAACAGAAATCACATCCTTCTGCAAGCAAAGCAGCAGCCATGAAAACATGTTCTGACTGTTACTGCTTTTGAATTAAGTTCCTGTTCTTGAATACCTGGAATGATTCCTGAGAATTCAGAGTCACATGAAGACCAATGTCTTGATTAAAAACTTGTACAAAAGTGTAAAAAGCATGCAGTCCCTTTTAAGAATGGATGCTTTTTCTTCCACTTCTTCAGGTCCTGTGGTTTTGTGGAGTTGCCATGTGCATTAGCACATTTGCCTGCACACCCTGAGCATTATGCATGCTAGTAGCTCAAGTAAAGTGAGGAATCTGTTCAATTGCTACTGAGACAACTTGGAAAATGGGGATTTTTGCCTCAATATTGTGAGGCAAAAATAAGTTTTGAAAATGCCTCCTACTTGATCCTAAACACAAGGAGATTCTGCAAAATCAAGAGCATTTTTGAGGACTTACCAAGACACTTGAAAAGAGAACACAGAGCTGGCTCAACTGGGTTCAGTTGGCAAGAGCAGGGAAGAGCAGAGACCATTTGCCCCAGAGTGATAATTGTTAGGCTTTAGAATGGTCTCCTGTGAGAACATTGCTGGATGCACCAATACCTGGTACATCTAAAGTAATATTAAATAAAGCAATATAAACTCTGCTGTAAAGCATAGACTTTCACTGGCATGCTAATATTCTAACCTTTTATCCTACTGCTGCCCAATATCATCTTCTTATTACCAAACCTGTGACCTAACACTTCCTTTTCAAGTCATTTTCATGCTTGTGTAAAAACAAGGTTGAGTAAAAAATTGTTTACCATTATGCTAAATGAGAATTTTTCAGAATTTTTCCTGCATTTAAAAATAATACTGCCTTTCTGGAGTAGTGAGGGGGGGAAATGAAGAAGCAGTTCATCTCTCAGTGAAGTTCACTCCTTTTTCAGTGCCACTTCTTGTGTGTCTTCCTTTTGTAGAAGGGGATCTTATCTCACAGAACATCTCTCAGCTAATTTATATAGTGTACATTGGCCTAGATGATATTAGACACTGTAAAAGTGGATGTTCTTAACTGCAAAATTGCTCAATGGGTTCTAAGAGACATTTAACTGACCATTTGATTTTTAAGCTCAATTTCAGTTTGAGAAGGTCAATCATTTTGAGGTTTTCCATGCTTTTTGACTGCAGAGTGTGACAGCATTGAGAAATGTAAAGTAATAAGGGAATAAAATAGTATTTTGAACCCTGATTGAAGGAAAACAAAGGAAATAATAGGACTACTATGCCAAATGCAAACATAGGAATAATGCTGGAATGTTCTTAATAGGCCTGGGGCATTGGAGTAAGTCAGGCTGTGCTGAGCATTCAAAACTACATTTCTCGACAGTGTCAGTATCTCTTTGTCCGGCAATAATGGTGATAAAAACTGTGCTGTCACAAAAAATACATTAAGACAAAAGGCCTGACTCAACAACGAGTTACCCTGCTTTTGTGTCATGGTAACCCCTCTGAAAACAAGCTAAAGCGAAAAGATATAACTGGGGAAACAAAGGTGTTAATCTAGTTAATTTCAAGGCAAAGACTTCCACTTGCCAGATTTGCTTACTAAAAACATCTTACTTGGTTGAAACAGAACACGAAACAATGTTCCATAGCATTATACTTAAACTGCACAATCTTATAAATGTCATAGCAAACTACAGGAATTATATCCCACTTCTCTTATCTATGTTTTTATGGACATTGTCATCAGGAACTACCAATACTTACAATATTCAAAATATTTTTCTTAGCATACAAAGAAAAAGAATCTATACTGTAATTTGAGAGAGATTCCATGTGAATGCAAGCAATCATGGCAGAAGAGTTTTTACTCTTGCTTCAATATCGAGCTAATTTTTGAAGAAAAGTTTTATCTGAAAATAGGAGCAAGTATCATTGTTGGATTGCTGAAAGAAGAGGTTGGCTATATGCAATTTAAATCCCCCTAGGAAGAGTGAATACAAATAACAAATACATGTCTTGGAGTAATCCTACACTTTGTAAACCATTCATTTTGTCACCTGAAAGACCTTTTGTATGCGTTACCTTTTACCGGAGGAGAGATCCAGGATCACAATGAGACTTGGAAAAAATTTGCAGAAGTTTTAGCCATTTAATTATATTTTCTGTGAGGCCGAAGAAATACTGTAGAAATTATCCCCTATAACAGAGGCAATTACTTAAGGTATTGAATTCCAGGCACTCCCAAGGGTTAACCCGTGTTACTTTCAGTCTTGGTGTTGAGTAGTGGGTAACCAGTGCAAAACCAGTGGGCCCATGGGATAGCCTGCCAGAAAGAGTCGCCAGAATAATAAGCATGCCCTAGCTGAAAACAGAGGTTCAAAGGTCCTAGTTCCCAAATTCAGAGTGATCATCAAGGCACACAAATGAAATGCTTAGTAGTTTCCCAAGAAAGTTCAGCTAAGTTCAGAGCCAGGTACCAAACCAAGAACTAACTGGATCACTGTGTTCAGATGAATGAGCTGTTTTGTTGGATGTCTTTTGCTTGGGTGGTTGGTTTTACTTTAATTTTACCCCTTTTTGCAAATAAAATACTTACTAAAAGCATCATTTTTCCCACGCATGAAGCTATTTCCAAAGAAAAGTATTCCTGCTCGTCATCTCAGAAGACTATAGAGAGATGTGTGGATTGCAGCATATGAAGCCAGAGAAACAATGTCCCTAATTGTGTGCTATTGAGGGAATTGTGATGGCTTTGCAACTAATGAGAAACTTTTCAACACCTCTTGAAGGATCAGAATTGAACCTTAATCAGACAGGACCAGTGTGAAACCAGTGATATTCTCCTGCAAATTTCTGGGGAATGATGGACTCTATTTCCAAATTTTCTTAACTTGTTCTTATAGAATTCATCTAAACTATGAGAAACTAACACCATCTCCAAATGGATTCCTAAATTTTTTCTCCATCCCTGTACTTCATTTGCTTTCAATACTTAGAAATAATTTGAGACAATTTAAATTTAATTTAGCAAATTGATTTTCTAATGGCAAATTCCTATGCTTTGTGTGCACATAAGAATAAGCATTCTTATTATTCTATGAAGACCAGACTTTGTAACAGTAAAAAATAGAAGTTCCTGTAAATGTTGATCAAGTTTCTATCTTAGGAGAGCAAACTCATGGAAATTTTTATAACTATATCAAATACTGCTTGCCTGTGCATGCTGTGATTCTCTTTCCTGGATCAGAAATTTAGAGTTTCAACTCACAGGCTGTGAGCTTGCCTCCTACATGAAGTTGACATCACAGTTAATTAAAAGAAAGTCACTGTACTACTGGCATTCTTAAGATGAGGCATTAGTGTAGCACATTCTGGACAGCATACAACTCCTACAAATTATACCACAAATTGCTTGGCACAGACACAAGCTGTCATCATTTAGGGAAAGTGGAAGAATACTGTTGGGATTCCTGATGTAGCGTAAAAACAACAAAACTCCTCCAATTATTCAATCTTAAGGGATGAAAAGCTCAAAAATTACATTAGTGGTTACCTGATGGTGAGGTGTAAACTGCTTAAGATTGCACCAGACAATGCTAAGAGGTAGTAGCTGCCACTAATTCCTCAACAGAAATAGGAAGTCCTTATGCTCCTCTCATATCTCTACTCTTTTGTAACATGATATGTTCATTCATTTATTTCCCAGGATGAGGCTAAGCACAGTGGATATATTCACATTTATTCCATCATTCAGTATTTCTAGGCATTTTGCTTAACAATGGTAACAAATGAGTGAATAATACTTACTGTCTCTTCTTAGCCAAGTATTCACAGTCCAAACTCAGTTACTTTTGCAGCTGCCTGCACAGCTGCAACATTGGTTGATGAACCCTTGATCTTTGTAATTTCTTGTTTTAGATCAGGACTTTCTGGTAAAACTGATGTCTGTGACAAGCCTTCTTGACTCTGATTCCCAGAAAATGCAGAGAATAGACACCCCAGTGACTATGACTCACTTGGAAGCTACTGAAGGTCCCAGCTCAGAAGCTCTCCTCTGTTGGCTTGACTCATCAGCAGTGTAAAACAACCTATGATCTCTGAACAATGCTCATTACAGCCAAACTGAAAAGAAGAAACAAAGGAAAATGAAGCTCACTTCTGTTTATGACCATGTTTTCACTGCAATAGTTAGAAGTATCATTCCTCTGCCATACTCCATTGTTTTGTCTTTTTCAAAGTCATCTTCTACTCTGAGCTGGATAGAGATTCTAATTTCTAAAGAGAAAAAAACTATTATTTTAGTTGTTTTTAGGGTAAAAATTTAATAAAACTTCATTAAATAAGTTGGTTCCATTTCCTGGATATGTCTCATGTTCTATCTAACATGCAGAGGAAGATTTGATTGCCAAAGCACAGAATATTTTGGTTTTGCTCACTGTTTCTCGTAGTCAATAATTCTGTTAATATGTAAGGTGTGGCATACCCTCACATCTGTAATCATAGGAGCAGATAATAGGTGCACAGGAACAAATCACATGTGTATAGCTCTTTTTTCAGTGGGGTAGTAAAGGATAACTGGTACTTCTCTATTACAGATTAGATTAGACTGATTAGGAACATCCATAACTCACATGCATGCTCTGTTGTATATCCATTTAGGGCAATAGTAGATCGCTTGGGTCATCTCTTAGTCAGAAACTGCAGGCACGTTTCCCCGCTCTTCTGCCAACATGTGCATTACAGACACTGGACAGCACCAGCAGTGTCCTCCCCATGTTTGTTACCCATGTTTGAAAAGGAAATTTAAGGCATAGCTTATCCCAACAGGCCACAAATCTGGGCAGCTTGGGTCCTCCAGATTCAGCTATGAGATCTGGAGTGACAGTCAACATTTTTCCTCAAATCCTGATAGCTGAGAGGTGTTGCAGACCTTCAAGCCTATGATGTTAGACCTCTCTGAATTTCCTGAGTTCACTCGTAGTTGTGTGGACAAGTTTGGGATGAGGAGAATGATCTGAAAAGTGAGGAGGGTCATATTAGAAGTTACCAACATCATCCCGTGTCTAGATATCTACATTGTTCAGAGAAAGAAAAGAGAAGTTGCATGTGTGTTTTTTTAAAAAAGCCTGCAGAAAACTTTATTAAATCACTGCCACTTATTTGAAAGAAAATCAGCAAAAAGAGGTTTCATAAACTATAATGTACACGTGGCAAATGCAATGTTTTAAGAGATTTACACTTTTAAAGCAAGATTTTACTCTGTGGTTCATAAGAGTGAGCAAAGTTACTGTTCTGCCACACAAAATTCCTGTACTTACGAGATTGAACACTTAAAAATGAAACAGGGAAAAAGAAAAGAAGAAAACAATAAAAAAAAGCTTTGCTTTAAGTAGATGAGCACTTTTTTGTTGTTGTTGTTCCTACACTTCACAACTGTAACACAGTATAAACTAGCTAAAAGTCAAACTTACCCTATCAGATAACAGGCTTTCCACTTCTCCATTTGAGTCACAGCCAGGTGATGGGTCCAGTCAAAAATGCCACATCTCATACTGCTGATAGTCCAATCAGAATTACTTGACAGTTTTTTAGTCCACAAGTCCATTACAGCTTTCTGAAAGGGAAGAAAGACAGTATTTCAAGCTACTTTATTTTTCTCTCCTCTGCTTCTATTTCTACAATGTATTTTGATATGTTTTGAGGGAGGGTTGGGGGTTTTTTTGTGGTTTTGGGGTAGGTTTGGTTTTGTCTGGTTGGTTAGCTTTATTTGATGTCTTCGTTGTTGTAGTTGTTGGGGGGATTAACTACAATTTAAATTAATCAATCTTCATCTTTCTTTTTCCCAGTATCTTTCACCTGGGTGCAAATTTTATTTCCACTTCTTGGAAATCTCTAAAAGATCATTTAACTGGTATTTAGAGCACCTAGAAAACAGTGGCTGCAAAAATACAAATCAGAAGCATCTGTGACTTCCAAGAAAATATTTAAAACAAAGTTTGAAATCATATTAGCTTGTTTGTAGATCAGATCCAGATAGTTCAATACAGTCCATGTTCTGTGCACAATTTTATTCCCATTAAAAATTTAAAAGGCAGCCTTTTAATGTCTTTGCATTAACTTAAATCGTAGCCAGTCTGTAAAACAATCAGAGAGATGGTATTAAAAGTATATAAATAATAAAACAGATGCTTTAAAAAAACTTAGTAACAACCTGAGTCCACTTTGTGTTTCATAGAGCTTGCTGCTGAGAATTACTGTACTTCAGTCAAATTTCAAACTGGAGCCCTGGGTGGAAAATTTGAACTTTTCACTGAAAAAACAAGATTCGATTATCCTATTTAGTTACTTCTTAAGAAGAAAATGCCACTGTGGTCCTTGAATTAACTCTTGAACTCAGTTAGTGTAATTTACTTCTAAGGACTGAGACCAAAGGATGAAATAGTCACCCACAGAGAATCAAACAATAGCATCTAAGCTGGACAGAGGTTTTTTTCTCTGATAGAAATTATGACAGAAGAAAGAGAACCTGTCATTGCTAACCTCCCATTTCACCCAGAAGAATGTTTCCAGAAGCAAGGCTTGACCACCTCACTAGTCCAGGATCTGAATACCAAGTGCAGGAAGGCACATCCTTGGCAGGTTCATCTTCAGGCGTGGCCACAGGTCTGCACTTACTCTGATTCCAGGGTGTAAGTGACAAATTTTAAAGATAGCTTTAGAGCCAATAGCACTACTTAGAACCACCTCCTGTATCCCTTAGCTTACCAGCTTCCTTAGTTTTCGTGCTCTATTTTAATCCAATGATAGATTTGAATAGAATACAGTGGCTTTTTCCATATTCCTGGAGCTTGTACTTCTTATTTTGTGACATCCAACCTTGCTAATACCACATATGTCCACACTACTTCAAGAATACAGATAGAGCTGTACAGATACACTGACATAACTTCATAGTCATTTGTCTCTGTTTAGAGACAAATTTTAGGAGATAACGCTCTGGAAAGTGTGTTTTTCTCTGAAGAAAAGGGCTCCAATAATCCCTTTTTGCCAATGAGAGAAATGAATATCAGTGGGTGAAAATGAAAAAAAAAAAAAAGTTTATTAAGAAAGCAAGATACCTGCAAGGCACTGGAAGAAAAATTGAACCTTACATCCCCCCCCACCTTGCCTTGTGGCTGGGAGGCAAAGACGGTGCCTGGGGAAGGGGGAGGAAAAAAAGTTCACACAGCAGCTGGGAAGATGTTGGATTTTTGGCATTGGTCTCCTCCTCACAGCAGGCAAAACTGGTGGATTTTAGTGTCCTTTCTAGTGTTGGTTCAGCTTCCCCAAGGTCTTGGTTTAGGGTAGCCCCTACCGGCTCCCTAGACAGATTGGGAAACAAACAAACAAACAAACAAGCAAGCAAGCAAACAAACAGGCAAACAAACAAACAGTCAAACAAACAAACAAAACCAAGCTGGAAACAGTTCATAGGAAAAAAAATTTTAAAAGCCGCTGGGAGGATTCCCAGTACTGCCTCAAGCTACGGGAAGGGAAAAAAACAAACTTCTTGCTTCAAGCTATAGCAGAAACCAATACAAAAACCGCAACAATGTAGGGTCCAGGTCTGCCCACAGCGTGAGCACACTGGAGAGAGAGGAGGTTTGAACAGATCCTGCCAGGGGTTCCCAGGATCCAGCCCTGCCACCTGGTTCATCTTAAAGTACAGCAGCCATTTCTGAGCATAAAGCAGATGATTAGGGAATACAGTATCATCTTAAAATCAGCCCAAGACATCGTTCTAAAGAAAAAAATCTGCATTACCAATAGAATTTTTATTTGTATAGCTGAAACTGCCAACTGACTTTGAAAATATTAATTTAAAGCATGTATGAGCCCATGTTTGCTACCTTTGCATCTGTAAATGTCTCTGGTTTGTTCAGATTTTTAGAAACCTATTTGCTCTGTCTGCTGCTGCCAGCAATATAGGCTTATCGAACACAAGCACAGCACAGTCATGCTCAAATATCTCTAAAGCTTATTACAAACACTGAAGCAAAAATTTATCTTTGGCAATTACAGGAGATAAAGCCAAAATATCGATACTATCCTTTCTAAGTGACTGGATCCACAGAGATCTAAGTTGCTTCTTAAGTTACAGAGATACCTGCTTCTCCAGATATACATTCAAGTATGCATTAAATAAGCTTTGGGACAAATGGTCTTTAAGAAATTCTTACAACTAACATCTTCTTTAAGGGCTTCACTGAAATTACTTATCATGTTTGTAGTAACATTGCCTCAGGCCTGTGGAAATTTAATACACATAAATACTGCCTGTAATAAACATAGATTTATATCCTGTGTCTCTTGTAACAGCTTTAAAAAGCAATAGGAACTAAGCACATAGTTTTAAAACTATTGGACAGTCTCCAGCTGATCCAAGGTGGCTCCTATTTTAGAGCAAAAATACTACTCAATACTCAGACTAGAAGCCAGTAGTAAATTGTCTTCTTTTGTCTTGTCTTGTCTTCTTTTACATCTGATATCATGTTTACTACAGAAGCATGACTTGAAGGTAAATACAGTGCTCTGGCATGAGCCAAACATGAGTTGAAGGTAAGTACATTGCTCCGGCATGAGCCAAGCATTCTCCATGACATGCAGAAAAAAGAACAACCTATTGTCCCCTGAGTATGGTTAGGAGCTCTTCATCTTCCCTGGATTAAGAGAGAGGCCTTTTGTCTTCAGGGAACTTTCTGTGGTAGTCTTATCTTCTGATCCAGCACAATCTGGAGAACTTGCACAGTCCATAGACTAAAGACCAGATAGAGTTAGGGAGAGCAGAAAACATTCTAAAAAAAATCCCACTTTATATTATTCCACATTGCCACAACCCTTTGCACTGAACCGGGTGGGAGCACAGGACATACGACTGGGTTCTCATTGGTGACACCACCGCCTCTGCCAGTCCTGCTCTGCTGCCTTGCTGCTGGCTCACCTTGATGTGTGGAACACCCAGACCTCACTGCTCTGATGGCTATGATGGCTACTGCAACACAGGGCCTCTCCTGGACAAGGGTGAGGGCACAGCCAGGTAAAAACAGAGCCTAGAGGAAGTACAAGCTCCAGGATTCAGCCTTATGGCAAAGAAAATGAAGAGATGGCACAATTTTGTTTATCACAGGCAACAGTTGCCTCTTCAATAACTTTCACTTCTTGACATTGGCTGCAAGGAGTGATATATAAATTTCTTTGGAGTGAGCCTCTGGGCTGTGTACCTAGCATACAGGAACTTTGGGAAGTCAGTGCTGAGCAGCTGTGTTAGCATCACAAGAATTCTGGTGTCTACATTTAATATCCACATTTAATAGCAGTATTGCAGAAAATATTTATGCCTTATTTCACACCTGTTTATTTTCAGAGACCAGCAATTAAAAAGGTGCCAAACTCTCTTCAAATCAGAGGGTAACAAGCTAGAAAGGAGAGGCAGGGTCTTAGAAAATCCTGTTTATAAAAATAAAATGTCGAACATCAGTGTGTATGGTTTACAAAGAGTGACAGATCAAAAGATATACAGTAATCTCTGATGATCTCTTTCTCTGCCTCCCCATTGAATGCTATTAATTGCATGGCCAGCTATCACAAGGCACTCTAAGAAAGGTTTGACAGATAAAATGGCAGATGCTTTGCCAGGTACCTGCTATCTCAGCAACTGCTAAACACTTACTTGTACAGCACATTTAATTGCATAAACCATTTTAGCTTTAGGGAAAGAAAAGAAAATGGTACTCTGCAATCCTTCTAATACTGGATTTAAATCAGAAAGCAAGTCAGAAACAAAGGGTCTTGAAAAGGAGTTTAAAACAATGAAGAAATTGTAAATTCAGCAATGAAGATTGAATCTCCCAGGGAGGAAACATAAACTTTCTACTGATTTCAACTGCAGTGTTTTCCTCCAGGGCACCACTGTCCACTGCTTCCCCTGGGGGTTCATCTGGCTTTCCTCAGTCTGTGTGCTCTCAGATCCCTTGCTTTCCCTCAGTCTGAAGGGAACATATTGGTCTGCCCAACAGGCCAGCCCTTCAGTGCATTTTTTAGACCAGCTTGATTTACAGGCTGATGTCAATAGGTAATAGCAACATGGGACCCATCCTAGGCACTTTAATAGGCACTTTTTAAAGAGCAACTCGCATCACTTCTGGATCCAAAGACAATGTCTTTTCAGAGATACATAAATATTTGGGCATCAGTACAATCACTCTCCAGAAAAACAAGTAGAAATTCTACTTTACATCCTTTGAACAAAACAGAAACAAGAATGACATCACAGAAACAGAACTTTTTAAAGTTGGATGGGATTTAAGTGCTGTGTATATGTGTGTATTTTTAAATCCATATTTTTATCATTCCTGATAGCCAAGGAAATTTGAAAAGTATAAGATGTTGTTGAAGGACACTTTTCCTCTGAGTCATTGTTTTCTCCCACGCTGAATGTCAAACACTTATAGGTTGTGATGCAATAGGCACAGGCTTTGTTACTGGGCTAGCTAAACAAATTCCCACCCCTCACTCTGCTGTCCTTCAGATCACTTCTTCCTTGCTGTTGCTGAGACACGGAAGCATTTTACATCAAGGGTCTTTCATAGCTGAGTTGACTTTTGGTAGGCTTGCAGAAAGGAAGTCACAAACTCTTGGGAATTAATCCAGCACTATTGCCATTTAAATGGGAGAACTTCAGGACACAATGTAGTTGCAAGTCACCTTCCAAGAGTTATATTCTTCATTTATACAGGGGAAAGAGAGAAATAAGGCGTTAAAATAAAAATTTATACTAGAAAAATACCAAAAAAAAGCCAACTGAAAACCTGGCTGATCTTTTTCTAGACTACATTACACATTGCTATTTATATGAGGATTTGAGATTTTAGCTGCATCTTACATCTGTAAGAATTTCCAGGACAGTTTTTAGACACAGTTTTTGTCCTAGCAAAAAAAAAGTTTATAATTAAAACAAGCTATATTTATACCTAAAGATGAAGAAGAGTACAGCTTTTGGGTTTGCGCATAAAAGACTTAGAAAATGGCAGGAGAAAAATATTGACAGGCATGTCAACAGTAATGCAATTGCAATTATATAACAAGCATGCAAACTCAAGAAAGAAAAGTTTGAGTTTTCTTCATCAGAATAAATAGATGAATTTGGTTGAAACTGTCTTTCTAAGCACAAAGCACACTTATATGAAATGTATAAGGCATTACCTCAATGAAAAAGAAAACCTTTGATGTTTCTAGATATCAGGTTTCATTTAGAGTTATTAAGAAATATCTAGTCTGATCTTTACTCAGCATCTGTTCACTAATTTTTACTAATTCTAACACATTCCAAGTGTTTTTGATAGGTGTTTTATATATCATAGTGCATTAGGTGCCAAGTTTTAGGTGCTACAGGAATGGCTTCTGTGAGAAGCTGCTGGAAGCTTCCTCCACCCCCTGTAGAACCAATCCCAGCTGGCTCCCACACAGAGGTGCTGCTGGCCAAGGCTGGGTCTATCAGAAATGGCAGTTACACTCCTGTGATAACAGATTTAAGAAGGGAGGAAAAATGTGATTGTGCAGATGTAACTACAGCCAGAAAAGAATGGGGTGAGAACAGGTGAGAGGAACAACTCTGCAGGCACTGAGGTCAGTGCAGAAGGAGGAGGAGGAGCTGCTCCAGGCACCAGAGATGAAATTCCCCTGCAGCCCATGGTGCAGACAGCCCATGGTGAGGCAGCTGTGCCCCTGCAGAAATGGGGATCCACAGGGCATGCAGAGATCACCTACAGCCCATGGAAAAACAGGTGGATGTCTGAGAGAAAGCTGGTGGAGACCTGTGCTGAAACAGGCACTTGGCTGGAGCCTGCAGACCTGGGGAGGGAGTAGCCCACTCTGAAGCAGGTTTCCTGGAAGGACTTATAATCCCGTGGGGGACCCACACTGAAGTAGGCTGCATCTAAAATTCTACACTCCATGGAAGAATGCATTGGAGCAGTCTCTGGAGGACTGTTGCCCACAGGACGGACTCATGATAGAGAAGGTTGTGGAAAAATATCTCCTGTGGAGGGACCCCACACTGGAGCAGGAGAAGGACTCCTCTCCCT
>VWZS01000853.1:257798-269153 GCA_013397075.1 Rhabdornis inornatus
ACTTGCATAAATCTGTTCTGAAAGTCAGTGAAATTTCCAAGTTCTAAACCAATGCAAAAACTTTACCTTTTTTATAAATTGACCCTGCCCCTCTGTGCTTTTTTGCTTTTTCCATCTCTATCTCATATTTCAGTTATGTTTTTCAGTCCCTTTGGACTGCACCACTTCACAGATGGGAGAATTTTATTCTTACAGCTTCACATCTTAGGGCCCAAGCTAGAAATATTCCTTTTTTCCTCAAAAATCTTTTCAAATGGGACTACCAAATGGTATATGGAGAAATGTTGTCCTATACATGATAGTAGCCATTTTCTCACATACAACACTCATCAAAACCACAGATATTATGTGCCAGTAACACTGATTTATCCATCTGAATTTCTCTTCTCCCTTTCCCTGAATATTTCTAATGTGATACGTCATTTTTCAGATTGAGAACCCTTTATATCTTATGTTACATCCCAATTAATGCAATGTCTTGAGATGAAATCTGAGAAGATAAAATATTAGATGCACAAGCAGGCCCATTTCCAATAAAGTACCAAGCTTTCTGTAATGGAAACATTTTTAGGAAGTTAATAAAGAGATTAATCTTCCAGACCAGAGGTAGTAAGAAAATTAACAATTGTTTAATCATGCAGATCAGTAAGATGCTCAATGTTAAGTGTAAGACTAGTCATTGACCCTTTCTAGTGAATGAATTAATTATTATGTTCAACATCTCAATTTAGCCCAATACCAAAACTGCATAGTAATTGTGATCTTATTATACAGCCACATAAACAAAGCAGTATTTTTAATGATCCATAGCCTTTAGAATACCATAGTGAAGGTAAGAAAGTGGTACACTTTGTTTAATTTTTACTGACATTAATGTCATAAGGAACACAGAAATTTCAACAGCTTTAAAGAAAAAATCAACACTGTAGCAAAAAAATTGTCTAGCTTTAGCACAGTACCTGTCAATCAATGTATGGATAGTTTGTTAGGAAAGGAATCTGTAATCTCAAAAAGAAAGTAAGGACATTGTAATAATAAAGTCTGACTTAATATAGTCATTGTTTTGCCTCCACACTAAAATAATATATAATGCATGTAGAATATTTTAAAACTTAACACTGTAAACAAAAACCCCATATGTTTCATTATTTTCTTTAGCTCTTCCAAAAACAATATGTTCTTTTATAGCTCTGCAGTAAGAGCAAGGACTTTAGGGAAAACACAGTGCTGAACAATTGCTTTGAATGCAAGGATCTCTAGGGAGGCTCTGTTTCACTCTCTGTGGGAAAGGACCTTTTTGGTTATTTTGTGATTCATCAGTTTTCAGATTGCAGAGAGCAAAAGTCTGAAAAACATGAGTGTGATACATTGAAAAGCATTGCAAAAGGAGGGTTGGATGTAGACATTCTGATGTGAGTGGGTGTTATTTAGACAATGAGCAATACTAGCTCTGCTCCTGGGCTTTCTTTTTGAGCATCTGTCTTTCTCACTGACACAGGCCAAGAATTCTCTTGCTTCAGTTGCTTCCATTCATGCACAAAACTCTTACAACACAATTATGTGCTTATTGACTCAATGTTGCGTTCTCAGCTATAGGTACAAGCACGCCTGCTGGTATTGCAGCACAGCACTAACCCTTCATTTCACATTTATCAGAAACCACAGCACATATGCGTGCGTTATCTAATGCATACACAGCTCTCAGAGCCTGTCTCTTGCAGTTCTCTAACTGTTCTCTGCCCAGCCACCTTTTCTGGGCAGTTCGCTGATGTGTTTAAATGGCTGTGGTCATCTTGTCAACAGTCAGCACCACCAAGTGCTCCTTAAGGCTTTTCCAAACATCTTACACATTTCTAAAGAGCGTAAGTAGTTCTGATTTGGGTTTTTTTTCACCAGTAGCTCAGTGCATTTTCTCAGTGTGGTTCAGTCTTATTTTCTGGAGTGCTCCATAATTACTCAGTCACTGATTTGCTAAATCATGGTGTCCTCACCACGAATCCTAGAGCAGCACGTTCTCTATGTCATGATTTGCATGGAATTTTATTTCAAAAACGAGGTACTTAGATAGTCAATAAATGAATTTGAGTATGCTAAAAGTACAAGATAATACTGCTTTTTGATGTTACAAAGATCTTTTAGATCTTCTTTGAGCCAAAAGACCAACCAAATATTCTTCAGCCTTAGTTCCTCTGTTTATTATTCTGCACACCACAACTAATCCTATAATTCTTAAATGTTCTTTGACTTTACAACAACAGATTTGATTGTCTTCTACTTACCAAAACACTCAGATGTAATATCAATATTAAACCTCACTAGATGAGTTTCTTTAAAAATTGGCTTCATCATCAGAGTAGTTGCTCTAAAACATACCCTAAACCTCTGTCTGATTATTAATTTCTCCTTGGCTGATTTGGGTTTTTATTAATTCTGCCAAAAATTACATATTCTGAAATGGAGGTAAAGCAAGAAACATGGTCACATGTTCATGTCTGAGACACATAAAATTTAAGTTGCTGAGTGGTCTGTCTGCATAATATCAGTGATCTGTGAATTGTGCTTTTAAGCATTACTTTACTTACTGCTGTGCAACAGCTAACCCTGGGTATGAGCTGCTCCCTGCTTACATGGTGCACTTACATTTACAGGCACTTTAAGATGTGTAAGTCCAGAACCAGAGGAGAAATGCCAGTGTGGTTGTGAGATATGTGAGTGTGACATCTTCCTGCTACTGCCACTCAGAGTTGCTAACATAGAACACAATGGGTGGGTGAATAATTCTAGAAAAAAGAAGAACAATCCGTCAAGACTGGGAAGGGAGGAGGAGGGATATTGAAGCAAGAGATCTTCTCTCTAACACAAGGACTTTTGTAACTTCTCAATATTATGACAAGGAGCACGAAAATGAAATGTAACTCTCTCACTTTTCACAATTATTCCCATAATTACACTACTGTTTCAAAATATCTTTTTAAAATCAATAATGGTGTGGCCAATAGGACTGTGGAAGGGATCATCTCCCTAACCTTGGCACCAGTGAGGCTACATATCAAATCAGTTTTGGGCCCCCTCACTTACTACAAGAAAGACATTGAGGTGCTGGAACATGTCCAGAGATGGGTAACGGAGCTGGTGAAGGGACCACTAGTTTTATGAGAAGCAACTGGAGAAAAGGAGGGTCAGGGTGGACCTTATTACTCTCTTCAACTACCTGGAAATGGTGTACTTCTCCCAGATAACAACTGACAGGAAATGGCCTCAAGTTGCACTAGGGGAGGTTTAGACTGGATATTAGGAAATATTTCTTCATGGACAGGGTTTTCAAGCATTGGAACAGGCTGCCCATGGAAGTCATAAAATCACCATATCTGGCTATGTTCAAAAGGTATGTGGATGTCACACCTGGAGATATGTTGAACACAGTAGTGCTTCATTAAGAGTTGGACTGGATGATCTTAAAAGTAATAATTGTGTGATTCTGTGATTTGTCATTAAACACGAAAAGTCCTGATTTTTGAGGCCATGGATACACTATTTCCCCTTAATGCTAATTTACTTCAGTTTTAAACCCCAAGTTAAATAAATAAATAAATACACAAAAGCTATTTCCCATCTAAATATTTTGATGCAGAGACATGGGAAATGTTTCTCCATGTTGTCATACTCACTGGTTTAAAAATATGACAATTTTAAATTCTTCACTATTATATCGGTCCTGGATGGCCTGGATTGTAGGATAGAGTATGCCATCAGCAAGTTTGCACGTGATTTAAATTTGGGAGAAGTGGTTGATGCATAAGATGGTTGTGCAGCTGTTCAGAGGGTTGTGGATACCCTGGAGGCACAGAAAAACAAGTAATCTTATTAAGTTCCAAGGAAAATCAACAGTATTGCCTCTGGGAAGCAATCCCATGTATTATGCAAGAAATATAGTACCTCATGTATCACCCACGGAGGCTGAATCCCAATGGCTGTTCAGAAAAGGCCCTGAGAATCCACAAGGTGAACATAAGACAAAAATGTGCCTTTGTGAAAAGAAAGCCAACAACCTTCAGCTTTAAGGAGAGCATCACCAGCAGTCTGAGGGGTGTCATCCTTACCCTCCCATTTGGAATAATGTGTCCAGTTGTGGGCTCCCTACAGGAGATAGACATACTGGACCAATTCTACCAAAGAACCTTAAAGGCAGCATCCTTCACACAAGGAGAGGCTGAAAGAGTGGGGACTGTTTGGCCCTGTGAGAAGAAATGTCTCAGGGGAATCTTATCAATAACTCTAAACACCACACAGGTATTTGGCAAGGACAATGCTTTCGTCTATCACTTCCTCCCCTGAATGACCTGCTGGACAAAGCCCACTGGCTGCACTCGGAGGCAGCTGACAGCCAGAACTTTCCTGGATTAAAATCCACAGCTCCTCCGTGGGGTCTGCTCATGGGGCACACATTGGGTGCCAACTAACACACCGGCCTGAGCTGCACTCACTTTGCCACTACAGTCCCATGCCCAGAGTGAGTTCCACCCCGGGAACAGGAGGCCTTCAAGGGGAAGGTACAAATTGTTAGCAAATTGGAGAAATTCTGAGAAGGGATAAAGGGTAGGGTTTACAAAGGCACTGTCCAACGAGAGAGGTAGGGGGGAAAACTGGGTCACATGGACTAATGAGACCTTGAGTTTTAGGGGATTTCCAAAGAGGAATTCCAACCAGGAGGCTGGCACAAAGCAGGATTGACAGGATAGATTTAGGATAGATTGACAAGGTGGGTGGGAGGGTATAATTTTGGACTAAATCATTAGCTTGGGCAATAACAGAACATACCATTAACAAGAAACACACTGCAACAGACCCAACCTCATCTCAATGGAGGACAAAAGGAGTTGAGATAGAGGAAATTCCATTTTAGCATAAAACCCACCTTCTTTTCTGGAAGTGTGGTCTAAGACTGGAACATATTTTCCATGGAGGTTGCATTATCTCCATCCTTAAAGTTATTCAATACCAGATTAGACATGGCTCTGATCAACCTGCTCTTGCTGATCCAGTTTTGAGCAGATGTTTTGGACCTAGAAGAAATCCAGGCATGCCTTCCAAACTTAACTGTTGTGTGATTCTGTGAATTAGCATCTTCTATGTGCAGTCAGATTCTGAAGACTGATGAGTGCTTATTTCTCCACAGTGTATCTCCTGCCTCCTTATTTTTGGTGTAGTCCTGACCTTTACATAGTAGCTGAATAGAGATATTGTTACCCTGAAAATCTCAAGCCTTCAAAAAACATTATCTATACAAATTTGCATTATGTCTGACAAAAAAGTAGATAATTTGTCATAATCTTCCAAAATATTCAGGCTAGGGTTAGCCTAAAATCCTCAGTGTTTTCTGATCCATTTCTGCAGCCTTTTCCCATACGAACAAAAGTGACTTTTAATTAAAGCAATCTCTGCTTTACAGTTCTGGAATGCGGTAAATTTTTTTGTTGTTATTTTCTCTGAAAATGTTACAGTGCTGAAAAACAACATGTTGTATGGAATAGAGACCAAATTAAAATATAGATTTAAGATAGCAGTTGGAATTAATGTGATACCTAAGAAACATCTGACAAACAAAATTAGAACTCTGAGAAGTTGTAAGGTTTATTATCAGGCTGGCAATGAGATTTCTGCTTAGATGCACGAGTAATGTGAGCTGCCTGAAGGACGGCCTGGTTAGATGGGAAAAAGAAGCTGAACAGAAGAAAATGTCTACTGGAAAATACTGACGGAAAATACCAGCTTGGAAGCTATGAACCTGAGAACTAAGTTTATGAACCAGTACCATCCTTGAAAAGGGCAGATGGTCTCTCAGACATACTGTTGGTAAATCCAGAAAGAGGAGACATCCTGAGATTCTAGCAATTAGTGCAAACACAAGGAACTGAAATTACACCTTATTATTCAAGAAGGTAGAGAACAGTCTAAGAAAAACAGAAATTCCTCTGAAAGAACAGAAAACCCCATCATCAGTTGAAAAATGGAAATTGAAGCATCTATTGGCTGCACAAAGCAATGATAATCTATGCCATTTTATGTCTAATACAAAACAAGTGTAATTTCTACTCAAAGCTGAGTCTCTCTTCCTGGGAGCATACCTTGCCACACCTGCTTTTTCTTTTCTAAACAGGTTGAATTCTCCACATTAACTTTCTACGAGATTTGGGGTTGTCTCTCCAGATTCTGTACCACAGATCACCTTTGAAGTGAGGCAGCTAATCTCACTGGTTCCTCCTTTTTGGACTCACTTTTGGGGTAAGCTTGGTTTGTGCTCTCATTTCTGGGATGCTTGGGTTCGCCTCTGGGATTAGTTTGCCCCCCACTTTGGAGTGGTCTGTCCCCTTCTGAAATCTGTCTGATTCCCTTGCTATTGATATTATAAATCCATGTAAATAATCTATCATATTTGCTATTATACTGCTGATGTGTTGTTTCAATAATGAAAAGTTCATAGTAACTTGTAAAAACGTAGACCTAATTGGTAGTCGCTGTTAGTGATTGTTCTATGATTGATTGCTGCTATCATACTACTGCTACCATACTGTTGACTGATACTGTATTATTGATAGCTGATACTAGTTTGCAATAGCTGGGCGTATACATATACATATACATATACATATACATATACATATACATATACATATACATATACATATACATATACATACAATTACTTTATTAATCATAAGTATACTTGCTATAGTTGATTTTTTACTATGTTTTTTGTGCCAGTTTACCCGCTAGTTTTAAATTTTGTGGTATTTATGGTAATCTGTAATAAAGCAGAGAAATTTAAAGGATAAAGTTTCCATATTCTTGACCATTATCATTATGGAATCCTAGAAACCCATGGTCATAATCTCCATACACCCTCCCTTTTGTTCTTGACACCCATGCACCTTCATGTCCTTGCCATTAAAACATTATCAACAAAGGGATACAAAAACCATATGGGCATGTTCCTTGCACACAAAAATATCTAGGTGGCATAGTGGCTGCCTATTTAGTGCCTCTGGCTCTATTTCGCAGTCTTATAGGGGGTGACTTTGAGTATATAATATGTCAATTTCAGGTACTCCTGGATAAAATCAATAACCCTGCAAGGCTTTTAGTTGCCCAAAAAGTGTTAAAGGCAGAGGTGGAAAGGAAGACAGACACTGAAAAGGACAGAAAGACAGGGAGACAAAAGGAAAGCTAAAAAGCAGTCAGAAAAGACTATCTACCTTGAATTTCTGACCTATAAATGCAGCTAGTGGTATTTTTGTCTTTTACAAAGCACTCAGTTGTATTCAACTCTGAGCTGAGTGCACTTCAGTCAATGCAAAATACCTCTCAGTCTCATCAGGATGTGAACTACTGATTGCAGGTGGTAATGTATGTGTAATCCCAATAACGTGACTGACATTCTGATTTGAGTTTTGCACATCTAGTTGTGACTGTCAGTAGTACTATAGCCTGCCTGTAATCTACTGTATACAAGAAAAAAAGATAGGCAGAGCATGACAACTCTATTTCACAAAGATTTGGGGGATTTGAAAGACTTTTCAGCTGGGAAAGAAACAGAAAAATTCTGCCTATTAAGGAATATATCTGCAAAACAAAGTATTGCAGAACAATTTTACTCTCTTGAAGTCTAAATACACTAAGTAGAAATCATCTTACTGAAATTTAGGCATCTAAACTAGGCATCAAATACACGGTTACCAGTCAGCCTCCCTTTATAGCCAAATACAGGAAACAGGTACTTCTGTGGGAAATTAGTCAAGTCGATGTCAAAAGCCAGATGCAGGACTGGATTAGTTGTACTATGAAGATGATGATTTTTTGTAACTAGCTTCTATACACAGAGCAGTCATACCTCATCTTTTAGCTTTTGATGCCCATGTCAATCATCAGTCAGAATGAATGAACTCTAAAAAATATATATTTACCTCAGTCTAGGAAAATAATACTGTAAGGGAAATGAGATCTATCCAACTTTCCAAAAACAGCATAAATATACAGATTAGGGCAGAAATATGACAACTAAGATGCCACACACTTCTTTCAAAACACACAAGTATTCACACTGTGGCAAGGAATTAAAAAAAACCAATGCAGTCTGAGCTAAGAGAGGAGAAAGTCCACTCTTTCATAGGAAGTATAGAAGGAAATTAACTACAGGGAAAAAAAATTATTTGCAGTAAAAATTATATTCAAGTAAGGAGAGCATAACTTTTACACAGATATTGAGAAGACAGCGAGCTGAGACCTGAAAGTGACAGCTTCACAAGTGAGCAGACAGGGAAATTCTTTATGTGCACCATACCATTACTTACAAGAGAAGATGCTTTAAAAAAAAAACCAAACAAAACCAAAACCAAAAACTCAAATAAATGACAAAGCAGTTTGCAGTGTTCCTCCAGAATATTCCCTGAAACTTCCTCAAGAGCAGCAAAAAAATATCTTTCTTACAGATCATTTAGATTCATTAGCAAATTGTTCTGCCAAAGCTTTCTTGTTGAGTTCTATTTGCAAAATATTCCCTTTTCAATACTTGTAAGTCGATTGTGCTGTAGGGCTAAATTTTAATATTGGGACACAGAGTCCCAGTATTAAAAGGTTTTTTCCCCCCTAAGGAATTATTTTAAAATTTTGGTTATTTTTGCATTCAATTCTTCTACAGCAGTTTAGTGATGTTTAAAAGACTGCATGTTTTTGTGGGGGTACTTTCACCTTTACATGACTGAAATTCAATTAATATTTTCATGTTGTATTTTCAACACATTGTCATGCAAAACGTTGCCAATTTAGAAAACTTTGAATTGATACAGAATCTATAAAAATTCATAGAGGGATTCTTTTCCCACACTTGTACTCAAGATATTATTTTCCTAGTAAGGAATAAGTGCCGTGGTCTACCTTAAGGTCTAGATTTTGTTTTAATTTACTGTAGAATTACTCAGGTAAATTCAGTAAGTTAATGGACCTGCCACTTTCATAACCACCACAAAAGATTGTGAGAATATAGCCACCATAGAAGCAGTACCACCAACTGCATTTTAGACTGAATATTGGATTCTATTCTTTTTCCCAATTTTCTTTTAGACAAGGGTTAAACAGATATTCTGTGCTGATCTCAGTATCAGTCTGCCAAGTCTTTCCCATAAACCATCATATTTGAACCAATGAAGAGGTAGCGTCAGTCAAAGGAAGGAATCACTGCTCTTTTGAGTTCTGGAAAAAGAAGTGGCTTTTTGGTTAGGCTTAGTAAATGACTTTTTAGGTCAGTGTATTTAACTTGGTATCATCTCAAATGAGGAAAAGAGATTAACATAAACTCAAATGTTACTTGATACCAAAAAATCCACATTGCACATTCCATATCATTAGAAAAGCAGCAGTAGCAACCTGAATCTTCATTAAAAAGTCAAGTCTCTGCAACACACAAATCCACTGGAATGCAGACTTAAAGGATGTTTTTTGTTACTCATACATACATACTCTGCCTGAAATTTTCAAGGAATGTTTCTTTTTTCTGTAGACAAAATTTGGGCAAAAAAAGTTCAACTCCTTTAGAAAACAAAGAATACTGGAGGAAAGCATAATTAATTCAATTTATTAGGATATAATTTTTAAAACCTTCCTACCTAGGAACACAAAATAAATAAAATGAAACTTCTCCCCTGTCACTGTCCTGGGTAGCAGATAGTGGGTCTACGACTGTCAGTCCTTTGTTCACTGAAAATAATTTATATTTATAAAAATGCTACATCCTTTCCAGTGTCCAGTTTTAAATAGAACAAATAAGTGATGGCAAAAGTAAAATAATACTAGAATCAGTATTTAGACGAGAAAAACATACTGCGTTTTTTTGTGAATTGATGAACAGTAATTGAAAATATTTCTGTCATTGTTAGAGGAGGTTATGGGTTTTTTGGGACAGTAGATCCTAACTTTGTGTGCTTCACCATCTCATAAAATGTAGATATGATGTGACAGCACTCTTGTAATTGTTACGTTTGTTTAACTACATTGCTGATAGCCAATAAGTCTTATGGGAATTTGAGTAAAATACTGCATTTTAAAAGAGAGCTCACCACATGTTCAAGTCCTTCGCTTAACTGGCTTACCAATTTTGTGAATTGTGGTCCAGCACAACGTATTTTCTGGTTAGGTAGGAGGTTATTTACATTTAATATATAGGCCTTACACTTCATTAGTGTTGACTTTGTAAATTAGTCTGAATAGCTCTTAAACACTTTCACTTTCTCTCTTTTTGTTAGCAGAAAATAGATTATCCTTTCCTTCTTCAAGTGACATAAAAGCAAATCATACCACACCTTTTTAAATTATGAGAAAAATTTTGAAGTAGTATTATGGGGTTTGGTTCCAAGTAATACAATATCCCAAGTAGTATTTTGTTCCATGAATCAGATACACAAATTGAAATGCAGCTTTTTCCTTCCTTTATAACCTGTTGCTGTAGTTAATATTCAGAGGTTCCTATAATTTGAAGAAATACAAATAACTTCCATGAGACAACAGATGTTATTTTATCTTGCTGTCTTCACATATTGTTGAGATCTTTCAGTCTGAACATGTCTAGGTAAATGCACATTAACCAGTGCCATTTTTGTTATTCATGACACAGGTAGTCACTCATTTACCAAAAAAAAGAGATTTAGAAAACTGTACAAATGCAAACACAATGAAGATTTTGTTCCTGCCACCTTCTTTGTTCTCACAAAACACAATCTCTGTCACCTGATTTATCACACATAGCTTGCTGTTACTGAGATTAACTGTATATATTTAAAATATCTATGCTGGAGATTCAGAAAATAGTGGTTTTCTGGCAAGTAATATACATTTGTTCAGATAGTTAATTTTAGAAGACAAATAATGGCATTCCAGGGAATTAAAGGGAAGATGGCTGAGAACTGGACAGCATTGCTTTATTCATTCAAAGAGTATGTTGTCCATTCATCAGCTTGATACATTTCATTAAGACTGTCAGCAACTAAAAAGTGATGACATAATGGAAAGCATTCATTTTAATTATCTAGAATACTTCCCCTGTGAAAGTTGAAGATAGCTTCAGTTAATTTCAGTAATGAAGGGATACAGAAAGTAATCACTTTAAAGCTAGGTACATTTGAATAAACAAATGCTGCATAGTTTACAAAAATACATATTTTTGCATAAATGCACTTGTGTTGCATTGTGTTATTTTACCTTTGTTTTTTCCTGTATTAAATGGTTTGTCCCACTGTTGTAACCCCCTATTTGTCCCAGTTGTGATTACCCCATTCCCCGCCTTCCCCCTATCAATCAGTCCTGTCC
>VWZS01000853.1:269859-330971 GCA_013397075.1 Rhabdornis inornatus
CTGAAGGGGGCTGGGTGATGGCGGCGGCGGCGGCCCAGGTGTGAGAGGGGGATGGAGGGGAGACTCCCTCCTCACGGTGTCAGTCGTGGCCCGGCCGAGTCTCCGGAGATAGTAGAACGAAGCAGGAAGGCAGCAGTGCGATGTCCGACAGCAGGGAACGTGGCTCCCGGCGTTGGGATGGCAGGGAAGATGCTAGGTAGGAGCCCTGGCCATCTTCCTTCCACCCCATGAGCCAGCAAGAGAGCGAGAGAGCGCGCCCAGGCCCCTGTCCCACCCTCCTTTTCCAGTCTCCCCTCATCCCCCACCCCCTGCGAGGGAAAAACTATTGCTGCTAAGGTGTAGACGCAAATACTTAGCATAACAATGGAGAAAATTCCACAGAAAGAAAAGGGAACAATTCAACGCCCAACAACTATGCATTTACTAAAAGTGCATATGAGCACAAATAAATCAAAATTCAGGAGACTTACTTCCGACTAATCCTAGTGACCCATGTATCACTACCTGTTAAAAAACAACAAAGACAGGAAATCTAGAAGCTTGTATTGAAAGATAGATTTTGTTAACAAAAATAAATAGAAAATATGGTTTTCAGTCATGGTAGTTAAGATCATTGATGAAATACTTTACTAAAGATCATGGGATGTAACCTTCAATACGTGTGGACTTAGTAAAAGAGGCTTTTGGTAGTAGGCGATTTTTGCTAAATGCAGATTAGAAAGGTGGCACTCTCTTATATTAATTTATAGATTATGCTTGTACCACAGCTTTAGACCAGGAATAACTTAATTAAAACATGATAATTTAGGCATAAAGCCCAGACTACATTGACAGCAGGTAACCTGTTTTACCAAGTGAATGGAGGATTCTGTTCAGATCAACACTCTGAGTGAAGCTGAGTTCTTTGGCAGCAGCAAATCTTTTCAAGGAGTTCTGCCAAAACACAGTACATCCACTGCCTGCTGGAAGTACCCACCACTATCCAGCAACATCAAAACTGGACAGAATGGGTGCAGTCCTACACAGAAAAACTAAAGAACCCTTCTCAGAGAGACTATATCAAAACAGCTACAGTGAAGATTTTTTATAGCAAACACAATCTCCTCTCTTCAATAAAGTTGACTTTAGTTTTGCATAATTCTGAAAACATCAGGGTAGGCATTCAGATTTAAAAGTGAAGAGAATTATTTTCTCATGTAGAGGAAAATATGATTATGCAAGTATTAGGACGATGCACTGGACATGGCAATTGGAAGTGAATACATGTGCTGGTTTCAGCTGGGGAGGACAGACACAGAGAGAGGTTTTCTCTACGAGAACTTCCTCTGTGAGTTGATGGAACCAACTGAAGGCTGGTTTGGTTATTGACAGCCTGAGGAACCAGTTGGAGAAAGTTAGTTCACTCCGTGAACACATATTTTGAAGGAGGTAACCCAGGAAAAAGCTCTCTTTTATTTCTGGTGGCTGAGCAGGTAACACCGGCCGGCCCAGGCTCCCTCCCATGCAGGGGGGGCCCAGGAGGCCGCTTGGGCCCCATTTGCAAACCAAGGGACCCGATGGCTGGGAGGAGGAAAGGCTCATTGATAAAACCTTAGCCCTGCCTCCTCCCCCATGGTCCCACGGCTCTGGAGGGATGGCCCGGTTCCTGCTGCTGGCTCAGAGCAGCTTTGGAGGGGCTGAGTCCATCCAGCCGCCCGCACAGCCTGGGGGAAGGCAGCCGGGTCCTGTCTGGGAAGCAGGGGTGGCCATAGGCAGTGGGTGCTGCAGCTGAGCCCCAGAAAGGCTGAGTGAGATCTCAGCAGCCCTCACCCAGCACGGCCTGGGCCTGGCCCAACTCTTGTAACTGTGTAAAACTTTAACTCTTTCGTGCTCAAATAAGATTTACAAAACCTCCAGCCTTCCTTTGAATATAAGAGAGAAAAAAAAAGATTCTCGGAAGTCAGTAAAGCGAAAACTAAGCTTTTGAAATAAAAAAATACTGTGAAAGTTGGCTGAAAATCCTTTTGCAAAGTTATAAAAATAAACTGATATAAACAAAAAATTCCTATAAACTGAAAAAAAAACCATGAAAAATTGAAGTGTTCCATTTGATAAGTCATTTAACCAGAAAGNTCCCGGGCAGATACAAATCGTGAAAAGTGAAGCCACGAGAGAACTGTTTTTTTTCCCCTCCCTGTGGAAAAGTCCCTATGGCCTGACAAGAGGAAACTTCTCTTTCTGAAGTGAACTGAAAGAGAGTATTTAAGTTGGGGACTGACTGAAGTAGTTTTTTGTGTGTTTATTTTGTTGCTATGAAGGTTGGGAGAGGGGAGGAGGAAGTGGCCTGAAAATCTTGTTCTGAATTTGTTTCTTTCTTTCTTTGTGTAGTTAATAAATTTCTTTTTGTACCCTTTTCAGTTTTAAGCCTGCCTTGCTCTTTTGCTCCTGGTTCTGTCTCACAGCAGAAAAATGAGTGTATTTAAATTGGCAAATCAAAACTATAACAACACTGTTCATCAAAAACCAAGATTTCCACTCTCTACTCATAGTTCTTTCAGCTGCTAGAGTAGAAACTGAATTAAGAATAGAGATTTTTCCCACACCCTTCTGGACAAACTGGCAAGACCGGGTGAGTAGTCTGCAGAATAGGTAAGAAATTGGTTAGCAGGGCACACTCAGGGAGGGGAAATCAATGGTTTTCACTCAGGCTGGCATCCTGTCACAAGAGGTGTTCCTCAGGAACTAATGTTTCACACCTTCACAGATATTCTGGACAATGCCTTCTTCCAAAGAGACCTGGACAGGCTGACAGGGTGGAGCTGGCAAGAGCAGTGTGAGGTGCAGCAGAGACAAGTGCACAGTCCTGCACCTGGGGTGACATCACCAAATGGTCAGCACAGGCTGTGACCTGCGTGTTTGGGGAGCAGCCTTGCTGAAAGGGACACGAAGTTCAGGGGGCAGTCACTCAAACATGAGTCACTGGTGTGACACTGCAGCTACGAAGGCAGATTGGGTCCTGGGCTGCAGATGCAGGGACATTGCTGGTAGAGGGACAGAGGGGATCACCACACTCTGAGCAGAGCTTGTTGGGCAGCACCTGAAGCATCATGCCTCCTTCTGGGCCTCACAATTCAGGGAAGACACAAGAGGGCCTAAAGGAGGGCCACAAAAATGAACAAAGGGCTGCAGAACATCCCCTGTGAGGAAAGACAGAAGGAGCTAGGCCTTTTAGCTCTGAAGATGAGAAGGATTAGAAGGGGCATCATCACAGTATTCCAGTACTTAGATGGTGGCTACAAAGAATATAGATGTTCTCACCTCATAAGGAATCACATGGTGAAGACAAGGGGCAAAATGTACAAGAAGACATTTTCTTGACATAAGAAAGACATTTTTTATGATGAGAACAATCCGTTATTGAAACAACCTCCCCAGGAACCAGTAGAACCCTCATCACTGTAGATTATCAAGATGCAACTCTGAAGGATGCTAGATAATCTCACCTAGATTCCTTTTTCCATGAAAATGTGGACCAGATATTTTGTTGTGGTCTCTTAAAACTGTGTTATTCTGTGATGTTATTGGTTTTTCTCATAAATGGCCACATAGTTCTTCATTTATCTTTCTCTCAAAATGGAAGGGTTGTCATCAGAGCTCTAATTATTGTTGTTGGTGTCTACTGTAGCACATATCAGAATTTCTCCATGGAAACAGAATGTATGAGGAATCTGAAGTAAAAATAAAAGAAATCATTAATTGTGAGTATCAGCTGGGAAGTGCTTCAAGCAATGATTATTCTGTCAGCCTTCAGCTAATTGCTCAACATAACTGACTGTTATTAGAAGATTTCTGATCATATTTAAAAGCAAACAAATTATTTTCCTGAGAAAGAATAAATAATACAGATTTGACTGTGGTGTAATTTATAACTTCTTTTTATACACAGGCAGCTAGAGCTGGGTCTGGTTACAGTCAACTTACGAAAATTCAAAGTTGCTCCATAAGACTTCCTTCAGATTACACACAGTGAGATCAGGACCTAGATCCTTCATTTTAATGGGCAACTCTTAATTCAGAGCAGCATGAAATTACAATTGGACCTGGAATATGAAGAAATAGTGGAGTTACACTTTTAAGATATAGAAGACTATAATATATTGAGAATTGGGTACCCAGTACACAGGGTGAAATATGAAAAATGAAGGTTTCTTTTCATGCTCACACCTGAAATGCAAATGTGTCACAGATATTTAGCTATCTCCTTTCATTCTTATCAACCTCGCATTGATCACAGCACAAAAATACGTAGCACATCATAATCGAACTGGTGGAAAGCCTGTATTATACAAGTGACTGTAAGGAGCTCTCTGTAAGCATATCAGTTTTAATTTCAGCCTGTGAAGTTGGGTCTTCCCTTAGAGCAGCCCCAAAACACCTAAGGTGAGAAATCATTCACTGCAAAATGTCCTAATAATAACTTGTAAATCCCCAATACTGTCAAAATATAAGGCTTCAGTGAATTACAAACTTATTTATACAGGGTATGAGTTGACATTTGCATGTTCATATGTATCTAAAATGGCACATATTTATGTGCATCTGTACGTATTTCATTTCCACCTAATCATACTAGACCTGAGTGGCTATTTTTTCATTCTACTTCAGCTGAATCCCCTGTTAACTCAATTTTTTTTGTATAACATGATTTTCTTACAATAGAACACATGGATTAGGAATAGAAGAAAATAGACAGCACTAGATTATAGGAATTATTTATTTATTGTGTATAGAGTAAAGCAGCGAGGGTGGCTACATTTCTTTTCTCATTGTTCCACATAAGAGAATCCCTAGTGTCTTTATTTCCTGAGATACACTCCTACACGGAGCTTAGAAAATACCTTCAGAAGGGGCTGGTTTATTACTAAATAAGGCATTGAAAACCTTCAGAAAGTATTTTTAAAGCCTCCAGCTGCTATATGCTGTTCTTTTCATGTTCTTCAGAGTTTTGCAATCCCTTCCTGTTTTAGCCTCCCAATAAAATGAAAGACTGACATTATTCTGCTAGGTTCGGTTAATCTATCATCTGTTATCTCTTACAATGAAATCATGCAACAGCCTTCACTGACCAGAAGAGCACGTGATAAAATCAGGTACCCAAAGAAGAGGCCCGAACATATGGTGCTGGAAGCACCACCTGGACAAAGGCCAGTAATTTATTGCAGGCCGAAAATGTTCCTGCTTTCAGAACTAAGTGACACAAATAACAGAAACAGCGGCCACAAAAATCAGTTTTAGCAGGAATGGATGACAAAAAAACCCCATCACAAAACAGAAAATTTCTGTTAAGTAACCTGAAAGAGTAAAGGTCATGGTATGGCTCTGGGATCCAACCAAAGCATCCTTTTCCTGCACATCTTTTTGACTTCAGCCAGTGTTAGATGTGATTGACAGGATACATCATATATTGAGCAGGGAGGAAATTCAGAGCAATTTCTTACTACACAGTTGTGCTCCTGCAATCCAGAAGGGCTAACCCCAGCATCAGATTACCAGATGCACAGGGGTTCACTAATCCGTTAGCTATTACATCTGCATTCCAGGGGTTTCATAAGAAGTGCAACAGCTGTGAATCTCTGAAGTGTTTCCTAAAGACTGCCTTGGGAGATTATCACTCCCTTTTCCCTTAAAACAGGATGGAGTTTCCCCTGTGGCTTCATGCTGCTGGAAGGAGTTCTGGATAACCTCTGACTATTTAATCCCTACAGACCCTGGGAGCATGCAAGTGTGGGTGGTGAATGAAGGGAAAAGTTTTCCTACTGAATTCTGAGAATTCTTACCCTTCAGGTGCTCCCTCTTTTCCAAGCGTGTCAGTGATCTGCTGTCAAAATGTTCAGGAGACATTTGGAGAAAAATATTTTTCCCTAGGCTGAGATAAACCCGATGTCTCAGAGGTGCATACACAAGTCCAAAAAGGCTGGAGGAAGGAGGGAATATGTATTCAGACCTTTTTAAATAAAAGAGCAACTTCGTTTATTAAATAAAGTTATTCCAAGGAATTTTTTATATTCTAAAAACATGCTAAGAACATGAATAGTGAGAAAGTGAGTTAAAATTAAATTTGGAGATAATAAATAGCATTTAATAGAATTGTTGAAGCACAGAATATGTTGAGTTTGACCATGGAGTCCAGCTCCTGGCCCTGCACAGTGTCATCCCCATCCCCATCACACTGTGTACCAAAGAGCATTGACCAAACACTTCTCAAACTGTCAGGCTGGTGTTGTGACCACATCCCTGGGGAGCCTGTTCCAATGCCCAAACTCCCTCTGGCTGAAAAACCTTCTCTTGCTATCCAGCCTAAACCTCCCTTGACTCAGCTTCATATTTTTTCCTTGAGTCCTGTCTCTGGTCTTATTTCAAGGCAATGCAAGCAAAAATAATGAATTTGATTGCTTAAGGTTCAAGCAATCAAACTCGTGTGAAGCTCCGCCAACAGTCATTAGCAAAGAAATTTTACTGAAAGGGATACCCAAACCACAAGCAGGACATTTAAATTGCTTCTCCCCTCTCTACCCTTAACCTTTGCCTTTTGATCTTAAAAAAGAAATTTATAGAAAGTCTTCAAGCTTTTCTCAGATCTTAATTTGAGACAATGAAGGTAAAAATAGTTCATCTCTCTTTCTGAAAATTATGATCTTTTCTCTCTCAAATGCTAAGGAAAGGCAAAGATAGGTAATGTCTCCAGCTGAACTCCTTCCTTCTGACAAAACACAGAAAGCAGAAATTCATGCTGAGAATTTGCTCAAAGCCAAATGAGCTACGTTCAAATCTGAGCATCTATAACAGGTTGTATTTCATCTGGAAGACCACAGAGGGCCAAGTTAAGTCTGGCCTTCACAGGAAGGGCTAATTTTGGTTTTTTACCATACATCCATACTGAATGAATTCAGAATCATGTGGTGAAGGCATCTGAACTCAAATGCACTCCGCATTTCAGCCTTAGGGCACAATCCATCTTGAAAATTAAATCAAGCATATAAGGCAAATGACTGTGAAAAAACTCATGTATTATCTTTGAACCTGTACCAATGTGTATCTCACTTTATAAAATTTGCTTTTCATCTGGGACCTTCTGAACCACTGGCAAGCCTTTTACCATTTAAGATCCCCATCGAGATTATCCCTTGATCTTGAAAGTTTTGGCACTGCTTTCTACTGTAATGTTTCCTTGTCTCTTGTCAGAGAAGGAGGCAGAAGAAAAGGACAAGAGAGAGAAGATTAATTTTTAATTTGGGCATAGTTAAAGTGCAATTTCTGGGCATTATAGCAGATAATTTCAGATGCACTGAAGACAAGTCCTAAGGTTTTTGATGGTCATGTAACACATCCTGTTGCGGTGCGCAACTTATAAGTTTATTATAAGTTGATTTCATTTACAATTGTAATGGTTTTTCCCTGGTGTTCTCCCCTCTAAAATGGTCTGCCCCAGGTTTCCCTTTCCCGCCTTTGCCTTGTAACTCCTCCCCAAGCCCCTCCCAGTTGGTTGTCAATCCTCCCCGGGCCCTCCCTGATCCCCAGAATGTTCCCTGTCCTTCTTCCCTAAACCACTCCCCGGCTCATGTCAATCCTCCCTGGCCACTCCTAATGTTCTGGCAAGTTCTCTGTCAATTGTTGCTTGTTTTGTTTGCGATTCGTCCCCGCCTTTTGTACCCCGCCCAAGTGTTCCTCTATTGGAGAATCGTTTCGTTGTCTCCTCCCTGTGTCCCTCCCGCCTGTTTCCCTCATTGGTTCAAGCTTGTACCCTCCCATGGGGGAGGTCTCATATTTAAGTCGCTGTCCACTTGTATTCTTGCCTTTTGGTGGTTCCCCTCCGTGACCCAGTTGTGTCTCCCTACCCTTTCTCAATAAACCCTGTTGGAGCTACCAAAAGGACTCGCCCGATCCTTTACGATCCTCGGACGCGCGTCTCCTGCTCGGAGCTATCGCAGCTCTAGCCGCACTCCCGGTGCAAGACCTTTCGGGAGGCGGCCCACTCCTGGCGCCGAGCCTCGCCCTCGTGGGCTAGTCGGGCCGGACAGAGTGAGTGGTCAGTGTGAGAGGGCGAGGCCGCGTCAACATCCAAAGAGAATTACCCTCCCAAAGCAATATAATTTATTTTAAAGATGAACTCAGCAATTCAACATTATGTCTTACACATAAAAATATTTTGGCTCAGTTTGTATCACTTTTAGCTATATTGTCTAAAGATTCTTTTAGCGTGTATCACTGAATTTAACGGGATGAAGACGGTTCCGTGATTCCTACCCATAACATATTTTCCAGAGGAGCAGAAAATACCTTGTCCTTGTTTAGACTCAGCTACCAACTGTGTTTGTTCCTGTTAGTTTATGTTATTTCTCAAAGATCTAGGATCTGTCTGGGAAGAATAAAGAGATTCTATTTTTCCAAGATCTACCATCTGTATTGGGTTTAGGGAGCTTGTGAAAGCCCAATGTCAAATGAAGTTGCATACCTTTAATGCTGAAGGATGAAGAAAAATTACTTAGAGCAATATATTAGTTTGGAGCAGATTATGTCACTTTATTATTTTAAAAAACATTCAGGCTATTTCCTCTTGCTTAATTGACATACTAGATGAAATAAAACACAGACTGAATAGATAAGGTGTGACCGTGGAAAAAAATCTCATAACAATACTAAAATATTAAATTAAAACAGATGTTGCAGAGCTTAAATGCAAAAGATTCAAGATTTTCAGGAACATGTGTTTAGGATACTTGTAGATCCATGGTTGGGTAACTAATCTACAATCTACAGAGCCTAATTTTCAAAGCTGTTGACTATTCAGTTGCTCTGGTGCTCTAGAGATTATATTTAGATACAAAAAAAGTTTGCAAATTTTACTAACTTCTAATATTTTTACCCACACTTTTAAGAGAAGTGTCCCTTTACAAGCATTTTGAAAAGCCTTATTAGTACAAACTGGACACACATGTTATCTACTTATTAATAGGAAACTGCATTGATTGTTCTTCAAACACAGTTTGTTAACAGATCAGTGCTCAAGCAAGGTACCAGAAACTGCAGTGTATAGTGATTTCTAAAGCATAAGTACCAAGAGGCCACATTTCTTGCTTTCAAAACTTTATATCAGTCTGTTCTGCTCCTTCAGAGACTGTGGATCAGGTGAGATGAAGGCACAAGGGAAGCAGGTGCTTCTTCTCTATCAAAACACCCGTGTGAGACAGAATAGGAAAAAAAAATATATATTGTCTATGACATTGTGCAAAATGGAGTAAACATGACCTTTCTATACTACACAGAAATAAAGTAATTGCACTGCAGGAACCCTCAGTTAAGAGATATAAGAAGTTAACTGGGTGTAAAATAAAGAGAACTTAGAGGGGGAAAAAATAACCTCAGAGAGCAGTTTTAATTGCTTTGTAATTTCAACTGTGGCCACTGTTTCTATTGTAAATATGATTCTCCTCGCAAATGCTTGGTTGCCTCCTCTTTTGCTGTTTAACCCTTTATGAAACTTTAGGTTTGTTCAGAGTAAAAGAATATTTTGGTATAGATTTGAACTCTCAGTTCATGCTGTAAACTGTAAACAGTTTTTATGCTGTCTGATCAGGTTCTCACTCACTTTATTTTTATGATTTCATTAGCCTTAATAAGACTTAGAGCTGATGGCTGTCATTGCATTTTCATTGGTCACATTGTCCAGCTGTGAGTCTTTTCTCTTTCCATGTCCATACACCTACCTACATGACATTTCATACAACAAATGCCATTGACTGACCAGAAATAGGCTTTTGCAATTTCCTGCAACTACATCTAATTCTGAGTCTCACCTGAACTACTGACATCAGAAAAAAAAAAAAAAAAAGCAATGAGTCACTGTTCTGTCTGTCTCCAAACTGCACCCTATGCAAGGGCAGGAGAGAGAAGCCATATTGAGCCTGGTGTCTTCCCATCCCCTGCTCTCACACAGCCCTGGACCCTGCAGCAGAGCAGCCTCACCTGGGACTGCCACAGGCTCTGAATCACCAGGATCACACCACTGAAGTGGAACTGAACTCCAACCTCTGCCCTCATCCACCCTTCTTTGTCTAAATCCAACACTGGAAAAGGCAAGAGCAGCCCATGAGTGGCCACACAAGACAGATCAGATGATTGCTCTATAATAAATAATAGCAAGCTGCTCTAACTAGGTCCAAAGCAGAGCACTGTTGTTCCAAAAGAAATGGAAAAAGCATATAAAATTGTTTGACAGTTACTTATGTGTTAGATTAAGACCCATAGTCCTTATGGAGCTGGAGGGGGTTCACTTAGGACAATAACACCAAATTTCATTCTGGCAAAAATTCCATTCATTTCATCTGATCAGTTAAATTTTTCAGTTCAGGATAAACATCTTAATTTACAGCAGCAGCTACAGGAACAATGCCTAGGATTATTTTCGTACACCTATCAATATCCTCTGCTTCAAAAAATATTTAGAAACATATATGTGACTTTATTGTAGCAACAAACAAGCTAAATAGCCATATTTATATTGTCTAAAAACAACTGTGTTTATGAAAGCCCACATATTAACCAGGATAAATGGATGGAATTGTTTACCATTCCAACCACATGCAAAGCATAAAGCTAGAGGCCAAGACAGAAATGAAAGGCAGAGGACTTCTTAAGGCATTTACAAGCTCTCAGAATTAAGGTTTAACTGCTGTGTAAAACGATTTGGGTAAGAGCAAGGCAGATAATGGAAATCTTCTACTTTTAGCAGCCCTTTGTTTTTCACTTCAATAAAAAGTTATCCCACCGACTAGGCCAGACCCCCACAGTAGTTTGTGAGATGGCTGTTGTTGAATATTCTTCAGTCTGATGGCTGTGATGGTGCCAGGAACCCCCATGGAAAAATTCCTTGTAGGAGGTGCAGGTCAAGGCCTTAAAGCAATATAATCCACTCTGGATTCCTTCAGGTTTTAAAGTATGCAAGTGACTTCACAATGACTAAATCTATGCTTTGCCTGGTATTTTTTCAAGTAGTCCTGCATCTTTGTAGTTCAAACTGAAACAAACATACTTAGTGAGACCAGAAAATATTTGCCAGAAATTCTAATGGCAAGTGTTAAAACACTCTGAACTGATTAAATGCTTAGCTGCTTTACTCTTAGGCCACAGAAATCACCCTAGTGCTTGACTTCCATCTTCCAGGAAGATTCAAGATAAAAAATTCAAGGAAGAAAAATCAGATAAGATACTGAAACTTAAGGGAATATTTGGGATCTTCAGTACTGAAAGAAATCATGTCTGTTGGATTCCTGAATTGTTCAAATTTTATCACATTTGTGTGAGTAGAAAACATGAAGAATTTATCCATCTCTAACAAACTCTGTGCAGTGCACAGTAAACTAAAGATTCATCTGTATTCTTTTCAGCTTCATGAAAGATCATTAAAAAGGCTTTTAAAAATATTCACAATTGTAAGCAAAAGTAAAAGCTTGAATCCATGATAATTTAAATCAGCACTTGCTGATATAAAATTTTCTGATTTTCTAAGCTTTTGTGGCTCTACATGGCACATTGGTGCTATGTAAGGATGGCATAGCTTTGTGGAAAAAAACAGGATATACACCTTTCACTTAAATATTATTGTCAAGTACTTAATGATAATAACAACATATATACACTTATATAAATGTTCAAGTGGAGAAAACTATTTGCTTCAAATTGCTGAAAGATAAAAGTTATCTGTCAGAAATAAAGAGGTTGATTGGGTAATGTCAATAATCCTCCTCATTCCTTATGGACTGAGGCAACTCTTCTGGTCAATACTGAGAACTGCAGACTCTTACGAAGATATATTGGGCTTTTATAACTGCTTAAGTAATTCCATTTATACCAAAAGAATAACACTGATAATGTACCCTGTCTAAATACAAGATGCCAAACGTCCCCAGCCCCCTGATTAAAGCCTATTTTCAGAATTACACATGCTTTTACAGACATCTGCCTTCAGTGTAGCATTCCTTGACTAGCAGTCAAAAAACTAACATGGTCCCTGTACAGCTGGTGTTGTAGTTGCAAACTAGCTATAGTACTGAATCCTCATAAGGGTAAGGAACATAACATTGGTGTGTAAGGGAGCATCACTGGTTGGAGATTGGTGGAGGCAGCACAGCAGGATGGGAACAGACTTATGGCCATGAATGCTGACATGCACCCTGAAACTGAACAAGGAGTGAAGTCACAGCTTGGAAGCATAATAGGAGCATAATAGGTAAAAAAGTCTTGGTCTGCCCCTTATGACATTTAATGAGAATGAGTTCTGCCATGCTCACTTGTACAGAGGTCTGGATTCTGGCAAACCACCTTCTGGATGAAGGTGGTTTGAAAAACTGGTTATTAAAGCATCATTTGGAAGCTTGATTCCTCCTGGAATCCAGAAATCTCCTCCTGACCCTGGCTGATAGCAACTCAATGGACATCCTGGCTTGAAATGGCCATGAAGGTTTTTTGCTAATTTTTTAGCAGGTAATGCAATATGAAAGCAAGAGCTCCAAGACTGTCTGATTAGAGCAGGGGTGCCAGGACAGTAAGCCTGGTGCGAAAGTTTACACTCGGCAGTTAATAAAAGCAATTGGCCATCTCTGGCAGCATATGTTTCCTTAAAGGTATATAAACAAGATTTTAGCAGAGTCATCCAGTTCAGACTTTCCAGCTTTCTTGCATGCGGCAAAACCAGATGTGACAAAAATAACATAGCAAATCACTCTTTTGGGAGCCTACATTATCAAACTGTGTGGAATAGAAATATTAATTTTTCTGTGTAAAATTAGAAAAAGGTCAGTACATTTTAAATGTGTCTTAAATGCATTCTCATTGTAATGAGTCGCAGTGTTTTGGTGTTTCATGGCATAGGTTCATTGTCAAAGGGCTTTTAGGTAGCTATCATCCACTCAGATGGATTTGCCACTTAAACAGATGACAACTAGAAAATAGTTATTCTCACCTTTCCTATTATAGATTCTATTAATATTCCCTGAAATAATTAGATTTAGTGGTGTTTCAAGAAGAAACTGATCCTTTCTTCATTAATCTATTGCCAAATCATTGATGTTCTAGAATTCACATGAATTCACATCGCAACTGGCCTGAGGCTGTTACCTAAAAAACCAAAACCAATCAACTATCCAACCAAACACAAAAATTACCGAACTTACACGAGAACCTAAGGCATGTGATTTGAATAATGAGGCACTTACTGTGATAATCTGAAAACAAAACTTGCTTAGTATTCCTGATAAGTGATTTTCAGTTGAAAGCCAAAACTTTCTGTGTTCTGTCTCCAGGATAGTTTGTTAGAGAAAGGTCCTATTTAATTTTTACATTACATTTATGATAGATTCTTTTTCAATAATCTGCAGTTAATAATCAGTATTTGACACTTCTAATGAAGAACTTTTTGATTAGAAGATCCTAGGAACTCTATATGATCTCAGGATTATTTTTCAAGAACTCTTCAAAAAGGTGTCTTTCTAGCCTGTTTCCAATTATATCACTGCTTCTGGCCAGTCATGAATGAAAGTACTAGCAGAATTTCCTCTTGAATCTTGGTACACTGGGATTTCAGCTTTTTCAGAGCTTAGATGTGTATTGCCAATAGCCTGGCATTACAAAAATATTTTCATAAATTCACCTTTTAGTGATTATAATAGAAAAATACAACAAAGCCTGAAGAATTCCATGTCTTTCCATGTCCAGGGACATGTCTCATTTTATCCAGAAGTTTTTTATGTCAGAACTGTAAGCTCTAAAATCTCCATTCAGTTGTTTGTTGATAACATCACAGATATTGCTAAAACATTCCATTCATTTCCAGCATTTGTCAGTAGCATATCAGTGGCATGCATGAGTGCTTCTAATCCATCAAAATTCTTTGGAATGCAAACTGTTCCACTTCAAATACAAACCCTGAAGAACTAAGGTCTACAGTTACACATTTCCCAGAATTTTAATCTGCCTCTAGACACAAAAGTAAGGTATTCTAATGGAGAAAAAGTTTTTTTCTGTTATTTTTTAATAGTTGCCAATAACTTACTGCACTGCAAGGAGAAAATTATTCAAAGGCAAGGAGAAAAATACTGAAAAAGTAGTGCTATGCAAACCATACAATCACTTTACTGTGAGGCATGTCTGAGCCACAGATGCTTTAAAGTACTCAAAATTAGTCAAGATTATCCATATGAGTTTTTGGTCTTGTTTTTTACAACTGCCTTAAAAATATTATTTTATTGTTGATGAAAGAAATGGTGTTGTACCAATTTTGTAACATTGAATGCCCATTTCCCCATTTACCTTGATTTTTCACTACTCCTGTGCCAAAATGAAAGGTAAGTATTATGACAAGTGTATACTTGTTGAGCATGTTTGGGGATATGATATCCTGTGCTATGATATGATATGGTGTTTTTGTCTTCTAATGTAATTCCTACATATTAAAATATATGTGTTCTTTGTGTTACTACCATATACAGTGATGTATGAGTAAATACAGAGTTTAAATCCCTGGAGAAAGGTGTAGCTTTTAAAACTATTGGTAAGTGAAAGGTCTTCATTCAAGGATGCTAACACATTTCTAAGTATACTGGGCTGCTTTGAACACTTGCTAAGGATTCTGTACCCAAGAATGAAGACAAAACTAAACCATTTTGACTGCTATTTTTAGAAACTGAAAAGGACAGCAGCTCTGCAATAAATAAAGTAGAGCCAACCACAGCTTTTGGTATCCCCCTCAATCAGGTATATGTCAATCTGTCAGACTGTATCAGGTACCTCCAAATCTCTCAGTGCATTCAATGTTATTAACACTTTGCTGTCTTATCTCTCCTCATCCACTCCCACGCAAATATACTCTCCAATTAGGTTTTCTATCACCAAGGAAAAATTAGGATATTTCACCACTTGTAAGCAGAGTGACCTGGGGGATATTTAGGACAATACACTAATGTTGCCACAGCAATCTGAATGGAGAAAACCTGAGACATATTGACTGGGTCTCTAAGCATCATACACTGGCATAACCAACATGAATGACAAAACAGCTCTCAGACATCTAGCAGTTCCTAAGTCTGCTGAAGTTTTCCCAAATGGAAACCATTTCCTTTTCAACATAGGTTGTGGAAACATTTAGATATAAAATCATGCCTCTTGAAGAACACACATCATCTGCTTCTAACTTTGAGCAGGGATATGCTCTGTAGATAGAAAGTATTTACCTTTTGACTCTAATAAGTTTTGCTGCACAGACAGGAAAATAAAAGAGAATGTACCTTCTTTATAAAATAGTGTCGGGTATATGATTGAATTCACAATCTCAAATACACTGTTTTTCCTGAAACTGCCTTTAAGTGTGGAGCTGCTGTTCAGCAGCAAGATTGAAGGGCAATTCTTCAATTTCACAAAAGCAGAAAAAGCAAAGAATAGTTGGGGTTTGTTTCAGCTTGGTATGTTTTGTGGGTGGGGTTCTGCAGCTTAGCGTGGGTGTGGTTAATTGTATTAGTTGCAGTAGTCTTCTGTGGCAGCATCTTGGAGGTCCCCAAATTCATCTGGCTAATGAACGTTCATATCCTACCACTCAGAGTACAAAGTGGTTAACCACAAAGTTACACCCCTCCATAATTGGCTCTGCTTTCTAAGTTCTTATTTATAAGAACTGTTGCAGTTTATCAATGGTATTCTCGAGCTCTCTGCTCCCACTGAGACCCTCCCAAACCACACACCGCTTTCTCACGCTCTCCTTTCCCACTGGGGCAGGAGGGACTTGGGAATTGGAGGCACAGGAGGCGAAGATCACAGGTTAAGATAAACTACAGGTTACGATAAGCTGGAAACAGCAATGAGATAAGAAAACAAACAGTTCCAGTTATTAGTTTTAAAAGTAACAAAAAAAGAGGTTCATTCACATACAAAAATGGTCACCACAGACCTTGACATAATGAACAAAGGTGGACAGCCTCTCACCCACCTCATATGTTTTTTCTACTGGAAGCCCTACTCTTCTTCCCCAGAGTCAGAGACCCCCTTCCCCTGACCCCAGTAATGATGTGAGGTGGTATAGAATGACATCTGGGTCCTCGTCATGCACTCTGAGACATTCCACCCTCCCAGCTACTGCAAAAAATCGACCCTGTCCAGGCCAAAACACACAAACTTCCTATGTTTCAGTATTGCTTTAGAGAGTGTGTTTTCAAGTCTCTGTATGCCTAAGAAGTCATATTACTCAAAATACTGAACTTAAATTCCTCACTTTTGAAAAAACCATGTAAAAATAAAATTTCGGCAAAAGCAAAGACTGAATTAAGTTTTTAAGTGTAAAATGTCACTGTTATTTCAATGCTGCTTATAGAGATTTCAGTGTAAAAACAAATGAGGTACTGGAAGGTACATCTGTTTCTGTAGTAACTATGTTGAAACTTTTTGGTGACTCATGATGTCTTTATTTTATTTCATGTTCTATTTTTGTTAAAATATCTTGCTAATGATTCCTTCATAGGTGAATGTGAAGACCTTTGGTTTGCCACATAATTAACCTGGAAGAATTCTAAGCTTTGTCATGGTATTGTCACCTACTCAGTATCCCACCCTGCAAGTGCCCAAGCATATTTATAAATCACTTGCTTCCTGACAAAAAAGAAAAATCCCAGTGATTCACCAACAAACATGCAACTTGGTCTGCTAAAATGGTGGCATGGTATGACTTTGTTTTGGTGTTACTCTCTACTGTAGTACTGGAGTACTTTCTAAATGCCCCAGCCCATGTCCTCCTGGAACTTCCAGTCAAAACTTGGGAGTAAGGCCCAATAAACTCAACTATTACTTTATTTAATTATGACTTATTTTATTTAATAGAAATCAATAAATCCGTTGCAAAGGAGGACAAGTATTTTGTCCAAAACACTGTTTACTTAGTTGCTTCTCAAAAGTGACTTGAGATCTGATTAGATATACAGATGGAATGAATGTCACATAAACAAATACACTTACTCCTGAAAAATAAAAGATGGTGCAAGCTATTGAAAAGGCTTTGTGTTTTCCTAAGTTTACTTATCAGACATAATTACTCATTTCCTCTGTTGGTTTTTTGTCAAAAAATTCCCTATAACCTCTCTTTGATGGAATCAAGATCTACTCAGTTTCCCAGGACTTTTCCTATTGTTGTCCATCCAGAGAAGAGAACCAGGGCATTGCAATTCAGGAAATAAATCAGAGTGATCAGTTTGCAGGAAGGCATGTTTTATGCAGGTTTCTGATTATTAATGTCTTTACCTTTCAACTACGAAAACACATTTCAGGAGAAGAAAAAAATTTATAGATGAGGAATGAGTTATGTCAGACTGATAATAACAGGTGATTATTCCACTTCAGACATCAAATGCATGTCCTACAATGTATGAAAGTAAGGAATCACAACAGAATTTTTAAATTCAGAACAATATCACTCTTTACATACTCTAGAGTGTCCAGAAGAAACTGCAGATATATCCTTACAGAGAAAGTGCTGAGAGGTTAATGTTATGACTTACATCTGAAATCTGAGGGAAAAAAGCTTGAGCACTACACTTATGCCACTAGGTTAGCAGTAGAGTTTGTGATTCTCTCACCACAAGTTCATATCTGTGTCTAAGGCATGAGATCAACCATCTCCCTGGGGAAATGCCTATTTAGAATATAAACCAATATACCTGAAAATACATTTCCTATGACATTGTTCGTAAAATCTAAGCTAAAGGAACATGTCTGGAGGATCTAAGAGCAAAGAGGAACGCAGCTAACACTGCAACATTCAGTTGCAGTGCTAGCAGAATTCCACCACCACACCGAGTTCCACCTTTCACAAGAACTTCTAGGGATTTAAGCCCAAGGTTACATGTGTGTCTTCTAGAGGGAGCATATCTTATGGGAAAACTTTCCTGGCAATTTGGAGGGAAGAAGACACAGCTGATGTCATTGCTTCAAAAAGCATATAAAGGGTTCAGCTGTAGAATTTCATATTAAAATCCTGGAATGTAGGTGTAATAGCTAGTGGATTAGTGAACTGAGCATGTGATAATCTAATGCTGGGATTAGGCCTTTATGGATTGCTGGGAGCACAGCAGCAGCACAGAAGTGCTCTGCATGTCCTCCCTTTTCATAAAGCCAAAATGTTTATACAAAAATGGCAAATCACCCTGTGGGCCAATTTGCAAGTCTACTCCTACTTAATTCTGGAAGGCCTTTCAACTTGCCTGCTGAGATGCTTTGCACCAGTTCTGACTTCCACAAGTACTTCAAGGTTAACTCCATATGGATGATACTAAATAGATGCTTGAGGCCTGAAGCATCAACCTGGAACACAAATTTTGGTTTTTTCCTTCTTCCTGTAGAACTGCAGATTGGAGCCTTTTTCCTTGTAACTTGACCTCTCACTGCAGCTTTTCTGGACGATGCCCTTCTTCCAGCATGCAGAGCTGAAAGATGGTGAAATCAATTGGCCTTTATTGTTCAAGCAAGGTCAGCCTGATCTGTGCACTGCTGCTGGCAGGGAAGCTCTTGTCTTTCAAATGGCACCAGTATGGAGTTTTTCAGGGAGTGGTAGGTGAACAGCACTCACCTTTCAGGTGGGATTTACTGGCTGTCTCCTGGAGACCAGCAGGTGTGGGGGCTCCTGAGCGGGGAGGACAGAGCCAGAAGCAGGGCTGTGCCACCGCAAGAGCTAGGAAGCAAAAGGGCAGCCCCAGCTCAAGGCACAGCTGAAAATCAGCTCCCAGAGGACAGGAGGGGCTTTGGCCACTGCCTCCTTGTAGGGCATCTGGAAGGCCCTGGCACTAGGGAACACAGTCGTCCTATGAGCTGGCCCCAGGTTCCAGTGGCCAAAACTCCTGGAGAGACATGATGTTTCCAGGCTCTGACATGAAGTACAAGAGGTATAAAACCCATGGGCCCAGTCTTTCCACTATACAGCAGAAACAGTGGCATCTCAATCCTCAGTTCAGACTTCCTCTTAAAATCCATTTATATTTCAAAAATTATTCTGTGTGCTCACATACAGATTTTAAATATCGTGATGTTACCAATCAGACTCTAGACTTCTTGGGAAACCTTTGTGGTCTTTGATATAAATCAGATATTAATAATATTTGTTTTGGGCTAAGATATAAAATCAGTAATGAAGACAATTTCTTTCTTAATGCTTAGGATCTTTTTAACTTTGAATGTTCCAGGGAATAAAAAAGTGCTTTTAAATTCCCAACCTCCTTTTGCTTCCTTGAATAATTTGTGAGAAATATAATAAACAGAAAAGGAACAAGGAGTAGTTTCTAAGGCTTTAAGCATTCAGAAGCATAACTTGCCTTACCATGTCCTGCCCATTGCAAAAAGATTGGAAAAGAAGTTGCTGCCTTTGGCTTGAATGCAGTCAGGACAAAATCAAATCAGTGAAGATAAGGGAGAACCCCCTTCTTGTACTAATAAGCACATGAAATAGCTCACAAAGCCTTGTAGTAAGGAAGAGTCGGACTACTGCCTAACAAGAGTTCATACAGACCTTGACTACGGATCGTTAAGTGTCTTAAATACAGAGAAGATTTCAAATACTGTGGCATATGGCAGCAGAACTCTTCAGCAGAAGCTCCAGTAGTTTGCAGTCCATGAGAGTACATACTTATACAAAGTTCACAGTTTACTGCACATGGTCAGGACAATCCCAAACACAGATACAGGCTGAGTGGAGAATAGATCCAGACTAGCCCTGATATGAATGAACTGGGGGGATGTTTGCAGAAAAAAGCTCAATGACTCAGGTCTGCATACTTGCATCCCAGAAGGCCAACTGTATCCTGGCCCACACCAAAAAGAGGCATAAGCAGCAGGTCGAGGGAGGTGATTCTGCCCCTCTACTCCGCTCTTCTGAGAATCCCTCTGGACTGGTGAGAAGGAAAGATATAGACCTATTGGAAGGAGTCCAGAGGAGAAGCACTAAGCTGATCATATGGCTGGAAGATCTCTCCTATGACAACAGGCTGTTCAGCCTACAGAAGAAAAGGTTGCAGAGAGACATTATAGGAGCCTTCCAGTACTTGAAGGGGACTTACAAGAAGGCTGAAGAGGGACTTTTCACAGGTGCATGTAAAGGGGGGAGAGGAAAAGGGAGAATGACTTTAAAAGGGTAGCTTTAGATTAGACATTAGGAAGACTTTCTTTGAAGCGAGGATGTTGAGGCACAGGAACAAGTTGCCCAGAGAGGTTGTGAATGCCCCATCCTTGGAGGTGTTGAAGACCAGGCTGGATGGGGCTCTGAGCAACCTGGTCTGGTAGAAAGTGCCCTGCTCACAGCAGAATTGTTCAAGCTCAATTATTTTTAAGGTCCCTTCCAACCCAAACCATTCTGTTTCTATGATTCTGGCACATGGGACATTGGCTGAGTTACAAGATAAACACAGCCCTCCAGAGCCCTACTCAATATCTTCTAAATGGAGATGAGAAATTATATTAGAAGGAAAATTATGTTGCAGGCAAGACTTAGCAACTCTGCTTATATGTAAGTGACTTCTGACGACTTGTATAAATATGAGCTCTTTGCTTATTGCACTGCAGAACTTTAAATGGTCTTGCATTGTGACCCAAAAATGGTGATTCTTTGCATCTGTTGTGCATTTAGATTTCAAGGATCTGCAGGAAAATAAAAATGTCAGTTTTTATCTTGTGCACCATATGGTTCAGGCATTTTAGATCTGGCAGCTTAATCTCACAGATTTAGTCTGGCGGTTTAGTCTCACTGTGTTGTTTTTCATTTTTTAAAACAAACCCCTCCCCTTTAATACATAGCACAATGCTAAATTAAAACCCCCATGTAGTATGTATCTAGTATGGTCTGGCTTATAAATGTTGTCACAGTGATGTGTGCTGGAGGACTTCTGGGTTTTTAGACAGAAGACAGCCATAATTCATAGGAAGAGATCATAACATTAGGGATACATCTCAACACAGTGCTATATGAGTCTCCTCAGTCAACAACATCCCCTCTTTAAATGTAAATTCTTGGGAGCTCAGATGCTTTTGTATTATTCATTCAGACATGGCTTTGCACAACAGACACTGATCGACACAGGGTGCCATGAAATCAGAAATTACAATGATTTTAGACTTTCATCTCAGATGGCTTCAGGGTCTTTTTTTTCCCCTTAGAAAGCACACTCTATTGTGGTACAACTTTGCCATTTAGGATATTAGTTGATGCAAAGGGATGTGTATTCATCTGAGAAAGATCCAGCTGGGAAGAGTTTTAATGCTTTGTTGTGACTGAAACTGTAAGCTCTATAGACTAGAAAGGTGGAGATGATTGCTTAAATATTGTTTACTTAGATACTTAGATGTTTGCTTTTCTTCATATTATTACACAGTTATATTACAGAGACCACTTTTCTCTGACTTGCAGCAGTAACAAAGGCCAAAAGAACTTACTCTTTCTGTGCCTCTTCATTCAAGCCCATAGCTAAATGCAAATATGAAATTGTAGTCTGCTGCTTATTAGCTGATGTAGTAAACTCACTGTCTTTGTAGTATGACTTGTTTATAATTCCTAAGGTTGGTTTTGTAGTACTGTACACGGTAAAAATTCTGTTTATGGTAGCTGTATAACAAATTTACAGTCCACTATGTGTTGAACAGTTTAATATGGAGTTTGTTTCCAATGTAGTTATTACCATCACTTACAATTACATCATTTGCATTTTACAAAACAGTAAATAAAATTATTTCCAAGTCTAAAAACACAGTCGGAGAAGTGTTAGAATGAAGCAATCTAAATTATATTGACCAGAGTATTTACATGCAACCAGAGAGTTGGAATATCATCTTTAAAAAGTAAGAATTGTTCTACAATAAGATCTTCAGTCCCTCTAATCCATCTTTCCATTTCATAGTCTGACCAGCACCGGATGCTTCAGAAGAATGTGTAAGAGTGTTACAGGAGTGGCAATAGAATGAAAGTCCTGTATTTGTCTAAGTTCTGGTAGCTAAAATTCAGTTTAACTTCTAGAGTCTCTGTCTAACAAGCCTGTTCCTTTCTAAGTGCTTACAGCTGCAATAACTCTAAATTTTGAGACTGTAGTCAGCTATTTTCTTTTCACACTTGCTAGATTATTGTTCTTGATTACTGGCTGTGATGATGAATTCCATGGGCTCAATACACTACACCTCTGGAAAAGTACAGCTTTTATCAGTTAGGAATTTCATACTTTCTTGCAAAATTGAATAGCTCAAGTTTTGCTAGAGAAATCATATCTTCTTGAATCCTGATCTAATATACTTCACTGAGCATTTTAAACATGTATGCATTAAAACATCACCTCTTATTTACTCCCCTTCTCTGGTAAGATGTGTTTTCTACATTTGTTAGAAGAAGCACCCCATTAAAAGTGGTTAATGTCTTAACCACTTGCATACTTTCTTAACACCTGACAAAGACTGTGGTAGAAAATGCTTAAACTATTGTTACATACAGACGGAGGTAAGCCACTATACACCTCTGTGCTATATTCCATATTGATCAGCATACACTTTTCTCTTGAACAGTGATCTTCATTTTGCTTTGTGTTTTGTTGCTTGATGGCTATTTTTGCAATAGGTTCATACTGAATTGGCCTTACAGATGCCCTACTCCTTCACCCACAACCTTAAAGAACTCAATAAAATATGCAAGTCAAATGTTTTCCTCCATTGAACAACAGATGGTGCACTTGTTTAGATTAGATGCTGTCTGCCACCTGCCTACTACAGAGGTAAGGTGATGGACTCTCAGTATGTGAACCTGAGCCTTGTTTGAGCGTTTCAGTTTAAAGATCGACCAGGGCTCAACACAACAAATAAATTCAGGGAAGCAAAAGTGGTGTCTTACTCTGCTTTTCAGCCTTAGGAAATAAAATTGAGAGCTTGCTTTCTGAGGAGCTCCTGTTTCAAAAACCTCCACTACCTTCCAGTCCATCTGAAACCACTCTGACTTGAAAAGCTGGTAAGGTCTGACAGTTCTGTCAATAGAAACATGGAGCCTCTTTCCTCCACAGTGTGGAAGAAGGGACTATGCTAGTACACTTCTGCAGTAACTTGGCTCTCTTTCTTCTGCAAAATAGTAAGATGTACTTACGTTCCATCACAAAGCAGATGTTTGAGACAATTCATGCTAAGAAAAGGGTCTAAGCGTGTGTTTAACTCTTAATATCTTTTCTTGCCTCATTTTTAAATTGTGAACTCTGTCAAGCTTTTCAAATTGCATATTAAAAAATAAATCAGACCTGCACAGCCCCTTAGTTTAAAAGCCTCATCAATTTGTCATCTTGGATTTCATGTCCATTAATCTTAACACTGAAACATGTTACGTTCAGAACAATCAATGAAGTGTCCCGTCTATAAGAGAGTAATAGCTTCTAGAAATCTGAGGTCACTATTATAGACAGTGGTTGCTACAAACTAATAGAAACTAAATGGAATGGGAACAAGAAGCCCAGAAGAACCGATAGGAAAAGGACAAAACAATTTAAAAATAATCTATTTTCAGGTAAAAAGTAGAAATTAAATAGTGTAAGTAATAGAGAAAAATCATAGTGAGTAATTGCAGAGTAACAGACATACAATTGAAAGAAATCATGAAATACAGACACTCAAAAGAACAGTGTGCACACCTCTTGCAAGTGCTCATTCTTTATATTTTAGGCTTTTTTGTCACTGGCAATAAATCAGATTTACAATGTATTCCAACAAAAAGTCATCCCAGACATCTCTCAGGATGGTGAAATTCTTTAGCATACTGTTTTGTTCAGCATTAACATTGTATTAAACTTTGTGCATATGAACTACAGTGAACTTAATTGCAACTGAAGTCACCTTTACCTACTAAGGAAATGAGGTGAGCTTTTTCTCATATAAATATATCTCAGACCTGCTCCAGAAGCAGAACTACCATGGGTGAGACAAGTCAGTGATGAAAAATAATCAATCCTTACAATTTATGACTACTTGCTAAAGGATCATATTACAGGTAGCTCAACAGCCAGTAATTCTAAAAAAGTACTACAAATAACCAGAAGAGTGAGTACTTTTAGTCTTTCCTTATTTAACAATGAATGCAGCTGGCGTCCCATTTGCAGGAGGGGGGCAATCACAGTTTGGGACTTGGATTTTTATCAGTGATCAGGTGATGATGAGGATGAAATGAATGAGTGATCTAACAAGAGAGGTGTTGTCTCTGTTGATTGTGCACTTCCGCAGTTACAGAAAAAGATTCCTACCAACGTACATAGTATTTAGAAGCCTAGTTGCTGTTCAGCATCAGTACTAATTATATTTTTAATTATATTTTTAATAGGCATCTGAGCCTCAGAAGTTTAATTTCTATCAAAAATCTAACCATGATTGGCCTCCTACATCCCACCAGTGCCCTTGGAGAATCTCCTTTGGAGTCTGAAAACGGCAATTTTACACTTAGAATATTGCCCATAAATTGCACAGAATTACACAGTGATGCACTTATCTCTTATGCATTATCAACTAATAATATTACTTCATAGCTTTTTCTAGCTAGGATCCCTTACAATGAACCTGTAATATGGGAATTCCCTTCGGTTTTCATTAATTCAATACAATTCTTGACTTGCAGATTCAGCAAGGTTTTGTATTGTAGTTTAACTGGCCTTGCAGGTCAAGAGCATTGATTTGTTCCACTTGGATAAAGACAAGAACACTGCAAGAGCAGGTTTTGTGTTCGGAGGTTGCTGACCTCCAGTCAAAGGCTAGCATGCAAGGAGGCATTATTCCTGTCATAACTCAGGGGAAAAAAAAGGCAATTGACCAATATGCATGAAATGGTCTGTCTCATTTTATTATGTTCATTAGGAGAAGTTACAGAGTTAGTAGAAGTATTCATAAACACTCTGAAGCAGTGTAACAGGCAGAATGTGCAAATAATACACATAAATAGCAGTATGCACAATAGAAATTAATTTCCAGCTGTGAAAAGCCTGACAAGTGTTTACACCTGGTAAAGAAAGCATCTTGAGATCTTTTAATATCTCACAATATGAATAACTATATCAGGTGCAGTTGGCTCTGTATAAACTACACATCAAATTCCTTCACACTTCAGAAGACTGATACTCTTCTAAAGAGTAAACCAGTAGATATTGAACCTGATTCGCTGACTCTTTCCTTATTTTCTGTGGAAGGCGGAGTTGTAAATAATATTAGTTTGCTTAATCCTTTTTTATTGCAAGGACTTTAATACATTTGCCTAACACTGAATCAGAGTCTGTGTTCTTCCAGTGATGTGAGGCTGTCCCACATTTGTGCCTTCAGAGAAGCAGCAGAGAACACTTTCTCCCTGCTCTTCTCAGCTTCACCTGAGGTGTCATCTAGGAATTATTTTACTATTTATCTAGGAATAAGTTTTACTATTTTACTCTAAGATCTAGTCTCACACTAAGTACAGAAACAAACAAAAGAGTAATCATGCCAAACAGCGTCTGGAACATGCTTACAACACAGTTATATCTGACTATGTCAAGGGGGTTTATATCGTATATGTCTCTATATAGGAGGGAGATATGTCTGTATGTTTTATATGGGATAAGTCCTTTGTGGAGAAGGACCTGGGTGTACTTTTGGATGAAAAACCAAATATGAGCTGACAATGTGCACTTGCAACCCAGATCAAGCTCATCCTGGGCTGCATCCAAAGCAGTGTGGGCAGGAGGGAAAGGGCGGGGATTCTGCCCCTCTACGCTGCTCTGTGAGACCTCACCTGGAACCCTGTACCCAGCTCTGGGGTCCCCAGCAGAGGAAGGACATCAACCTGTTAGAACAGGTCCAGAGGAGGGTCACTAAGATATTTAGATGGCTGGAGCATCTCTCCTGCAAGGGAAGACTGACAGAGCTGGAGTTTTTCAGCCTGGAGAAGGCTCCAGGGAGCCTCCACTGCAGTCTTCAGCAGTTAAGTGGAGTTTTTAAAAAAAAGACGTAGAGTAACTTTATACATGGACAGATAGTTATAGGACAAGGTGGGACAGTTTTAAAGTAAAAGAGCAGAGATTAGAAACAATATTAGGAAAAAGTTATTTTTTGTGAGGGTGGTTGAGGCATTGGAGCACGTTGTCCGGAGAAATTGTGGATATCCCATCCCTAACAATGTTCAAGGCCAGGCTGGATGGGGCCTTGAACAACCTGGTCTAGTGGAAGAGGTCCCTGCACATGGCATGGGCATTGGAACTAGATGATAAAGTTCCTTCCAACTCAAAGCATTCCACAATTCTACGTCTCTATACTGGAAGTATAAGTCTGAATAAAGAAGAATTTCCAAGCCAATTTTAACCTACAGAGACCAACACAACAACTAGTACACAGGTCTATCAGGAACCTTGAACATATTTTTAATTTCTAGCATGGGCTCAGGTTTTAGCTGTTAGGTTCTGACACATTTTCTTCCCATCAGAAAACCCAGTGTGAACATTGTGTAAAGTAAAAATACATCCTCTTCTAAAGGTTTGGTTTCCACTTATTGAACTCCACTGATTGTTAATAATCAGCATCAAGACAACCAAAGTTCAGTTCCAGTCTGTTTCAGGAACTGGTTAAAGATGCTGCCTACATCTTGGTCATCTATGGATTATTCTTAAACTATCACAGAACTGAATCTTTTCTCGTTTCTCCCATGCAACTAATTGATACACTCACTTTCCAAGTTTGCTATTTATGGCAAGTTTTGAAACACAGGCTTGCTCTTGTTACCCTGGGATCTAACTGCTGTCACTGTTTACCTGAACTCTCAGATGTGGCAAGGGTTCAGCCTTCTATTTAAAAGGACTGTGTGCCCACAACTCTGGGAATTGAACTCCACCAACATAGCTTTATAGGAAATGTTGGCATGTTTGGCAATTACCTTAGCAATAAATACCTCAGGCCTCCCCTTTGGAAATAGATTTTTCTCCTTCTTTTGTTAGAAAAATCACTACATAAAAGTGCCACCCTGCCGAATATGTTAGTTATGTGTCTATGGGACCAAGACTGTGAAATGCATGGGATTTATAAATACACATTCAGCTGTGTTTAGGACTACCAACGAAGAGAATGGGCTTCACAACACCAGTGGACCTTGACTACAATTTTTTCCCATATAGATTTCAGGAAGCTTTCTAAACAAAAGTGCATCTCTTTTTTTGGCATATGTGTCCTATTTTGTACATTGCAGTTGTGGTCACAGTAGTTCCACTCCTGAAGTAACGAAATCTTGCGTCTCTCATATAGATAGTATTCTGGTCTTTACAATGTTCTGTTAAGAGTGCCCATTTATTTCTACTCTGATCAATTTATTATTTGGGGTCCTGTTTATCAAGATGTTATCATTGCTTTGATTAACCAGCATATAGATTCCTTCTGTTTTCCTGCTGCATGCATGTGGCTGTGTTGGGCAGCTGCTGAAAAGACAGAGGAATGTTGTTTGTGTAAAACACAGAAATTGGGACGTATATTCAATTATTCCACACACTGGCCTTGGAAGTTGTTTAGAAGTTGTTTATGTAAATCTGAAGGATTTAGGTAAGAAAAGTACATTAGAAACATCTGAAAAGGCAGCCTGAGGATAATTGTCTTTATGTGCAAATGGAAAATTTCCAAAACTCAAGATATGAAGATATCTTGTACACCCAGGTTAAGATGTGTATACATCTCTATGCAGAACAGAAGCAAAGGAACAACAGGCTTCAAAAAAAATAAAGTAGGACAGAAGCAAAGAAGGAGGGTTTTGATTTTGAGTGTACTCTGTAGAGTACAAGAATGAAACTGGCTGACCTCAGCTGTTTCAACATAACTTATTTCCATATGGTAAAATAATGCATTGCAGAAATCTCATTATTTATTTCCCCGACTCATCTCTGTTTTTACCCAAAGAGCAATTTCTTATTCAAATGGAAGAATTGTTGTACCATTGCCTTTATTGGTTAGGAACAATAACAAACCTTGTTCCTTAGTTTTCCTCTGGGGGAAGAAACCTCAAAAAATCAAACTTAAGAGGAAATTACAGCTCTGTAATTTTCACACTAATGCAGCAGAGACCCTCATCACTACTCTGTTTAGCTGAGGTTTATAGGCTTCTGTTAAAAAATTAAAGAAAAACACAGAGAAGACCTTAATTGCGAGTAGCCATTTAGTGAACAGTCAGTTTTTAAACTAGGTAAATATTGTTTTTTCCCTTCAGCTATAAAGAAAAAAAGCTTTTATTTTGCAATTTTTAGATCTCAAGATCTAAAAGAGTAGGAGACATTAGGCACACACAATTCATTCTCTTGTCATTCACACTGGGATAATGCAGCATTAGTAACAGAGAGGCTTTCCGTACCTGCAAATTAACTCTTACTTGTTACAGAAGTGTATAGATTAGGCACCCAACTGGTGCAAATCACAGGCTCTATTGGAGCTGCATCAACCTGCAGTCATCAAGAGTCAAAGGAGTTAGTTTTCTAAGTGGTAAAATTACAAGCCAGTCAAACCCATTTCCTTTGCCATTAACCACATTGGAGCAACATTCTTCCCATGTTTGAGAAATTGACAAGAGCTACTGCATGTTTTAACCCCAGCTGGAAATTAAACCCCGTGCAGCTGCTCGAGTCTCTCCAGCCCCTCAGGTGAGAGACACAAAAGGCAAATATCCCAAGTTGAGACAAAAATAGTTCACTGGAAACAGCAATGAAATAAGAAAACACACAGTAACAGCAATAATACTAAGAACTATAGTGTATAAAAGAGGGTGATTATATGAAAAATGCTAGCTGAGTCCAACCTGATGTGATGTGACTGCTGTCAGAACTACCCCACTGCTCCATTAGCCACTTGCTCTCTTGGAAAAGAAACAAAATGGCAATGACCTCCTTGCCTGGCCCCTTTTCTTTTTCCAGCTGATGCCACAACCCTCTTCTTCCCAAAACCCAGAATCCCCTACTTCCACCCCAGCAAGGACACGAGGTGATAGAGAGTAAGAACTCAGACACACACACAGGGCACCAGGCTCCACTCCCTCTCAGCTGCTGTGGAAAATTAACCCTGTCCTTGGCTGATACTAGGACTGCTATCCAAATTACAAAGGTTTTTATGGCATGAGAAAACATATTTTAAAATAACTTCCATGTATTAGATGTTACTTTGATTTTTTTTTTCAAATTAATTACTCTCTAAGAGAAATTAATATCTGTTTTCAGTAAAATTCAGTGTTTTTTTCTCACTGATAGCTAGTTGTCTCTTGGTGATGATGTGTTGAATATATGCAGATTACTTTACAAATTAAGACTGTGCCAAAATAATTCTTCATTTAAAACATGAACTTTGTATGTTTTCTTTGAAATATTTTACTGTCCTACTATTTTCCCTATTGATTCAAAACTACTAAAAGTTAAAGTGTATTGCTTTGATTGATGTATGAGGTTCCATTTCTATTGTGGTTATTAAGGAAATGCTTTGTTAAAGAGCTTGCATTATGTATTTGAAAGACAAATGAAATAATAATTAATGTACACTTGCAGTACCAGATTAATTCCAAACTTAGAAATCTTCTTATTCTTCCCTGAGATACAAGGACATTTCAAGATCAGTGAGTTGAATGATCAGCATCACTGCATTAGTAAGTTACCCTTCAAATAATGAAACTGGGCACAGATAAAATTTCAAGAAAAACAGCACCATGTTGCATGAAACATATCTGCAAACACTATAGCCTTTCACTGACCCCTAGACTTTTATCCATTCCAGTCTAAGCATAAGTGAATTTACAAGCTTGTGTGTTTTCACTAGGTGCAATTCCAGAAAATCTTAATATTCAAAGTCCACCTCCCGCTGACCTCTGCCTGTCAGAGACAATACAATATTCAGGCTACTATCCCAAAAGCTCCTGAAATCAAAGTACAAAATCTTTGCCAGAGGAGAGGGGAGTAAACTATTTAGCCAGCACCTTATCCTCACAGAACATTTGGAGCACTGATGAGCTTATTTTCTCATTCAATCAATGTGCATTTAGTTCCCTATCTGATTTGAAGCTCTATGCTGTTTTAAATTAATCTTCTCCTGATGGTGATTGTAGCTAAATCTTTTCTGAATGGATATAACAAGGATGCCACAGATTAAAGTTGCCTTTAAGGAGATACTCTGATGCTGGCAAAGAGTAAAGACATCAGAATCACTTATTTAATTATTTTTCAGATTAGCTCTCCCCCTTTCCACTCCATTCTATGATTTACAGTGCTATGGGATGGGAAGAGAGATCAAGACTTCGTTCTGCAAGTACAAGAAAGACCATAGGATTGCAAGTCTAAGTATCTTTTACAGCTCAGTTCCGCGGGCTGGAAAATCCTAAGCCATGGTGTTGCAGAAGCTTCCTACATCCCACACTTATTGAAAAGATGACTACCACTTCTCAGACAGCAGCAATGAAATCACTAGAAATTACAGCTCTATGTAATCAAAAAATGGTACTGAGCTGTGAACTGTAAAGATTCAGTGGTGGGAACTGCTCCAACTGCTTCAACCCACCCCATTCAAATACTGGACCCTTTGCCTAGTACAGTTTTGAAATACTGTTTTCCCTCGGCTTACTGAGGTATCTTGAAATTAGGCAAGGTGCATTATTTTATTTCAAATGCTTTGCGTAGAAGTCTCTGTGCTTTCTCTGTCTAATGAAGGTGTAAGAAATGTTTACTTTCAAAAGTAAAACATTTAGGATATTTTTGCCCTGATTAATCAAAGCCCTCATTAAAAATACAACAATTTCAATGGCATAATAGTTAACATATTGAAGTTAAGAATTAAGGCTTCAGTAAGATCTACATGCCAAATCTAGAAACATTTTCTCTCTAAAAAACAGAAGGAGATTTTTACACAGATGTTAAGTAATGGAGGAAAATTACAACAGCTGGAATGTTTTGTATGAACACAGGCTAGATTTCTAGCTCTTCCTGTCTTCTTTCATTTAATTCAGTTCTCATGAGTCATACAGCAAGGTGTCACCAAGTTTTAAACTCTTTTTACATATAAGCATTTTTACAGTTTGATATGTTCTGTTTCAGGTATTCTAAGAAGACAGCTGCACCTATCCACATTTCATATTAACCTCCTAAACGGAGAGGGTTTTGTCATATGTGATTTCTAAAGCATTATGTTAAGGTCTTGCTTTACGGATTACAGGCTATTCATATCCCATTAGCATTCTTAGATCAAATTAAACTGATATTATGGAATGTAAAGTGATATATCTGCAGAGACATGAGTATAATTTATCTGTACCTTGTGATGAAAGGCAGCTGGGATTTTTCTGCAAGCAGAGGCTTAATATTTCTCTCACACAAGTTCTACATTGCTAAAAATTCTCCAGTTTCAGTAGTTATTCCTAGTGTTCATTTGCAGAGGTAACATGGCAGTTGGGTTGTTTTCGTTCTGCAATACAGAAGAAAATAGAATACTGTTTCCACGGTGGAAGTATTAAAACAGTCAAATGAGAAATGCCTGAAATTGTATCCATTTTAAAGATTAGGTGGTTGTTCCTATTAGGTGGTTGCTCATACCTCTTTTACCTTTGAGCTTTTGAACCTCTACCCTCTACCCTCTGGGTAAACCCTCTGGGGAAAATGAGGGGCAGGAAAATTCACAAAAAAAAATATTAAAATCTGAAAATATTTTGCCTCTTCTTAAAAATTTGCCTCATCCTAAATCCAGTATTATTACTATCCCCAGATACACGCTGATAAAAGTTTGATGATGCTGGATTCCTTCAGGAACTTACATGGATTTTGTCTGCCTCACATAAATCCATAAACCATGTAGATGCCATGTATTTATTGATGCCAAGTGACAGCTTTACAACTCTATTAGAGGAACTCAGCACCAGAGATCTTCACTATCTCTCATTTCTGATTATAATTCCTCTCCCATTTGAGACAGCACAGGCTGGTGCTGGCTTCTTATGAAGCAGATAATTCTCCATGTTTTCTGTTCCACATGGTAAGCAATTGGTCCCCTGTGCTATGGAAGTAATATACAGTCTTTGTGTGTGCTTCAGACCTTTTCAGAGGTCCAAAATAAGTGAAGGGGACCTACCAGTGTTTTGTTTGTTTCTTTGTTTATTTTAGCACCTAGCTGACTAAGTCAACCAGTAACTGCTAATGAGAATAAACTCAGGATTTTATTTGTTTCTCAAGACTTCAATAGATACCAACATTCCCATTAGCTCCCAAGAGACACTATCACTTTAACTGATTGAATGTAGAAACCAGAATTTTAAAATTCATTAAGAATATTTTTTGATAATTTCTTTACTCTCATGTCACCACCCGATTCGTGAGCATGCTTTAGAGGTCGAAGTGTATATGGTGAGCAACAAGCAATGTGACACCTAAAAAAGTAATCAGAATTCATCCTATGTGGCATCAATGAATTTTATGGATTTATGTAAGGCAGACAAAAGCCACATAAGTTCCTGAAGGAATCCAGCGTCATCAAAATTGTATCACAACTAAGATATGATCCAGGGGTTAAATGGTCAATTATATGCTTGCAACAGCCCACTGGGAAATTTTCCAGTCAGATATCTAGTCACCATTGCTGAAGCTCAGTGAAATTCACATCATGTCCACAGAATGTAAAATGACTGCAAGAAATCTCATATCTCAAGGCAGCAAAAACAGACTATCTGATCAGGATTGCCCATAGTTTTCTCTGCAGAACCATGTCTTATTTACATTATCCAAACTTGCAGGTGAATTATATCTTTGCTTGATACAAACTTGGTATAAACTGTTGGTTTACGAATTAGTGAACGGGACCCTTTGGGAATCTTCCCTCGGGGGTAAAGGATGACAAGCGGAGCAAACAGAGCTGACAAATCTTTAAGGACCTTGCCTTAGAGTAAAAATGCCCTCTTTCCCATGCATAAGCAGTTGGGTGAGGAGGGCAGGAGACAGGCATGGGTCAGAAAGACCCTCCTAATCAAAGCATAAGAAAGAAATGCACATGCAGTGGAATTAGTGGCACATATGCTGGGAGTAATACCAGGATGATGCCTGGATGTATATGGACTGGATCACATAAGCACAGCTGGAGCTGGATTTGTCAGTGGATGTGAAAAAAATTATTAGGAAGGGCTTCTACAAGCACATCGGCCTAAAAAGGATGATCAAAGAAAATATAACCTCCCTAAAAATAAGACAGGAGAGAAGGTGACGACTGACATGGACACTGTGCAGGGGGCAATTTCCCCTCCATCAGCTGCTGGGAGCTTGGGAGCCCCCCATGAATGCTCTGCCCAGCCCTCAGGGGACCCAGGCCAGGCATGTAGGGGACTTTACTGCTCCAGTTCTAACACCAGGTCAATGCAGAGGAAAAAACCCGCACTGTAAACTCAAATATGATTCGTACTCAAAAATATTTTTCCCCAGTTTTCAATGGTAATCTCTTTTTTCCCCGTCTCTCAAGCCCCCAAGTCTTTAGATGGAGCCTGGGGTGGGGGATGAAATCCCTCTCATTGCTGAAGATCATGTTCAAATCTGCAAGCCTGGAGAAGTTTTTCAATAAGAATGCTTATAAGAAGATAGAGAATTTTTACTAAGGCCTGCTTGTAATGACAGCACAATGAGAAATGGCTTTAAGATTAAGTAGGCTTAGATTAGGCATAAAGAAGAATTTTTTTTAATTATGAATGTGGAGAGATACTGGAACAGGTTGCCCAGAGTAGCTGTGGATATGTCATCCCTGGAAGTGTTCAAGATCAAGGTGTATGAGGCTTTGAACAACATGGTTTAGTGAAATATGTTGATGTTGGACTACATGATCTTTAAAGGTCCCTTCTAACATAAACCATTTTATGATTCTACACTACTATGAGCTTTTATCCTTATAGCAACAGTGCCTTTTATATATGGTTAATAAGGCACATAGGAACAGTCACTAGCCTGTTTAGGGTCATTATGAAATTATTAGGGGAGGCAAATGAAAAATTAGGTCCCTTGCAGCACTGTTGGTCATTCTGGAGATGGTCCCAGCAATGAAGTTATGTTCTTATGTGTTCTCCCAGCTCTTAAATCAGGATTACATATTTAGCTGAAGTGAGCAAATCATCTTAGGTGACTGGTTTCCTCCTTCTTCCCCACTCCAGATACTTGCTTTCTAGTTTTGTTCCAAGACTACCCCATGTAGTTTTCCAGCATAAGCAAATATGCAGCAAATCAGAGAAGGGAACAACAGAGCTGGTAGAAAAATAATCCTTATTTAAATAGATTTTTTTTGTTTGCCACATAGCCAGACACAACCACAAAGGTGGTATTAATTACACAACCTGTCAGTAAGTTCTCAAGAAACTCCTGCAGGCTTTTCAATGGGAGCCTGGATTTCCCTTGCTGGAAATCCTGATGTAATTCCCTCAGAAAGCAAAACATCTGATGTAATATTCACATATACTAGAAAGGAAGTGAATAATTACTGTATATTTCTTATTTATTATGAGTGAAAGCATTCAAAGAAAGCCTGTATTATATAAACCTACATAAAGAAATGGACAGTTTAGAAAATCCTTTGTGTTTTGCATTAGAATCTTGTGCTCTGCTCAACTCATTTCCTAGTTCCCCTCAGTGAGTCATGGGTAATGTATATCTTAAAGTCACATTTACACCAGAACTGGTGTAATCTCTACTAGTCACACAACACCAAGCATTAGCAGTGAAAATGCATCTTCATTCCAGCTCAGCTACTGATTTACAGAATCATAGAAGCTTGGAAAAGACCTTAATATTACAGAGTCAAACTGTTGTAGTGCTGCCAAATCCACCACTAAACCACATCTGAGCACCACGTCTACACATATTTTAAATACCTGAAGAAATTGTGACTCAACCATGTCCCTGGGCAGCCTATTCAAAAACTCAACAACCCTTTCCTTGAAGAAATATTTCCTAATACCCAGTCTAAACCTCCCCCAGCACATGGCAAGAGGCCATTTCCTCCTGTCCTAACTCAGATTATCATCAAAGATTATACCTATCTAAAACATGGACAGCCACTTTCTCTGGAAGAATGTTGCCAAAGGTGTCCTGGGTCTGACCAGGACAATGTTAATTTTTGCAATAACCAGGAGGGAGGTTATTCTATACTACCTCATATCACTGTCGGGATGGGGAGAAAAGACAGTCTTCTGGGGAGAAGGGGTTCCTTCTGGTAGGAAAACATGGTGGGGGAAACCACCTGGTAATTGGTTACTGTTACAGGCTTTCCATGTTAATCCTATATTTTCCTATACATTTTTTTAAATTAATATTGTTGATGTTGCTGTTTGTTTTCTTATCACATTGCTGTTTCTAGTAAATTGCTCTAATCTCAACCTATGATCTCTGCCTTTGGTGCCTCCAGCTGAGGGGGTGGGCAGGAAGGGGAAGTATGTGGTTTTAAGGCAGTATGTGGTTTAGGAATACTAAATTGGGGAATACCATTCCCATGACAAAAGGCTTTAATAAAGTCCAGGCAGACAACATCCACAACATTTTACACATCCACTGAGCAGGTCACTTGTCATAAAAGGAGACCAGGCTGGTCAATCAGGACCGGCCTTTCACAAACTCCTGCTGACTGGGCCTGATTTCCTCGTTGGCTTGCATGTGCTATGTGATGGCACTCAGGATGATCAGCTCTATAACCTTCCCTAGGTTGGAGTCATACCTATAGGCCTACGGTTCCCCGTGTTCTTATTCTGTCACTTCTTATAGATGGATGTCACATTTGCTAACTTCCAGTTACCCAAGACCTTCCTCATTAGCCGTGGCTGCTAGTAAATGCTTGAAAATGGCTTGGTGAGCTCTTCTGATGGCTTCCTCTGTACCCTAGGGTGGCTCCCATCTGACCATAGACCATAGACCCCCATAGACCTGTGTGCATCTAAGTAAAGCAGCAAGTCACCAACTGTGTCTTCCTGGATTATGGGGAATTCATTCTGCCCCTGGTTTCTATCTTCCAGCTCAGAGGACTGAGTACCCTGAGAATAAATGATCTGGCTATTAAAGACTGACACAAAGAAGGCAATAAGTATGCCAGTCTTTTCCTCATTCTTTGCTGCAATGTTTCCCCCAGCGTCCAACAAAGGATTGAAATTCTCCTTGGTCCTCCTTCCATTCTAACAAATTTGTAAAAACTTTTTTTGTAATCTCTTACAGCAGTGGCGAAATCAATTTCTAAATGGGCTTTTACCTTCTAACTTGCTCTCTGCATAACTTAACAATTTCCTTGTAGTTCTCCTAAGTTCCTGCCCCTTCTTCCAAAACTGGTAAATCGTCTTTTTTCCCAAGTTGCTTTGAAACTTCCCTACCCTTTTAAGCCAATTTTCTTCCCCACTATCTCGTCTTTCAGCACATGGGGACAAGTGTACTCTTGTGCCTGTAAGATTTGCTTTTTGAAGAATGTCCAATCTTCCTGGAACCCTTTGTTATTAAGGACTGCCTCCAAGGGATTCTTTCAACCACCATCCTGAACAGGCCAAAGTATGCCCTCCAGAAGTCCAAAGCACGGGTTTTGCTGGCCTCTCTCCTTCTCTGAGAGTCAAAAACTATATTTTTGGGTTGCTGTCCTAAGCTGGCCACCACCTCACCCACCAGTCTAGTTACAACAACATGTCTAGAGGAGCACCTTGCCTGGCTGGCTCCCTCACAAGTTGCATCAGAAAGTTATCTTCCACATACTCCAGGAAACTCCTAGACCGCTTCCTCTGTAATCTGTTGTTTCTGTTTGTTTCTGGCAGAGAGCTGGTGAGTTGAAGTCCCCCACAAGAACAAGGGCCAGCAACCACAGGACTTCTCCTAACTGTTTATAGAATATTTCATCTACCTCTTCATTCTGGTTGGATGGTCTCCAACAGGCTCCCACTAGGATATCTGCCTTGTTTACCTTCCCCCTCATCCTTACCATAAACATTAGAGCTTACTGTTACTATCATTAAGCTCTAGAATATCAAAACACTCTCTAACAAACAGGGCTACCCTACCAATTCTCAGACGTTGTCTATCCCTTCTGAAGCATTACTGCAGCACTTCAGTTGTGCAAATTATCCTACCCTGTTTCCATGATGGCAATGACTTCCATCTCCTCCTGTTTGTTGTCCATGCTGTGTGCATTGGTGTAGATGTAGTTCAGTTGAGCTATCATCCTGTCACTTTGGAGGGGGAAGAAGCCCTAATTCCTATGTGAATATAAAATTAAATCTACGCCATCTTCATCTGGTCTTTCTATATCAGCTACCAGGATATAGCAAAAGAACACCACAGAAAAAAGTAAAAAATTATTTTTCTTAAAGTAACGTTTTTATATTTTTCTTTTTTCTGGCAGGGTAAAGTTTCTGGCATAGTCAGAATTCTCTCAAACACAGTGAGTTGCGTGAATCTAGAAACTCAGCCAGTTTCTCAGTTTAGTTAGAAGAATATGGTGCTGTGCTCTCTGAGTTTGTAACTGTTTTCACTTGGATGTTTTATGTTCTGCTCTCCTGAGTCTCCATAAATAAGACTCTAGAAGCCCATTTACTTCATTTGAGACATTTTAACATAATATTGAACAAAGCATTATCTCCTCAAAGAGAACTGCTACATAATATATTTATGGATTTAAAAACTGATACATGCTCAGATTGTATGGATTTATGTGCTCGAGAAAGAAAGACCTAATGGATCTTATTTATAGTAAGTAGATGAGATTGATACCCTTGTTTATTGACAGCAATAATCTATTAATATTTGAAATACAATTCTATTCCTATTATTTATACATACTGTAGAACATAATTCATTTTTTTTCTGTGATGGTTTATCAGTAATCTTTCCACATTTCTACTAATTACATTTTTACAATGATATCTTTTAAGGCTATACTGTATTTGGCTCCAACTTTAAAATTCATGGGTAACCATAAATTCAGAACTTTAATACAGTGTTTTAATGTTTCTTAAGAGAGCAGAGCAGGTGTAGGTATGGAAAACCTCCAATTCAAAAAAAGCAAATAAGTATGAAGCAAGGAATCAAAGGATTTTAAAGTCATATCAGACTCTCTGTGGGGGTGGGGGGAAGAGTCAAAGTGTATAATATACATTCTAGCTGCAAATATCTCTTTGAGACAAGATACCTTCACCGTTTTTCCATCTTGCTCACCTCAAAGTGCATAACACTAGTATAAAATCAGATCTCCTTGTTGGAGTATCTGTCTTACAGATATGCTCAAGGATTTGTAGCCAGAATCTGGGATGAATGCATCCACATCTAAATTTCCATTCAGATGTGAAAATGAGGCTAGGAAAGGTATATTAACCCCCCTGTTTGACCTGAAAATCTGGAAGACATTATCAGTTCTGTTTCTAAACATGAACAGGATTGTCTAACTGCCACAAAAGCACACAAGAGTTCTTTGATAAGTCCTGTCCAGCTGAGTCTTGCAAGTGCATTTCTTAAACACAGACTCTGACCAAAGTTTGTCCACTGCTCTCTCTCAAAATGCAGGCAAAAGAGGCCACCTCATCTTTTAATAAGCCAGCAAATAAAGCAGTCACATATACAGCAGAGAATGAGTTTGTAAGCCTCCTCTGATGGGATTCACGCCATGAAAATACCCGGCCGACCCTGTTATACATCATCAGAAAAGATATAGAGAAAACTATGAACTGGCATCCCTTTCTCCTACCAGCTTGAACAGTAAGGTATCTATCTCTTTTTGGTCTGAGAAATTTTACAGTTTCTACTCAATCATGATAGGTGCACAGGAGAACAGAACTGAATAGAATTTTTTGGAGATAAGCAAAAAATTGGGGAGCACAGGTTGAAGACTTGTACCAGCAAACCTGTATACATGGAGGAGTGCTTTAAGATCAAGCACTGAGGGGAGCCTAACATTAATATAACCACTACCCACTCCTCAGCTCTTCAAAATAATAAAATGTCACTACATCCCTGCTTTTCAAGTATTTCCTGTTGACTTGTTCAGGTTACAGATTTTCTGGAGCACCGCTCCGAGATACAGTGCCCTTACATAACTATAAAATGAGAAAAGGGCCTACAGTTCAAGGGTTTCTATTTCAGTCCTGCACCACACCTTTGACTTCCAGATGTTTGTATTTATTGGTTTGAATTCTCGATTTTAAGTAGCATCAGGTCAGCTCTTCATAGTACACTCATAGAATATGCCAGGAGCACTAAACTGTCCATCCTTCAAGAACAATGTGATATGAACATTACAGTAGTTACCACCTTATTTCATACTGGGTACAGCATTTAGCTCACTTACAATTTGTCTTTAATGGGATAAGTCTTTCAATTAAAGAGAAAAACTGCAGAGAGACCTTTGCTCTTCACAGATATGCTACTTAAAGATTTGTCTTTTTCCGCACCCCAAGTGCTAGCAACTGCTTTCTTGCTGGAAGTTGCCACCCTTGCAGTGCAGAGTGTGTGAATGATTCTTATTTCACTGCCAGCACACCAGTTGCACTAATTTCAACAATTCATGTAATAGTTTGAATTAACTTAGTTTATTTTGCCTGATCTGAATTAGGAAGCATTTCAGGACTGGTTTAACAAGACATAATAGTGGGAGGTGGAAATTTCAAGCCATCCAAGAAAGATAGCCAGAGGAAGTGAACAATGACATCTTCAGCTGATGCTGCTGCACTCAAAAGGGGACATCTGTCCATAAAATAAAATGCAGTTTCAGAGTCAGTAATACTGGAGCTTTAAACTACTGAATTACCAGATATCATGAATTTGATTTGGAACAGGTGTAGATATATAATTGCATTTTTATCAAATTAACCATAGCAAACATTCCCTGATCCAATAAAAAGTTATGGCAAATAATGTTTGTTCCAAAATAAAATTTGCCTGCAATACCACAGACAAATTGCATTAAAACCACTTTGGGAGCGGAAGGTAAATTTACATTACTTTGGTATGCTTTATCATAGCAGTGCGGCTTTTTTGATCCATATACAAGTACCGCAAATCAAAATGACATCTCATGGAATCGCAGTTTGAGAGAAGCTTGTTCCAGCCTGTTTTGGTTTGGTTTTTTGGTTTGGTATTTTGTTGGGTTTTTTTTTTTCCCTTCTTATTTTAAGAGGATTCATGCTTCCTAGGTTTTGAAGAGATCCCCTTATATGGGAGCAAAGGGAATTTCATACAACAAAAAGGGGAGTGGTGATCCCTGTGTGTCAATGAAACTATGGGATCCATAGGAAAGATTAGGGTACCATTTATAGGAAATTCCTACAGGAATTCCTGCAGGAAAACTTGCAACAACGTTGTGCATACAAAACACTGCCTTACTTCTTAGGTAAGCCCTTGGTAATCAAACATAGTGACATCACTGGGACCAGAGTCACAATGAACAGAATTAGAAGGGTCTCATAACAGGGTGAGGGGCCACAGCCTCACACAAAGAAATTTTTGCACATTGCTTTGATTTTTATATTCTTTTGACTCAATATTCTCAAAGCTTTCTCCTGAAGTTCAAGCCAAGAGCAAATTCCATTGCTGATGTATTTATGAGTTTCACTGTTGATACTTACATATGTAAGTAACACAGTGATTGAGCACTGCTTCAAGAACTTGTTTTTGAAATTACACTAGATTTACGTTAAATATTGTTTGTCTTAACTGTTATCATTAGATTAAAATATGCAGCTGAGGATGAGTTAAAATCAAAGCAATCAAGCCTATTGCTCTTGATGTAGAATGGAAACAAAACCCAGATTAGAATTTTAAATGATCAATGTAAAATTAGAGAAAATTTAGGATGAGCATCTTTTGATGCTGCTGCTGGTTTAGGTCCTCTGTGCAAACTCTAAAGCTAAAACAAAACCCCAAACCAAAACCAAAACCCAAAACTAGAAGCAACACACATAAAAAAGCCCCAAAACTCAAAACATCATCACCACCACCACCACCACTAATTAAAATCACAAAATCAGGAAAAACCCCAAACAAACCACTCACAAAAATTTGCAACCCAAAACCAAAAACCAACCCCCTATAACTTTAAATCTCTAGATTATTTTCTGTTTGTGAAACTGGGAAAGCAAAGAACTAGTTCAGGACTGATATTTGCACCGCAGATATTCCAGCCTCTATTCTCTTAATTGTTTCTCTTTGGGTTGGTTTATTTGTTTTTGTTCTATTATTTGGGTGGTGTGTGTTCAATTATTTATTTATATTATTATTTCTATATTTTCTAGAGGCTCTAAAGAGAATCTGGGCTAGAGTAAATTAAGTAATCCAAGACATTTAAAAACTTGCAGCCATTTTTTATTAGTGGGTTTTGCACTTTTAGTTTAAATTGCAGAGAGCTGCATATAGTGGTCATCTTTTCAAATGTAGTCATTATCATCTGTGTACTCAAGATGATAAAAGGACATTCCCTCAAGGGCATAATGAGACAGTCCCTCCAAAAACCCCTTTCACTATAAAATGTCAATGGATTTCTCTTTGGGTAAAGCAGCAAACAGTATTACATACTCTGGAGCACCATCTGCTGGTACCTGACTAATTCTTCATTCACTAGAGCAATTGCTTTTTTTTTCTCAGTGAGCAGCTTTGTACTTTCTGTGATTTAGAGTCTTAAGGGGATGGGGGGGTTGAGAGCTGGGGGGAGAGTTCCTGTTTTGCTAGAAAGTGGAGAAGCTGACAAAATTGAAAAAGAAAGACTGTATTTCACAAAAATATTCCTGCTACCCACAGCAAATACATTACATTACAGCTATCTCGGTTTTTACAGCTCATTCTTGGAATGCATCAGTACCTTGGAATGCACAGCTCAGGACCTGTAACAACCCAGCTTTTACCCATGCAACCCAGGGCAACGAGGACTTGGCTACATAGACTCACTTGGAAGGACAGCAAGAATGATTGCACAAGATACCAGTGAATAAATATATAATGGGTCTTAATAAATTATGTGGGTTTGTCTCAAAATGGCCATTGTCATTACAGTTCCACTATGAAGCAATAATCCACTCTCCAGAAGTGGTGCCTTGGGAGACAACAGCAACCATTCTTTCTGTATTGTCCTTCCAGTACACCCAATATTGACCTGCCTATGAAAAACAGCTGGCTAGGAGTTTCCATGGGAAATTGCTCTTAATTTAATTTTTTAAGCTGTACTCTGTAAAAACTTAAATATTTCATTAACAGAATCCAACAAAACAGGCATGCCTGTATCCCCTCTGGACTCTACCAGCTAGGTAAGTGAAAGCACTGGAACCACCATGGGCCAGAGTTGCAGGATGGTATCATGTTCCTACTACATTTCTGGAGCTGGAAAGAGCCTCAACTGTGGTTTCAGAACAGCTAGCTTCTCCCTGGGAGACTCACAGACAAGTCAATGAGTTCAGAATGTGGATTCCCAAAGGAAATAATAAAAGACTTCTACAACTATACCCTAAATAAATTATTTTAGTCACTGCCAAATAAAGGTCCCCAAATTCTTCATCCCACTGAAAATGCAAGAAAATTTGTCTACTTTTTCCAAAGAGAACAGAATATTTTTTGAAATTTCCATGGAAGGGAATTTCAGTTGCGAGACTGTTCTGAGCAAGATAACTCAGTGTACTGCTGTCTTCCTAAATCCAGCACTTGCTAGTCATTCCTTTGGGCAACGAAAAAGGGGCCAAAGCTCTCCCCTCTTTCCAAACACATGCGTGACCGCACGCACACACACACACGTATCTTAATATCTCCTGGAGCCATAGTGATTTCAGCAAATGTTTTCAATGGGCCCTGTAACTTTTGAATTCTGATTAGTTCAACTCCCAGCTCACAGCAGTACTGCTTCACTTAGCATAAATTATTAATTTATTACCAAGAATTTCAAGGGGATGAGGAATAATTCAGCTTGATAAAAACAACAACTACCAGAAGGAGACTGAACTTCCCATATAGTAAGAAAGGAAAATTTCTGTTCATTGCTCTTCAAATGAAAACATATGGAAGGATGACTCAACTGGACATGAAAATCCCCCAGCCTCATCACTAAAATTATTACTAAGTGTATCAGGTTTGTAAAAGCAATCAATACTAAATATATACTGCTTTATATCAACTAAAGACCTCTCTTAGCATTTGAGGGAGACTGAGCTGTTTTCTAGTGTGATTCGGTTTTGAATCCTGATGTCATTTTTAGGACAAAAATCCAGAGCTTTGAGCATCATGAAGAAAGCCGTAAGATAACTTATATAATATGTTTCACATTATATGAATTTATTGCATACTGTAAAAACTATCTCATGAGACCAACAGATTCTCTCCTCTGAAACAAGCAGGAAACTCTGAAACTGGGAGGAGGGGGACCTTAAAATATATTTTTGCTCTAATTAACTGTAAAAAGCTGATTGCATTAAGGAAAGAAAATATCTACCCAGAATGCTTCATTGCTCAGTTTTACTGGAGAATCAGAATGTAGCTTTTACTAGTGGCACCACTTTAATATGCTGTTCATGTGTACAAAGAACAAAAAAACAGACAGAACCAAACCGAAACTGAAACACATGCATTTACCCAAATTTTATTTGATAATAAGCTTTGGTACAAATTTCAGAACACAGAAGGTGTTGAAACAAGGTATTGGTATATATGTGCTAAAGTGGTTTGTACATTCCTGTTCACCACAGTCCTTGTATTGAGCCTGGGTGCACTTGCCAACTCCCTCCAAATGGTTTCTTGACATACCTCTACTTCTGCCATTTCTGTGCAGCATTAGCAGAAGATTGGTTTGGTCATGTGTACAGGGTGGCCGCTCTCAGATAATCGCTTCCAAAAGTATCACCAGCGGTGAATCATCAGGAAGCTGTGTAGGAGTCTGCTCATTACACCTGGGGACTACTCTCACCTACTCACCTGTTTAGATCTATTCTACAGCACCTGCAAGTTGACAAGTACTTCAGCCACTGCAGAAGAATTGTAGTGCCCTGAAGAAAATAATTATTGGAGGCTAATGCTGTCATAACAATACTACCTTCACTTTTAATCAATAGAAACCAGATCAATGTTATAAGCTACACTGTGATAGATTTCAAATCTGTTTACTTAACTTTTGTCCTGAGATCGAACAGACAGGGTCAGTGAGAGCTCCCAAGGTAGACAGTCAACAATAACTAGGAAAATTAAATAGTTAAAGTAAAATAGTTTTTGACAGCTGTGGCATTAGAACTGAAGAGACTAAATTATATTTATTGTCCTTCCACTCCTCTTCTATGACTCCCTTACGCCCTGAGCTCCCTTCCCAAAACGCGTTCAGCTCTCCAGAGACAGCATGAAACAAAACTGATGGAGTTACTGGTGGAAGAACCCAGAGCAAATACTGCCATCAAGTGTCCAACAGACCTGTTTGCAGTGCAGACCCTTCCATCTGCATCTGCTCATGGACATGAGGGTGTTAACACATGGCATCCATTCATGGTGGATGCTCATATACAATTATCTCTGGTACAACATCAAACGGTTAACAAATCTGAATGCACAGGTTAATACAAACCCATCATCCTCGGGGACAACAGAGATGCATTAGAGTCTAAAAAGTGCAGCCTGGATGGGAAATCATTCTCCCCATGTCTGGGCTTCTGTAGTTGTACAGTTTATTCAATTTCCTGGAATGGCTCAAAATTGAATTTAAATGTTTTCTCTTGGTTCGGGACTTAGGTGTGCTGGCAAGAGCTGCAGGAGAAAGCATGCTTAAACATGTGGGATCGCTGCCATTAATGCGGGTGTCTCAGTCAATGCATTGACCACAGTGCAACAGCACCCTGTGACATCCAGAAGGATCTCCCAGCCCACTGGACATCCCCAGGGCACTGCCCACCCAAAGGCAGTGGGGTCTTATCCCTTCTTCCCTCATATTTACATGGGAGGTGACACCACACTGCCTGCCCGGCCCTCTGACTCACTGGCAACAAACCCTTTTCCCCTCTTTCTCTTTTGATCTTACTGCTCAATTTCAACAAAATCTAACTGAATATATGTAGTTTTTGGAAATTTAAATTGAAATTGAAAATTTTGATTTCCAGTGAAAAAGAGAAACACTAGCTGAGTTTTATTCTTATTAATTTTGTGAGAGGTTGATTCATAAAAATGGCAGGGAACAGATGCCTTCTCATTGAAAATATTTATACTTCAATTTTTCACTGTTTATTTTTTAAGCAGGTAATGTACAAAGAGTCCTTTGCAGTCATTAAAAAAAAATGTGTCTCCTCTGATCATGTTAATTTTCAATCTAACTTACTATATGAACCATGTAAATAAAAGTTTTGAGAGAATTGAATTCAAACAACAATAATCAGTACAAAAAGCAGGAGCAGGAATGTTTTCTGGTTGAACTGTCTTTAGACAGGCTTGAAGGAGACTGATTGTGAACAGAAATTGTGCAGCTTTTTGAATCTTAAGAAGCACCAGGGCAGGGTGTATGAAGTTAAAAGGCAAAGAAAGAGATTAAAGAAATTGAGAAATTAAAGCATTAAGAAAGCCAACTGAATTTATGAGGAATTTACAATAAATAAAGCTGTAGATTAAAGCAGAAACATGACATGAAATATGAAACAACCAAGGTAAAAACATAGAAGACATTAAATAGAATACATAGCTTCAATCTTACATATAGCATAAAGAAGAAGACTAAAAGCCTGAATACGAAATAGGAAGATAATCAGATAATCAATATCTCTAAATGGAATCCAAGACTCTTAACAAGAATATAATTTTATAGACAGCAGTGGGTTAATTATTCTGTGTATATTCATTATCAGTGTGATAGTAATTAGTACTACTGGCCATGGTTGAACTTTGGGATCCTTATGTTGACAAAGAGAAGAAATCCTTACTTAGGAAGGCTAGATACAAACAAGATAAAAGTGATTTAATGTAAGTGTTGAAAAGAGGAAGATTACAGTTAATCCAAGTACTATAGATACCACAGCAAAACAGAAGGTGGGATTTCGGTGTCACCAGAGGATGTGGACAGGGAGTTGGCTGTTCCTGTGTCTCCATGGAGGACTTGGAAGCAAAGATGACCTCTCCATTTGGTATCTCTCACAAGCAACAGGGGAATCTAGCACTGTCTTTCAAGTCAAATTTTGACTCTTGGCAAGAAAACCCATATGAATATACACTAAAAGAACGCATCTGTCAGTATGCTTGGACCAGATACTTTTCCATTATTTCGTCAGGGAATCAGGGTATATGTATGAATAATCACGTACAAGAAGTAGAAAGAAATGCTTACATTCACTATTCAGACCTGAAAGACAGCTCAAAAGACCAGTGCTTGCTAACAGTGTCACTTTAGGATAAACAGAGACTTCCTGCTCTGACAGTCTCTGATGTGTGGCCTATCTGGACAGCACTACACATATATTGTATTTCTGCTACCAACAAATGTTACTCCTCTGCTTAAAATTACATAATTTGTTAGATCTTGTTTCCCCTTTCCAAGAAAGAAAGGGGTCAGGAAGTGCACCTAACCTTTCATAGTTTTACACATCAATCACTGTGAGGACTGTAATATGATTCCCACAGAGTGTGGTTTGGTACTGCCTAACAATTAATCTTATATACAGCTGGTGCAAGACAGCTCTGCGAGGCAATTTGCTTTCAGTGGAATTTTCAAATATACTTTAAAGCACTTAAGTGTAAAGCTTTGTAAAATGAATAATCCATCACATATAGTTAGAGCTGTCCTTAGAGGACTTGGCTAGCCAGTCATAAACAGATGTGTTGTGTTTATCTTACTGGTTAGGCATGGGCTGAAGAGTAAGCTTTTCTGATAGAGGGTCTGACTTGGATGGTAGTTAGCAACTCCAGAGGGTGTCAATGGATAGCCTGTTTAATGTGAAAGAAGTCCACAAAGGAAGGCAACAATTGATGGCAGTGAGAAGGAAGAGACGGGGTCTTCATGATTTGCATGCATGAAGCTGTTTATTGATATACAAAGCAAAGTTTATATACGTTTTCAGATACTGCTAAAAATAGTGCACCAATAATATTTGCGTAACCAAGGTACATTGCTTATTTGTAACCAACTACCATTGCTCAATCTATGCCTCACTGTGAGCTGCCCAGGTACATTGTGTGATATCCCGTAATATTGCAAGCTCAGCACCTCGTACCAAGCACTTTCTTATCTCCTGCATTCCTTCTTCAAAATCCCGCTTACTCTTGCCAAGGCTTGCAGCCTACTACGGCTAACACATCCACATCGGTTGTTACAAATGGAGCAGTGCTTGCAGTTCTGCTCTCTAGCTGTATTCCCACAACAATCGAAAACCAAGCAGCAAGTACTTTTTCAGTTGTTAAAGGAAGATGTTGTAAGCTGTTTACTTTTTCTTCCCCTTGTGGCATTCACTATTCAACTAGCAATTGCTAGTTTTCTGCAACACAATATCTTTCCTCTCATTGTGCTCTACACCTGGTTCCATAATTAACTAGAACATCTTGCCCTCAGGTTGCAATTCCTTCCTGCTTTTAAATTAATTATGTACTTTTTAGTCCAATGGTAAACAAATTCTTTGCCCCTTCACTACTTTTAAGCCAGGCTTGACTCCTTATACATACTGAATATGCCTGACTCACTCTATTGTGTTGTGTTTGAGTACATAACAAATGTTTGGAAATGGATCCTGGAAGGATTATAGTTTTACTTTCTTCATGGTACACTCTCACTTACTTCTTCAGAGGATGTCATTTATTCACCAGTAACATTCAAGGATCCCATAGACCTATACAGGACAAAACACACGGAATTTAAAGACACACAGAGAAATTGCAACCTGTATGAGGTCTGGCAAAATTCAAAGGGACTATATGGAGAATAAGAAGATTGAAGTGAACTGGATCCTCTATGTAGAAGTTTTGTGCGTATGTATCACCACATTTCAAAAGTGTTTTTAGTTCAAGCTAGATAAACAAAGATTAGCCAATTCTTCTGCACCAACATTGTTGTGTGTCATCAATCTTTGGATCTAGGTCACATAAATCTGCTAGAGAGAACTCTGTTCTTGAAAAAGCTGGAAGAAAAATTACACTAGTGATAGGGTGAAGTGAGATAGATCATCTTTTTCCCAAAACATAATGAAGAAATATCTTTAGGTTATGTTGTGTCAGTTTTATGAACAGGTTACTCTATGAAGTAGCAGTATATTTTCAAATTCAAAAGGACATTAGGTCAGGAAATATTTAAGTGTACTAATGAAACAGCATTACATACAGTCTGCGGTACAGAAACATTATAATCAGCTTTGGATTTTTTTTTTTTTATACACAGTCAAATGAGAGCTGCAAAAAAAGAGACTGCAAATATAAATTTCTGACTAATAGATTAGTTGGTGCAAACACAGGATCCACAGGTGAAAGGAGGAATAAGTTATGGTACTGGTCATCCAAGTCCACTTACGCCCTGTCAAGCCCTTTGCCTGAATGGACAAGATGCAGTTTTGTGTCTCTTAGACCTTAAATCAATATCCCAAATTTCTTAGTGAGGAGTGGGAGAATGCTATTCCTTATACTAAACTGTGCTTAGAACACATATTCTTAGGCATAATTCCAGGCTGGCTCTTTTGCAAGATGAGTTTGACTGTTTCCCAGACAAACCAAACAGGTGAAATAGTCCTGTTCAGATGACACAGGGCAGAAATACTTCCAGACTCCAACACTCAGTAGATTTCAGCTGGAAGAACTGGTCTGGGCAATTCTGCTGTGATGCTGGGGCAACCCAGAGGTCTCCCTATTGCTCACTAAGCCGGATCCTCCCTGAAAGCTATCAGGATGATAACAGCTTTAGCTCTGTTAACAGCGGTATGTTAAGAGTGCTATTTAGCCACTGTTGACCTCGTCCCTTAACACTTCTCAGCTGCTGCAAAGGCTTAAACTTCTAAATACCCATTAAAAATTCAAAAGATCATTTTAAATCGTGCTTCTCCCTCCCCTGGAGGCAGCAATTTTGAAAAATGCCCCGAGCGCATGTCCTTGGCTGGTGTAGTATTTAAAAAACCAGGAGTTTATTTTCTATTCTGAAGCATATTTTACTTCGTCTTCTGCATCTGGTCAATAAATGCAAAATACACACACGCAAAAAATATAAAAAGGGTGCTTAATCATATTTAAGTATTTCAACGAACTAACTTCTTGGTATTCAAAGGGTAAGAATCTTTCTTGTAAAAGGTTTTCATGCTTCAATTTCTTTCAAATTGCATTCAGCACTCTAGAGATGACCTTTAATACAATCATGCTGGGTGTTCCCACTGCATCAAGCAGAGATATGCTGTATCATCTCTAGTGCACCTAGGAAACCAGTATGAGGCAGAGATTTATCACTGTAACTTAGAATTCAACCTCATTTGTCTTCAAGACTTTATCTTTCATACTGGTCTCCTTTTGGAAGATTTGTTCTTGATGCAGACCTGTGGCATATTAATTCAAAACCTCAGGTAACCTGTAGTTACCCTGCTTCCAAGTAATCCATTCCATCAAATTTATGTATGTAATTCAAGTAGTATTGTTTAGTGGAAGTATATGGGTAGTGCATTTGCCATTCTCTCAGAGGAAGTATCAGCATAACACAAGCAAAAAATCAAAATAAAACTCAATAAAAACAGACAAACAAAAAGTAAAAGTTAATGAGCAAGAGATTTATCCAAGAAGAGCTTATATTTTATATCATTCATTGTCCTTGGATAGGCCTTGTTGTCTGTCCTAGATGAAAAGTACTTCTAGTACTAGTACGCTAAATTAAAGGTACTCAGAGTAACATGCATCCTTTATCTCCAACGGCTTTTTTGTGTTGTTAAGGAGCCCCTGACACTAGACGAGCAGTAAATTAGAGCATTAGCTCTGTTATTCAAAAAATAGAAGGTTGCTGAACTGCCAGTGTGACCAGGTGATGGTTTTTAAAAAGAAAGGAGAGACAGGACCATTTGCTGCCAGTTAAGACAGTTTTACAGAGACTTCAAGGTTAAATCTCTCATCAGTGCTGCTGCTTCTCGAATCTAAGTAACCTGGACCGAAGGTGAAGATATAATTCTGCGTAAAAATCCTCAACCTCACTGCAATGGCTCCAGCTCTATAAACTGTGCTGGTTGCCGTTTATACAGCAGTGAATCTTTGTTGACTGTATAATGAGTGTCTCCACAGGGAGCCACACTGAGCCCTTTATATTCACAGTAAATCACCTTGGATCCCAATAACGATGAGTGATTTATCACTAAATGTAAGGAATGTAAGTACAGAATTTTTTGTGATTTTCTCTTCATTTCCCAGCCAGTGAGGATTCCCATTGACTGGTTTAAGCTCCTGCTTATCATCATGCTCTTGCAGTTCCAAGCTCTAGAAACCCTATTAAGTGCACAAAGAAAGCCATAATCATACAGGAGAATAAGTTTTGTGTTATGAGTATAGCTTTTCTTGTAGACAGACATCTAAACACTTTCAGAACTTTTGCTCAGTTTTTTTTAGATTTCTGATCTGTCCTCTTTTTAGTCCTTTTGAAATTCTTTGTCATAAAGAAAATGTTAATTTGTGCCGCTAGAGCTTGAAAATCGGTACTCTGCCTGAGCTTATACTGCACTGGTAGGATATCTCTATTTACCTACCAAAAAAAACAGTTCAAGAAGTGGGTAAGCAGCATTGTTTGGATTGTAACAGCAACAAATACTCAACAAGCACCGAAAAAAAAAACAAAACACCAACTTGTCAGATTCTCACCTCACTTTTAAACAAGTAGTAATTTGTGTCGGTTTTTACCAGATTGTTTTGTTTTAGGAAGAATTCTCTCTGACCTACACACACATTCACAGACCAAGTGCTAGTTACAAAAATTATTTCCTGTGATCTTTTGCACTGAGAAGGTAATGCTTTCGTGAACAACCAAATTTCTCAACCAGGACTGTTAGTCACTATGCAGATGGTACAGGACTCCCTATAGCAAGCACTGCAATGGCATCTTCACTGGATCAGATCAGACTCCTGATTTGTGTAATTGGGATAAATTTTTACAACCCTAGTGATCCTGCTAGATTCTAGTCCTAAAAGAAGGATAACCACCCTAATAAAGGCACAATAAATTGTTATGGGCTAATTTTAAGTACCTACAAAACATATTCTAATTATCTTTGCAGTGGACAAAAGACTATTCGACCTTACTATTCCTACACATGCTGGAACAGTTTCTAGTCGTTATTCAAGTTCTCTTATCTATGCACATTTTGGCCCGGAGGAGCTCCCAGGATTACTCAACTTGTCCACCCAGGATATCCATTTACACATCTCAATGTGCAAGTAACACCTATCAACTTGTCTTAGCCTCCTATGGGGGCTGCCAGCATAACTCCTGGCACCTCTGGGAATCCAGCACTTGGGGAGATCCAGTGTCAACTAGGCAGTTGCTTTGAGACAAAGGAAGCTAGTAATTCAGTGAAGTAATTTGTCACAAATGAGTCCACTCTCTCATCTGTACAGAAACAAGCTGGGAAGTTCCCGTGAAGTACTATAGGTACTCCCAGAGGCACACCTTTGTATACACAGTCCTTGCAAATGCCCGCCAGCTACACCACAACTAGAAATACATAAAGAATTTGAATTTCTTCCTTATATCACTTTATAAATTAATTTCCCAACGGGGCTGGTCACACCTGCCTTTGCAGGAAGTGCAGCAAGTAATGATACCTATAATTCACTTTCCAGATCACAAGTCTAGTTATCACAACAGGAGTGATTAGCTGTCTTGTTGACTCACTGTAGCATTTCATCCCACTGAATAGAAATTTTGCAGAAAGGCAAAATTATTGCAAAGTAAGAATAAACATATGCCCAGGATTCATTTTTCTTTAATTTTACACAGGTATTTGCCACAAGGTAAAACACAACAGCCCTCAAAGCCTTTGACTTTCCTCTGAGAAGTCTTTCCCCCCTAATTAATTGATTTTGTTAAACATGTGCGTTTTTTGTAGTGTTTCTCTCCTGTGAAGGGGCAACTTTAGTTCAACCGGGAAGTATGAAAACACTTCATTTCTACTGTCACAGAAAAATGAGGAAGTGAACAAAACAAGAGAAACAAGGAAGAACAAATTCATACTGATTTCAAAAGATCTCAGAGGGAGAGTTGCAAGCCAGAGTAAGAGCTGGAGATTTACTGGGCAAGAGTTTATGACTAGCAAGAACTGAAAACTAAGCTCAGAGCAGAACCTAGGAGAAACTGAGGTAGCACCTGGCCACTCAGCCACCTCATTTACAGTCACTTTGTACAAATATAAATGATTTTTAAATATGGAGATCCAGGAGTTTGTGTCCATATCTCATCAAACATGACACCATTCTGATTTTTTCAACTGTTTTTATCTTACTAAGAGCTTTCCACTGTCTGCTTTTCCCTTAAAAATGTAAGAGCCATACCTGAGAATTTGGAGGGGAAATTCCCTTTTGATAAAAACAAGTCCCAGGGTCACACTTTCCAAGAAAAGCGTGTGTTGAGGGACAGTTTTACATACATATAAAATCGTGTTTCTTTTCCCCAACAGTACTTTCTTCCCTTCGCATTTTATTCTCAAGATGACGTGGAGGGTTATAGTTTATCTTTGACACTGGTATGAAAATATTTCTAAATACCTAATAGGCCATACTGCAAAGACCTGAAGCTCGTAGTTCATAGACATTAAGAAAAATATCTTTTCACCCCATATCTTTTCAAATATGCTGGACACCTTTTTCACTCAGAGAAGTCAGAAGAGTGATAAGCAGGACTGGCTACATAAATGTTAGGATATACAGCAAAATATAAAGTGATCTTCTACTTGCCAACCATTTGTCAATGGTAACCATGCTTCTTTTTCATTCACTTTTCCTCTGAGGTGCAGTTTACTCCGGGTATGTACAAAAAATTGGGATTTGATTATCTCAATGCTTTTGAAAATTTTAACTGAAGTGGTCTTGAAATCACAGTTGAGTAATATTAACAAATCTGTACATAATGAATAGGATCAGTTAAGAATGTAAAAATTTTGGATTTTTGAACTTTGTAGGCTCTAACTATGAAGTTGCTTCTCACAGTTCAACAATGAAAAAAACCCCAGAATGACTTTGCTCTTTTGTAGATACTTACTCATTTCTTCATACTCCTGTTCATCTTCTCTATCCATCTAGCAAATTATTAAGAATCATGTTGCTATATATTTGCCTGCTGTGTGTACAGTAAGCTGTGCTATTGGTTAATATTTTCATACTACCCAAAAAAACCTTTCTAGTTTTCATCAGTCTGTGTGCCAATTTCAGAGCAAATTGAGCATTGCTGTGCTGTTACTTGAGGAACAAAGAGGTTCTTTACCACGTGACTAGGATTTCATGGTAGAGTTATATAGCAGTGCAAAGATTTCATTTGCTAACCAAATATTTTATTTACTTGACACAGCATTCTATTTCTTTGCCACTCAGACCTCTAAGCAAAAAGCTCAGCTGAAAGCCTCTCCTACTGACAAGACTTCTTGTTTCCTCCATCTGCATTAGAATACAGGGGAAAACTCTCTGAGAGTGTGATAACACTCTTCTTCCTTAAAAAAATTCTGAAGCATGACTGAAACCACCTTTCACATATTCTGAGAAAAGGATTCAAGAAAATAGCTGGTTATATTCAAAACTTTTAAAAAAACATTAATTACAAAAGTTTATTCATTTTCTATGTTTTGGTCATAGGTATGATGAAATAACAGTAGTTCACTATGTCAGCTCTACATAATATTGCAAAAATACCCAATGCATTAAGATTAAATTTTCCTTATATGAAAAGTAGTTTCTGTTTTTCCAGATTGTTGTTTTAATGCAATAAAATGCTTTTCTTCCCTAGTTTCTCAGACCTGCCAACTGAAAAAGCAGCATTCTTTCAATAAATTCATAAACTTCTACCATTAAAAATGGAAGTGAGAAGCACCCAGGAAAATTATTCCTTCAAATGAAAACAAACTTCCTCTATGTATCAGTCACACTGGGAAAAATATAAATCTCATTTATAAGTGAAATTCAGTGAGACAATTAGGCCTTTTTAATTGGTCTTCCTCAAAATAAGACAAAGAGATTCCAGAGTTTAGGCAGAATAGTGTGATGGAACATAAAGTTTCTTATCACTATTCTCTGGAAACAAGTCTAAGATTATTGTAAATTTCTTCTCTGCTATTAGTAGAATTTTGGCAACACATATTTGTTTCAACCTAGTCTTCAATCTATTGTTGTAAAAACACCCTAAAATTTAAGAATGTGAATCTTTTAATGCTTTCTCACAGCCAAAGGAATCACATAAGAGGAAAACAGACATCCAGGCTTGTTATCAGTTGAAATGGTGCAATACAATATTCCTCAGACACGTAACATGTCTTGGTATAAAATAACATATCTTGAAGTAAGTATTAATCTAATCAGAAACAGGAAGGGTTCGCAGTAAATCAAACATTTAATATAATTCTGACTGATCATGTAAAAAAATATCAGTGAGTTACCTAACTTTCTTGAAATATATATGGTCGTCTGTCCACCGAGAAATGGCAACATTTCTTGGGTTTTTTATAGTGAGTTCAGGATTTTTCTTGGATGTGTGGGTATTTTTGTTTTAAAGATTCTACGAGTTTTCTAACATAAACCATAATTCAAAGGAGAAAACTACACTGAAAATTACTGAGTCAGTGCTATTCTGAGTTTTTTTAGATGAGAAAAACCGTTTTAAAAATTATCTAATGGGTTGCCCAAAGACAAGGAGCAATAGCAGAAAATACTTGTGTCTTGTAATTGTTAGGGAGGTAGAAATTTCTTCCAACCATGTAAATGCAGATTACAGATTTTAAGATTGCATGCACTGGATTTGAAAAGTATTCATTGCTTTATTTCCTCTACCTTCTTGTAGTAAAAGCATGTTCAAAATTGTAAGGGGGAGAGAAGCAAGAAAGGAAGGGAAAGCAGCTGAGGTATGCAGAAATCAGCAGGCAATTTTATAAGAACCTGTTAAAGATATTTGCAGTTATTTCTTGCTGAAGATTATTGTGATGAGAGAAGTAATTAGTCAGAAAATTTCCTCTACTCATAAGGTAAATACAATTACCAATAAACAAGTTGACTTCAAAACCTAGGTCACCAAAAATATCCTGAACACTGCAAACCTAAAAATTGCTAAAAGCCTGAACTCCTTAGCAAAAAAATCCCCAGCTACTCCTCCTTTTTGAGTAATAGTTATAATATTCAGAAAGCACATATTGCAACACTATGATTTATAATACTAGTAAAACAGTTGGAAGATTACTCAGAAAGATGCATCATCTTATTTTTCACGTAATTGTTCATTATTTTGAATAATATATTCAGTCATGCCAATCCATTCTGGTCTCATACGTAAAACAGGGCATGGTTTTTTGCTTTTCACAGGATGAGGCATAACTCATGACATTTTCCATCTGTGTGTAAAAAGTTTTGAATGTAGGCAGCTAATGAATTCATAAATATACTTTGCTGAATTTCCAAGAAACAGAACACTGTCATTTTTGCTGCTCTTAATGGCAAAATTTACATTCACACAAATCCTGTCTGACATTGGTGTCTGTAATAGTGCTAGTATTTTCAGGACTTATACAGAAGAAGCTGTATGCACAAAGTCCATAGTCAACCAAAAACTTGGGCAAGACATCCAACTGATAGTTTTAAGAACATCTATTTGCAAAACTGCAAATAGCAAGCCTGAAAAGTACCATAAAAACTCTTCATCTGTGGACAGATAACCAAAAGACTCCGTGCCATGAAATACAGGATGCCAACTGAAAGTGGCTTAACCAGTATTATTAGAGTTTTGAGTGTTGTTCACATTCTCATTTTTTCTCCTGCTAGGTGAAATCTCCAATTACTATGAAAATTAAGCTACAATAATATCGCAAAAATAATGACTTGAGAATACCCGTAATAAAGGACGAAAAATGCATCAGCCTCTCAAAATCTGTACGTGGAAGATTTTCTCCCATGCAAGTGAGGAAGGACAGAAGTCATATAAGTACACACATTTGCCTTCAGGACCACTCAGAGATATGCTGGGTAAAATATGTTTCTTGGGCAGGCAGGTATCCTCTATTCTTGCCTCTGAAGGCCGTTTTCCGTGCTGGCACAAAGGGGGTGTGCTAGAGGAGCGAGAAGGTGGAGCTAAGTGGGAGTAAGAGTAACCTGAGAAGGCCTCCAGCTAGCCTTACTTAAGTGATACAGGTCCTATGGATGGATTAACCAGATCCTGGCTGATTCTGCTCTGGGCTGCAAGTAGTTTCCCCATTCACCCAAAACTCCATACCAGGCACATGGAGCTGATGGAGACCAACCGTGACCACTCAGGAGTGCACAATTTGGCCTTCCAGGTGAGTGTGGTTTCCTTTGCTTTCTGGGGAAGACGAAGGACTTTAAAATATTGAACAATGTTGAATTCAGACCCTGAACAAAGAAAAAGCATTTTCAGCACTCTGCCTGCAGGTATTTTGCAACATTCTACGTGCTGATACCCTGCCAAAGTACACGGCTCTTATAAAAAAAACTGAGCACAATTGACTTATTCAGGAGTATGCTCTAGTCAATGGTATACAGCTAGCTTTGAAAAGTGTCCTGACTTGGTAATATTTCATGGGCTGATGGATCTCACAACTGGCTCCCATCTGCTGTTATCAGTTGCTGGTTTTTCCTGAGGATAGGTCGTTTACAGTTCTGTTAGAAATTTATAGGTCTGCATTATGCAACAGACATATAACTCATCAAAGCAATGTATTTCAATAATTATTACATAATGAGAAAAACAATTATGTAATAATGTAATCATAGTGGGGCATATCATCCTTCCACGCATAAAGTAAGGGCAATTGTCTTCTGCTCTCTAGAAAAGCACAAAGAGAAGATAAAGAGCCAGCCCAGAAGGTTTTGCATTTTCTAGGCATAAATAGTATTAACAGCCGTTTAATAAACGTGGATTTCATAAGCGGAAGCACAAAACCCCCCAAACAAACACCACAAAAAAAAAAAAAAAAAAAAAAAAANGTTATTGTTTCTCGGTGCCCAGCATCCCTGTGCTTTCAATGGAATTAAAGCAAACACAAACAGAAACTTGCGAACCTGCAGTCGGGTTGGCTCACTGCTCTTGTTGCAGAAAGTCGAATAGGTTGGGGAGAGACAGAGGCTGTGAAATACTCTGAAGAAGATTGTATTAGCAAAGTAGCCCCTTACTCTCCTTTGCAGTCTCCGATCCTTACTCTGCCCCTGATGTCAGCTAGCAGGAAGTGGGTAGCGAACGTGAGTATCTGCTGACACTATCCAAATAACACAGAAGGGTCTTTGTAGATGCTAAGCATGTGAACTATTGCATAACATCAGCGACATTCAACCGCTGAATGTTTACTCATTGCGCTATACAGACAGACAAGCCCGTCAGGGAATATTTACGGAATGTAGACAAGTGAGATAACTCTTAAGACATGACAGCCCAGTAGTTAGGATTTTCTCCTGGATAATCAGAGCGCCCTCTAAGCATCTGTGTTTCGGAACAGATGGATAAGCAATTTGAACTTGAGTTACCCTCAGTTCAAGTGAGTGAGATAAGAGGTTTCATCATGTCTTGTTTTCACACAAAACATGTGCCCAAGTTAGTGCAATCAGCTTCCTAAGTCTATGCTTACAAACTCCAAAAGGAGAGGAGTTCCCAGCTGCAAAAGCCCGGTGCTGAACCCTCTTGAACAGCATAAGCTGAAAATCACCTTTTTCCTCAGAGATGTGGGGAGCACAGTACAGTGACCCGGGTTAACACTCTGCCTTATGCAGCTAGCTTACCCGGGCCAATTTTATTTACTTTACACTGTCTATCTCTGTTTCGATATGTAAGTCACTCCCTAGAGAAAATAAGACACAGAAGGAAATTGGTGAAATTCTGTATATAAACAAATTGCTTCACAGTAAAACCACTGAAAAGTAAACAATCTCATCATTTCCCACTATTTATTGTGTTTAAAGCTTTTCTTGCACAAAGACTGAACACTAATTCCTCCAAAATAAACGTGTCTTAATGTATTAAGCAATGAGTATCTTACCTAAACCACAAAATATAAAAGTGTTCTCAAAAATGTGTAATTTAAACAATTTTCTGTATCCATGTAGCTACCATTTCAGGTATCCATAAGTACCTTCAGATGCACCTGAACCACTTAATGATTAATGCACATAGGGATAAAGTAAGAGAGAGACAAAGTAAATCTGAATTAGGCAATTTGTTTTATAAAGTACCTAACTTAGTAAAACAGCTCTCAACGTAATGCAAAGCAGCTCGAGGCTAACAAGTGATGGATGAAGGATCATATCAGATCTTTATTAAGTCAAGAATGAGAAGTACTGTACTTTCTGTTGCGAAGGGATCTAACAAGATGAAGAATTGTAATATAGCCTGATTTTCTTATTTGTCACACAAATGGTTAAAGGGAGATAACTATGAGCTCCTCTCAATTTCTCAGTTGCAATTGACATGTAAACACACATCCATCTGTGCTGTGATAAGGTTTTCATTGAGTCACAGAAGAATTTCACTGCATCACCGTTTTCAATGGCACTGTAGAACACCCTCAGTTACTTTCAGATAGGACAAGCATGCAAGTAACACGAAGTTATGTTAATACCATTAATTGCATTTTAAAAAATGTCTGGTTCTGCAAAATATCAGCTACTTATTTTGTACACTAGGCAGTTTCTATTTGAGCATAGCATTGAAATTGCGGATCCTGCATAATTGCCTTGTGAAAATACCAGGACCTGGGAGACCCAGAAGCAACTTTCTCCCTTATTAACAGCTCAAAATGGTCTCAAAAGAAAACAGATGATAAAGCCCAAATGTACATCTTTGCTGTTTCTCTCTTTATCTGTCTCTTTTTGATATTAGGAACATCTCAATTACCAAGAGCCATTTTGGCGTGTTACAATGAGTGAGCTTTTTTTATTGGTTTTAAGATGCATAGCTTCTTTACCCATACTGCTAGTCTTCCCTACCATGCTCCTACACTTGAGTAGTAAAGTATTTACCTTAATAAAACCCAATGCAGTTGTTAACACCTACATGTTAAAGTTACCTGCTTTGGATGCTGCCTTATAGCTAGAATCGACAGATTGCTGTGCTGTTTATAATGAGACATTCAGGTTGTTAATTTTTTTTCATCTTAAAAATGTCATGTAATTTAAGGAATTTAAATCATTATCCTCAATTCAGAAAATTGTTCTTGCTAAGTATCTCTGTGCCAGCATAACAGATTATGTATGACATTATTGTAGCTATAGATACACAATGTGTGGAAATGCTGCTGTGTCTCTTGCCTTCAAGGCAGTTCAGTTAACTTCTCATGCATGGCACTGGCTGGCTGGAGGACCACTACACTAGACCACAGTTTCCTGATCAGAAACCCTGTATCACTAACAATAATCCCAAAACTGAGATTGGATTTACCTAGCTTGCCTTTAGCCCTTATTAAAGAGGCAAAATTTTAATCTAATCAGTTCTGATGATTCAGATCTCTGATAACATTAAACACCAAGTCACGCTTACTCTATAAGGAATGATAAAAGCTGTGTCTTAAAAAGGAACTGTAGGTGGATGAATAAACTGCCCTACAGCTACAAACATCATGGTGGCAAACAAAATAAATACAATGCAAAGGGAAGATAACAGCTAATAAATATTTATTGTTCACTTGCCCCCTATTCCTAAGTGTTACGATGCATTAAACAACCTGTACCTGTTTCTGTAGCAGAGCACACCATACTCTTAACAAACTGACTTGAGGAAGAATCCCCTTTAAAATTCTGCCCTTTTGTCACGGTGCACAGGGTATTGGTATTGCCATAATGCATGCAGTATTTGTACTCCATTCCATTCAAACAAGCTTAAAACATATCCTAAAAAATGCCATTTCTGTTTATTGCCATTTTCCCCAGCTTCCTAGATACTGGTCTGGTTGGTTAATTGAGGCTATAGATGCTATTAAGAATTTATATTTCATGAGCATCACTGTTATATTTACCCTTGGAAATGAAGGTGGTGTTGCACTGCATTACTTAACCAGATCCAGACAGGAAGTTATGCAATCCTTTTCCACACTTTCTAAGCTTGTTTTCCAATCCCATACTTGGGGTTTTTTTTGATAAAAAAACCCTACATTTCAGGATGCTATCCAACTATCCTACCCTGACAACTTTTTCTTTTTTAAGAAAACAACAATGTACTCAGAGGTGGGGAGTCTTATTTACAGTGCTTTTCAAAAGAGCCCGTGAAGACTAGCCTGCTAAATTTAAATCTGGCAGAACCTGTTTCTTATCTGTTGTTTCTACAGCTCATTTACTGTAGTTTAGTACGTGGATAGTGGACATTCATCCTTCCTGCCTTGTAGACTGAGTTCTATAATTCGACAGGTATTTATGAGTACTGTGATTATTAATTTAAAGAAATTCTTCTTCAATATTTAAAATGCATTTAAACTCATTCAGAGTCATGGCACTGGCTAGCAAAAGACAGTATATGAGGGAAAACCTAGATGAATGGTGTTCAGGTGCACTGAATATTAAAGCAAGTTTTGAACTGTAAACTAGACAGCTTCACTTCTGCTGGGCAAATACAATTAAAAATCTAATGAGATGCAACAAAATCCAACACTACAACTTGAACTATTCGCTTTTGAAGCGTCTGTTTTTCGCCAAGTTTTTCGAGTATCCTCATTGTAATCTCCTACATAATGTAAGGACACAGCCTTAAACCATAAACAGTTTAAGCAGCTGCCTGAATGCAGTGTTGACCAGCCTGTTTTCCTCCCTAACTAGCATGAGTGTAACACCATCTACTCCAGAGTGTCTGCTATTGTTAAAAGCACAATAGAAGTTATCAGCTCTTTGCAAAATCCTTCCTCCTTCAAAATCAAGGAGGAGATGGCAGGGAAGGTCAATGAATGTAGTTGTGCAACAGCTTGTCGAGAGGGAACTAAAGTACTGAAAGACCATTTCACTTAC